>CAWUFW010014753.1:0-398280 GCA_963921515.1 Calotriton arnoldi
TGGTACACTTAAAACATTTAATTTAAAAAGGAACAAAATGAGGGGTTTCATTTTGCCATAGAAATTATGATTAGTGCTGAAGAAAGAAAAATGAGGGCACATTTTGAGTGACTTCTCAAATCCGCTCCTATTTCATTAAAAAATTCTGACATGCAGACTGAAACATGCACTTTCAATACCAGCAGCAGACTTCCCTGGTGAGCAGTAGCTTTACTACAGTGATCTAATGAGCAACTAGAGTGCTAACATTCAGAATTTATGGCAAATGTGTGACACATCTGAATGCCTTCTTGATGGAATCAAAGTTAAAAACTGAAAGCATTTCCTATTGAGGAGACTGCAGTAAATGAGGAAATTAGGAAACTTCATAACAAATAAATCTCCCAAGATGGCCACCAGAGACAAAAGAGCCCAAATGTAGCCCACGGATAGCCCAATGACAGAAGTGTGCAAAACACTTTTTATTTTTTGTTTTTTTGCAGTTTTATATAGTGCTGACTGGTCAGGTATTGGAGTGCTTTACATGAGCATTGGTTACATCACGCAAGGACAAATTCATTTTGGTTGTAGACATGGGGAGATTAAGTGATTTGACCAGAATCACAGAATGTCGAGCTGAAGCAGAAACTCCAACCTGGTTCCCCAGTTGCAAAGTCTGCAGCTCTGGAAGTAACACCACATCCTCTCCCCTAAGTGCAACATTTAATCAAGTGGTCAACTGGATAAAAAACATAAAGATAACAAATAATTTAAAAGTGCTTTGTCGCTATTTGAAAACTCAGAAAATATGTCCTCATTTTAGTTTTTTAGAGCACTATCCATAATTTCGATGCAGATAAGACCCTCTCATTTCTGTAATTTCTAAAGGAAATGCTCTAGGTATTACAGTTTTGATTACATCAAGATGACGTCAGGCGTGCCACACTTTTGTAATAAATATAGAATGTTAGCAATATAGTTGTTTATTAGGATACTGTTGAGAGGCAGAGGCCAGGGGCACAGACTCAGAAAATTGAAGGCAGGTAGGAGGGTGCAGAGGTAACAATTTGACCACACTGGGCAGGCAGGAAGGGCAGTGGCAGAACAACAGACTATGGAGGGCAGTGGAAAGGGGGGCAGGGGCAACAAACCAACAATGCAGGACAGGCAAGAGAGGCTGTGGCAATATAATAGACCATTGTGGGTGTCGCGTGCTCACACCGGTTGGCATGGAGTGAGCACACATCTTTGCACAATGAATGACACGAACTCCAGTAGTACATTTGGGGTGGTTGCCGAATAACCGGATCCGGTTCCGATTACCCCCTTTATTTCCGAATGCTGCATCCGGCCCCTCCTTTACATGGGCTCTACCAAGATGCACGTTGACATGTGCACAATTGCAGAACACGCCCATCGGTGGACCACCAGATGGTATGGTCCACTAGAACATAACATTCCTCCTTTGTTCAGAATAAAAACCAATTACAAACAGTTTAAACAACAATCCCAAAATACTGTTGAGACACAATAGAAAACTGAGACGAAAATGGAGAGAGAGAAAAAGAGAGAGAGATCAAATATATCATCTCTGAAAACTTGTCAGTATATCAGTACATAATCCCTCAGATGGGAAGAAACCACTGGCTTCAGTCTGAGGTGGAGCCTCCCACTCCCTCGACAGCCCTCACGGTCCGGACCATCTGTTCCACAGCTCACTCAGGACTGCTGACGGTCTGCAGGACCACACAGGTGATCTGACTCCACCAGGAGATTTGGCACAGCTCTCGGGCTCCTGGCACCTACCAGGTTTTCCCTGGCAGGAGAGCAAGGAACCCCTTCACAGGGCACTGATGGTATCGCAACATCAACTGACTCGGTGTCCATGTATTCTATCTCAAATGGTGCCCTAGTGTCCGAGCTCGCTGGAAGTCGACATCTCTTAAACCAGGAGATGTTCCTCGTGATGGTCTCTCCAGCTCTCCCAGCAGTTACCATAGTTCCTTTGATTCCTTGAACAGTCCAAGCATCTAACTCAAAAGGAAGTGTGAATTTCCCTCGTGGATTACGATTTTTGACCATCACCAGATCTCCTACTGCTAGTTGCCTTTCTTTGGCTCTGCGGGCTCGGGACATCCGTTCGTTCCGAATTCGTCGCTGGTTTAACCTTTCCGATACTTGCTGCTGGAGATCCGTTGGTTGTGTCACCTGAGGAAACATATCTCCCACTGCTCTTCAGATGCAGAGTGATCCAGGGCTGACTTGAGTAGTAGAGTGAGGAGTGAGTCTGTACTCTCGTAGAAAAGTGTATAGGGCACCCTCCAAGTTTTGGCCATGAGCCACAGCAATCCGAAGCACTTTGTTGAGCGTGCGCATGAAGCGCTCAGCTTCTCCATTGGCTTGAGGCCATCTTGGTGTGATTTTCCGATGCCGCACTCCCCTTGACTGCAGATATTCCGCCACTTCATGACTAGAGAAAGGGGGACCATTATCTGTCTGTAGCTCTTTTAGGAGTCCATGAGTGGCCATGATTTTTTCCAACAATGGTATGGTTTTACTCGCCATGATTGACTCTAAGATCTCCACTTCTGGATATTTTGAGAAATCATCTATCACCACCAGCATGTGTCTCCCGTCTGGGAGAGTCCCGAAATCCGCGCTCGCCCGGTGCCACGGATGTGGTGGTATATCTTCAGTGACAATCGGCACTGGGGGTTCAGCTGGGCCAGTTGCCTGACAGAAAACACAGTCACGAACAGTTTGCTCTACGAGGTCGTCGAGGCAGGGAAACCATACTTTACAGCGCAGACAGGACTTCGTTTTCACAATTCCTTGGTGCGCTATGTGTGCCAAATCGACCACTCGTTGCTGCAACATTCTAGGGATTACCATACGGGATCCTCTCATAAGGCAGTCTTCAGCGGACATGGCGAGGTCTCCTCTGACTTTGTGTAGTACACTCATCGTGGTGCGAGCTTCTTCCGTCCTACTGGGCAGCTTGTCGAGTAGCAGATGCCATCTCCCTGACATCACCGCAGCGATGGCCATCTGTAGACACTCATCATGTTTTGAAGCTCTCACGATCTCTTCAAGTGAAATGGGCCGGAGACGGAATCGCTCCACTATCAACCTTACATACTCTTCCACTTCCTCCGCAGCTGATTCTTCTTCCTCTGTGGCTGGTCTGGCGTGCTTTGACAGGAAATCAGCGGGGTTCTGTGCACCAGGGCGAAACACCACTTGGAATTGGTATTCCTGTAACTGGAGGATCCGCTTTTCAATCCTTGGTGGAGGTTTTGAGGAGGCTTCCATGAATAGTGGTATCAACGGCTTAAGATCCGTGTGCACTATGAACGGTTGTCCATAAAGATATAAATGGAAATGTCGGCATCCCCAGGGAACAGCAATCGCTTCCTTTTCTATGTGCGAGTATCTTTGCTCGGTATCTGTCAGGGCCCGGCTTGCATAGGCCACCGGCGCCCACTCCCCATCTTCTTGTTTTTGCGACAGCACTGCTCCTAGACTAATGGGACTGGCATCAACTGACAGTTCTGATTCTTTAGCTGGGTCAAAGTACACAAACGTAGGGTCGGCCGACAAAGCGTTCTTCGTGCCGTGAAAAGCTTTCTCTTGGTAGGGGCCCCCATTCCCATGTAGTGGTGGTCTTTGTGAGTTCCCTCAGAGGAGCAGTAAGCTCAGTCAGGTTTCGGATAAACCGCCCACAGTATGTCACCATGCCAAGGAAACTCCTCACTCCGGTTACAGAGGTGGAGGCTGGAGCCGTCTGGATGTCATGAACCTTAGCTGGGTCCGGGGATACCCCGTGTTGAGAAAAACGATATCCGAAAAAGGCTATCTCCTTCTGGAGAAAAGCACGTTTCTCTCGATGAAGGGTGAGACCACTGTCTTGCAGTCGCTGGAAAACAGCTCTCAAACGGTCTAAGTGTTCTTCTAGGGAGGGGGCATGCACAAGAATATCATCGCTGACATTGAGAACCCCATTTATGCCAGCCAGAACCCCTCGAATAGTATCCTGAAAAATCTCAGCAGCTCTGGAAACCCCAAAGCTAAGTCGCTTGTACCTTCGAAGCCCCACGTGTGTTGAAAAAGTGGTTATGGCCCTTGACTCTGGATCCAGCAGAAGTTGGTGGTATCTGGCGCATAGGTCCATTTTGGAGAACCAACGAGACCCGCTCACCTCGGCCACGATGTCATCAACGGTGGGGGTCAGATGACACTCTCTCTTTATCGCATGATTGGGTAACCTCATGTCAACACAGATCCTCACCTTGCCTGATTGTTTAGGCTTCCTTGCCACAACAATGGGTGACACCCAGGGAGTCGGTCCTTCGACTCGCTCAATGATATCCGCCTCTTCTAGCTTCTTCAATTCTTGTTCTGCTTTTGGCCTTAAGTGAAATGCGACTCGTCTATGCTTGAGGGCCATGGGTTAAATGGTGGTATCCATATGTAGCCAGACCATATGATCCTTTAGACATCCAATCCCTTCGAATAGGAGCTTGAATTCATCCACCAATGACTCCACACTCTCTTGGTGAATTGCGAAAGCGAACGCTATGAGTTGTAGATGTTCGGCTGTTCGGCAGCTTAACAGCATCCCAGAGCCTTCCTGTGTTACATAAACTTTGGTTCGAGTGGAGCGAGAGTTATGAGAGATGTCTGTGGTGAAAACTCCAGCCAAGGGAAGAGGGGTGGTTGACCCGTAAGCGAACACTTGGGTCGATGTTTGCCTCAAAGACGGTGTGACAGGGAGAGTCTGTAGCAGGGAGCTCGCCATGATGTTGATGGACGCCCCTGTATCTATGAGCGCCTGGATGGGGTGTCCCGCAACCAGAATGCTGCACTTCGGGATTCGCCGCTTTGGACACCCATCTGGTTGCATTGCAAGGATTACATGTATCGTTCCCTCCACATCATCGTCATCCATGTCCTCTTCGCCTTCCTTGATTTGGGAAGTATCCATGACATTTACTTGCCTGGTCCGTGGCCTCCTCCATGACGTGGAACGGCATACTTTCGCAAAATGGTGGAGTTTGTTGCACGCTGAACACTTCTTTCCTTGGGCTGGGCATAACCCCTGATGGGGAAACGGCCCTCCACAACCATAGCAGGTTCTGGCAGTAGATGGTGGTTTGCTTTGCTCCAACTTCTTGGCTGGATTGCCAGATGCCACGGCGTTAACGGGCTCCGTCTTCACCTGGCGTTGTAATGCCGCTTCCATGTGCGCCGCTCGCACCTTTGATAACTCCTTGGACCTCCCCATCGTCAACATGTCCGCCATGGACATCCCAGGGACCTGAAGTATCTGTTCTCTCAATTTTACAGACGTGCAACCCTGGATAAATTGCGCCCTTATCTCATCATTAGCATCTGGCAGCGTGCATGTGCTTGCCAGTTCTCGGATTCTGGCGTAAAAAGTGTTGACTGACTCTTCCGGAAGCTGCCTCGCTTGCCTCAGTAGGAAACGTTCATAATCTGGATTAGCAAGCGGCTCAAAATGCGCCGTCAGGGCTGCCTTTAGCGTGGCTTAAGTGTGAGGAGGGCCTGCCTCCGTCACCGACCTTCCCAGTTTGTGGATGGCAGCACCACCAAGATGCAGTAGCATGGGTCGCCATTGCTCAGCTTCCAGACCCACTGCCGCAAAATATGTTTCCAGTCGGTCCACCCAATCTTTCCACTTGGCCGCTTGTGCGGACGGCGGACCTTCCATCAGGAATGGCTCAATGGGCTGTATGGTAGCCATTGTGCTAGTGACTTGCAGGTGCTGGGGTCTGTAATAGGCTAGGCAAAATGTAGAACGGTGTGGCTGGGGGACCGATTGCAATGGAAAATCGCCCCTCTGATGCTTCTCTGCTGGCGCTATATGTTATATGTCCCTCCAGATTCTCTCCTTATTTATCCCTCCAGTTGGTAAATCAGCCCTATGCGATGGTGGCAAGAAAGGCTCCTTTTAGGTGACAGGGAGCAAAACCCAAGCATCCAAAGGAGCACCGTCCCAGCTGCAGTGGACAGGTGCAGGGGCGTGTCTGGAGCTGCCTCCTCGTGTTATCGGCAGCGCACCAGCTCAGGGCAGTCAGCAAACAGGGCCAAACGCTCCGCGTGTCGGAATGGGGCCTGGCTTCAGCGCTGGATCTCGCGCACGAGCACGCGCCCCTGCGCAGGAGCAAATCACCGGGAGATAATCACCACCGAGGCAAGCCGGGCAGAATAAATGCGGTGCGCAGACGGTGGCGGCCTCACCTTGCCAGGCGGTCACAACGTCACCATTTAGGGCAACACAGGGCGAAAACGGCAATGTCCAACGCCCAGGAAGCACCCAGGCAGAGACCGAGTATGTCGGGCGCAGAGCACAGCGCCACAGGTACGTGTGGGGAACGACCACTCCCTCGTCGCCAGTTGTTGCGTGCTCACACCGGTTGGCATGGAGTGAGCACACAGCTTTGCACAATGAATGACACGCACTCCAGTAGTACATTGGGGTGGTTGCCGAATAACCGGATCTGGTTCTGATTACCCCCTTTATTTCCGAATACTGCATCCGGCCCCTCCTTTACATGGGCTCTACCAAGATGCACGTTGACATGCACAATTGCAGAACACACCCCTCGGTTGACCACCAGATGGTATGGTCCACCAGAACATAACAGTGGGCAGAAGGAAGAGGCAGTGGTAGTACAACCATACATGCCAACAGACCCGATTCAGCCAGGAAACGCCCAATGTTTTTAAGCCCAAATGGGCTTTATTTGATCTGCCTCCTGTTTACAATCTTCTCTTTTTCAATGTAAGTCAATGGGGAAAATCAATACCCCAGTTTTTTTTCTCCAAAATCTCCCTCTTACCAAGTTCAAAATGTTAGCTAGTATGGTACATTGGATCATGGAAGGCAGGAGGAATTGGGGTAGGGACATGGACTCGGATAACAGAGGACAGGAGGGACATGGACAGGTGCACCAAACTGACCTTACAGGGCAGGCATCAGGGTTTGCAGCAGCACAATACACCACACAGGGCATGCGGGACGGGAGTGCAGCACAACAATCCATGGAAAGCAATAGGCAGGGGACAGGACCATGCACATGGACAACAGAGAACAGAGGGGAAAGAGGCAATGGCAGCGAGCTGACCATAATGGACAGACAGGAGAGAAAGCTGCAGCATAACAGACCATAAAGGGCAGGAGGGAGGGATCAGGGGCATTACAATGGAACAGACAAGCCAGGAGGGAGGGAATAGGGGTCTGCACATGGAAAACAGAGGGCAGTGGGCAAGGGGGCAGGGCAGGAGCAGCAAGCTGACCATGGAGGTCAGGCAGGATGGGCACTAAAACCAAGACACACCATGGAGAGCAACAGTGCGACTATAATGGCATGCACACAGACCATGGAGGGAAGGTGGGAGGGGGTCAGGGGCAGCTAGCTGACCACACAGGGAAGGTGGGAGGGGCCGTGGCAGCACAGAAGACCATGCATGGCAAGCGGGAGGGTTAGTGGCAGCACAATGGCCATGATGGGCAAGAAGGAGGGGGCAGGGGCATGCACAAAGGACCATGGAGGATAGAAGGGAGGGGTCGGAGCTGGGCACAGACAAGAGAGTTCAGGGGAAGGGGCCTCACAACAGACCACGCGGGGCAGGCAGGAGGAGCAGTTGCAGCACAACAGACAAGGGAGGGCAGAAGGGTGTGGCAGTAAAATGGACCATGGAGGACAGGAGGAAGGGGATAGGGGCATGGAACGTGGACAGGCAGGGTGAAGGTGGCAGGGACAGGTTACAGTCATCTGCCAATGCTAGGCAGGTGGGAGGGGAGTGGCAGCTCAACAGAACACTCAGAGTAGATAGGAGGGGCAGGTCCATGGAACATGGTGGGCAAAAAGGATGGAGCAGGGGCATGCACACAGACATCGGAAGGCAGGGGGAAGGACAGTAGGGGCAGCAAGCTAAGCACAGAGGCTAAGCAGGAGGTCAATGATGGGGCATAGAATTGGGCAATGGAGGGCAGGAGGAGTGGACTGGGACATCATGCTAAATGGAGGGCAGTGGCAGCACATCAGACCATGCATGGCAGGAGGGAGGAGGCTAGTGCATGGATTCAGACAACAGAGGATAGGGAGGAGGTGGATGGGGCAGCAAGCTAACTGTTCAGAGAAGGCAGGAAGGCCAGTGACAGAACAACGGCCACACAGGGCTGTAATGAGGGAGCAGGGGCATGGACTTGGACAATGGATGGCAAGGAGGAGGGGAGGCAGGCGCAGCAAGCTTGGGTGGGGGCAGCACAATGCCAGGCCAGGCCCTGCTTCCAACCCCCCACCATCCATTGTGATAGGCATCTTACTTAACGTTAAAAAAAACCTAGAAATTCGCTGAAAAAAACAAAGATTACAGGGACATTATAGTTAAACTCAGATTTCACTCGTACAAAACCAGTGAAATTCAGCAGTTATAGTTACCTGATCTAATTTTAACTTACGCCCCCGCAATGCACTGCTTATGACCTCAGACATTACATCATTCATGACATGGTCAGTGACATCACTCATGACATCACTCATGACATCTCAAATGAGCTGTGAATGGAATGGAACTATAATCGCTAGAACTTTATTTAGCGATAGTGTGTGTATATTAACACCCCTTTTTTTCCTTTTCTTTCGTGTAAGAACCATTATAATATGCATCGTGCCCAGATCAATATGGCCGATAGCCTTTCACTTTAAAGTAATGTGTAGTCCATTGTTTATGTTGATGTTTGCAATCCTAAGTATGTTTATTATGAACAAGTCACGTTGACGAACATACAGGTACGGCGGTCGCGGGGCAAGATATGCTGAAATGACATTGTGTGCATATTAACACTTGTTTTCTTTTCTTTATTGTATCAATTCCTGAATTTTCACATCGTGACCAGGCCAATATGGCCGCCAGCTTTTTGGATTAAAGTAATATGTCGTCCTTTGTTAATGTTGGCAACTGGAGGCATTTGTACATTTAAATAAGGAAGATACAATGACGTCTTGTATTGTTATCAAGGTTCGGACGAGCCGAAACGCGTGGATCGCGTCCTTTGCAGATTAATTACTTCCAAACTACAACCTGAGTGCTGATTCCTTCCTTGTAAGAGTGAGAGGAGATTGAATACATATATATAAAATTCACTGAAAAAACCACAGGTTTCAGGGACGTTATAGTTAGTCTGACATTTCACTCGTACAAAACCAGAGAAATTCAGCCGCTATAGTTAGCTGAGCTAACTATAACTCATGCCCCCGCAATGCACTGCTGATGACGTCACATATTACATCACTCATGACATGGTCAGTGACATCACTGATGACATCACTGATGACATCTCAAATGACATCACTGATGACATCATCCAGTGACTGTGAGTGTTTCTAAAAAGTTTAAGAATGTGATATATATATGATGATTCAGTCAGTGTGTGACTGACTGTATAGGTGAGTGATTATTCGTGTCTGGGTGAGTGACTAATCTGTGTGAATGTCTGTATCAGTCTGCCACTTGGTGTGTAAGTGGCTGCATGGGTTGGTGAATAGGTTCATGAGTGTCTAAATGGGTTATTGATTGGTTGTCTGAGTACCTGTATGGGTGCCTGAGTGTCTGTGTGTTGTGTGACTACCTGCATGGATGTGTGAGTGGGTGATTCACTGGGTGTTTCGGTTCATGAGTGCGTCTGTGAGGGGCTGTATGGGTGAGTGAGTGTGCATATGGCTGTGTTGGTGAGTGAATGGATGCCTCAGTGGTATATGTGTGAGTAACTGCATATGTGAATGGCAGTATATGTGAGTGTTGGAGTATATAAGTGACTATGTGAAAGTGAGTGATTGTGAGAGTGGATGTATGGATGAGTGTGTGCTTGTGTCATTGATTGTATAAGAGAGTAAGTATGTGTTAGTATCTGTGAATAAGTGAGGTGGTGTGTGTATAACTGTATAGGTGAGTAAATGGCATTGTGATTGACTCTTTGGGTGACTGACTAGGTGTGTGAGTAACTCTATGGGTTAGTGGTGATGTGTGAGTGTCTGTATGGGTGTATGAGTGCATATAATAGTGGCTGTATTGATGAGTGACTGCATGCATGAGTGACTGTAAGGGTGAGTGAGTGGATGTGTATGTAGACCGATGAATCAGTGAGTGGGTATGTACTAACTGGTATTGGTGTGTCTATGGTTTCGAGAATGGTAGTCTGTATTTTAGAGTGGGTGTATGAAAGGTTATATTAGGGTGTGAGTAGGTGCATCAGAGATTAAGTGGATGATGCCATCAGTGATGTCATCAGTGATGTCACTGACCATGTCATGATTGATGTAATATGTGACGTCATCAGCAGTGCATTGCGGGGGCGGGAGTTATATATATAACTACCTACTGGCGACCGCCAGTAGGTAATATATATATATATATATATATATATATATATATATATATATATATATATATTCACTGAAAAAACCATAGGTTTCAGGCACGTTATAGTTAGAAATTAGCATTTAAAAAACCTTAGAAATTCACTGAAAAAACCATAGGTTTCAGGGGCGTTATAGTTAGTTGGACATTTCACTCGTACAAAACCATAGAAATTCCCCGTTATAGTTAGTTCAGCTAACTATAACTCGTGCGCCCGCAATGCACTGCTGATGACGTCACATATTACATCACTAATGACATGGTCAGTGACATCACTCATGACATCACTGATGACATCTCAAATGACATCACTGATGACATCACTGATGACATCATCCTTGTGATAGAGTGGCAGACCTCCTCTCACCCTAATATAACCTTTGATACACACACACTCAAAAATACAAACTAACATTTTTAAAACAATGGACATACCAATACCAGTTGCAACACACCTATTCAGTAATTCCAAGATCTACACACACATCCACTCATTCACCAACAGTCCCTATACAGTCACTTATACATGTACTCACTCATCATATGTACTCATATACCTATACATCCTGTTACACACCGCCACTCATCCATAGAGTTACTCACACACATAGTCACACATGCAAACAAAGTATCAAACATCCATTTACTTGCATATACAGTTATACACACACTACCACACTTACTTCTACAGAAACTTACACATACTTACTCTCTTAAACAATCACTTATAGAAACACCTACTTATTTGTACAGGAACTCTTCCAATCTCTCACTCTCACATATACTCATTTATATACACCAATACTCACATATACTAGTTTAAAACATATGTCGTTACTCATAAAGACACTATTGAGACAGTCATTCACTCACTAACACACCCATACACATACTCATCCACCTATACAGTCCTGCACACATGCTGTCTTCAACACATACAAACAGTGAGTCATTCATGCATCTATGCACTAAGTAATACCCCCACCGAACCATACAGACACTCAGACACTCATACTGATACTCAAAAAACCAACTAATAACCCATATAGACACTCATGTAGCTACTCACCAACCCATGCAGCCACTTATACACAAAGTGAGAGACTGATAGATATTTTCATATTTAAACATTACTCACTAACCCATGTATTCACTAAGGTACACTTAGTCAGTTATACAATCAATTTTACAAAAAAAATCATCCATTTAGACACTTATATACCCATTTATTCTTCCATCGACATTGAGATATACATATATAAAACATATTTAATTTTCAGAAAAACACACATTCACTGGATGATGTCATCAGTGATGTCATCAGTGATGTCATTTGAGATGTCATCAGTGATGTCATGAGTGATGTCACTGACCATGTCATGAGTGATGTAATATGTGACGTCATCAGCAGTGCATTGCGGGCGCGCGAGAACTATAACGTGGGAATTTCTATGGTTTTGTACGAGTGAAATGTCCAACTAACTATAACGCCCCTGAAACCTATGGTTTTTTCAGTGAATTTCTAAGGTTTTTTAAATGCTAATTTCTAACTATAACGTGCCTGAAACCTATGGTTTTTTCAGTGAATTTCTAAGGTTTTTAAATGCTAATTTCTAACTATAACGTGCCTGAAACCTATGGTTTTTTCAGTGAATATATATATATTTATTATACTATGTATACATGTGAAAATGTCTCGGTCCCCTGTTTGCCTCGGTGGCACGGAAAAAATGGGTGGAACTGACGTCAGCACGCCGACGAGGTCCTCTTATGGCTCCGATGACATCATACGGTGTCGCGAGTGGAGCCGTGCTGCGTTGACGTGGGAGAGCTAGGAAAAATTTCCGTGGAATGCTGGTGCAGGGGATATTCACCTAAGTGTTCAGGCTAGTCCTTTGGGAGCAACTGTTTATGTTGCCACTCCAGAAACCGAAACCAGTGATCCGAGGGCAGAGGCCCTGCAGATGGCACACGAGGTGGGGTGCCCAGTCGTGTGCACCGGCGGGGCAGCGAAGTGACAAGCACCACAACCCACAAAAAAGGTAACAAGGGCACTGAATAACACAGGATCTTCTCTTTGTATCTGGCAGGAACAACAAAGTTAAAATGCCCTAGTACCAAAATGTAGAATTAGTGCTACAACACTCTTCAAGAGGACCTGCGATGCCGCTTCTGCCTCCTGTACCCTGGAGGCGGCACATGGGTCACGCGGTACGGTCATACTGCGGTGGGACGCACACTCGTTGACCTCTCATGGCACTGCTCCACACTTCAGGGAGGACGCTTTCCATTAGCTATGTTTTCTGATGACATGTCGCGCCGGCCCCGTCCAACAGCAGAACTCCTTTAGATCCAAACAGACTCTTCCACTCTCTCACCGGAAGTGAAACCAGGCCACGCGGACACTTTCACAATACAACAGCCGGGAATGCACTTTTCGGTAAAAAAACCACATTCCTTCCTCCTAATTAATCAAATAAACGTCTCACTGAAGAACAGGGGCCAGCTTCGATCGGTAAACAGCCTTTACAACAACTTTTTACTTTGCGATACCATTACAACGCATGCATTACCACGCATGCGTTGTACATCACGAAGTCATTACTACGCATTTTTTAGAACGCATGGTCATTTACCACGCATGCCTTTACAACTAATTTTGTTGTAAAGGTATGTATGGTAAATGACCATGCGTTCTAAAAAACATGTACACGATCCATGTCGTTGTAAGGAAACAGAGGCTGTTCCATTTCCTCACAACGACGTGCACCGCCCCTCAGAGATGACGTGAAGCAGGAACCACAAGGAGAGAGGAACCATGACGAGTGAGCGGTAAGGGGGATTGGGCATGGGGTGGGGGTTTCTTTTCTAGGGTTTAGGGTAGTGCAGTGGTGTTTGGGTGGTGTAGGGGGTCGTGCTGGGGGTAGTGTTTTAGCGTTTAGGGTAGTGCAGTGGTGTTTGGGTAGTGTAGGGGTCGTGCTGGGGGTAGTGTTTTAGGGTAGTGCAGTAGTGTAGGGGGTCATGCTGGGGGTAGTGTTTTAGGGTTTAGGGTAGTGCAGTGGGGTATGGGTAGTGTAGGAGGTCGTGCTGGGGTAGTGTTTTAGGGTTTAGGGTAGTGCAGTGGTGTTTGAGTAGTGTAGGGGGTCATGCTGGTGGTAGTGTTTTAGGGTTTAGGGTAGTGCAGTGGTGTTTGTGTAGTGTAGGGGGTCATGCTGGGGGTAGTGTTTTATGGTTTAGGGTAGTGCAGTCTTGTTTGGGTAGTGTAGGGTTTCGTGCTGGGGTAGATTTAGGGTTTAGGGTAGAGCAGTGGTGTTTGGGTAGTGTAGGGAGTCGTGCTGGGGGTAGTGTTTTAGGGTTTAGGGTAGTGCAGTGGTGTTTGTGTAGTGTAGGGGGTTGTGCTGGGGGTAGTGTTTTAGGGTTTATGTTAGTGCAGTGGTGTTTGGATAGTGTAGGGGGTAGTGCTGGGGTAGTGTTTTAGTGTTTTAAGGTTTAGGGTAGTGCAGTCATGTTTGTGTAGTGTAGGGGGTAGTGTTTTAGGGTTTAGGGTAGTGCAGTGGTGTTTGTGTAGTGTGGGAGGTCATGCTGGGGGTATATTTAGGGTTTAGTGTAGTGCAGTGGTGTTTGGGTAGTGTAGGGAGTCGTGCTGGGGGTAGTGTGTTAGGGTTTAGGGTAGTGCAGTGGTGTTTGGGTAGTGTAGGGAGTCGTGCTGGTGGTAGTGATTTAGGGTTTAGGGTAGTGCAGTGGTGTTTGGGTAGTGGAGGGGGTAGTGTTTTAGGGTTTAGGGTAGTGTGCCCAACCAGCCACAATATCTGTGGACAAAGGGGATCCTGACTCTTTGGAACGCTCCGTCAATTGAATAATTTGGGTCAAGGGCCCTACCACGTCCAAGACCTATCAATTCCTTTCTTGGGATCCCTTATATACTTGGAGAAAAAGGTACATAGTTTCTCATCAATTTCAGGCGTGTGTGCCACCTTCCCCTTCAGTGAGGGCCTGGGGCATTCTCCCCTCATCCTATTCCTGACCTCCCTTTCAAGAGGTTGATGGATTTTCCCCACCACATACTCTGCCACTTTGGCGTCAGGTGTCCACTTTGCCGACCTAGGATGGTAAATTTGCGTAGGCTCGAACATGTCCGAGTGGACCCCGTCCCCAACCGGGGACTGAGAGGAGTGGGACTCTGGACGCCAGGGACGCCCCGAGTCCTTATCCTCATCGGAGGAGAAATCGTCCTCCGTATACATCCTCTCCCTCTAAGGGAAACCCGCCGTCGGGGTCTACAATAGTGGTGACAGTGTCGCAATTTTCTCTGGGCCCCTCCTCCTCCCGGCAGGAGTGCATGTTTAGCGTTCGCGCACTCTTGAGGAAGGTCTCCGTAAGTTTATCAAATCCTTCCAAGTGCCCCGCGTTATGCTTAACGGCCCTTTTATTCCCCATCTGGGAGCTACTTGGACCCGCCACCACCAGATCTGGGTCACTGAACACCCCAGGGATGCTTTTCGCCAGCTTATCAACCTGATCCCTAAGAGGAGCCAGCGCCCTAGAAATAGCCAGAGAGAGGGCTTGGTCCACTGCTGGAGGGAGAAGTTGGGGGCCATTCCTCCTCCACTTCCTGGTAGGAGGAGTAAAAATGGTCTTCTGGAGAAGACATGATAGCAGAGGGTGTGAGCACAGAACAAATGCCCTTAAAATTCGTAAGACAGCCCCCTCGCCGGTGCTCCAACAGCTGGGCTTTCCCCGAAGCTGTTATAAGAATAGACTGAGGCGCAATACCAATTACCACCACCAGGTGGCGCTGGCCACTAACGTGGCCGTGTGAGGAAATCACCGCGTAGCGGTGTCAAAATTAGGCGAGGGTTGGTCGGGAATCAAACGGACACTAAAGGAGTGACCGGATTCCCAAACGTGCGTAAAGACCAGCGGGAGCGCTCGACGGAGCTGCCTCGCTCGGACTAGACGCGCCTGACAGGATCTCACCGCGCGCAGAGCACACAGCGAGAGAAACTGTGAGGGGGAGAACGCGTTCGGGCAAGAGCCTGCTGCGCAGGGAATATGAAACAATACCAAGGCAATAATGCTAATAACGTGCACAAGAAACCGCTATACAAACAGCAACAACGTCAGATTAAGCCAAGAATGTAAGGAATGCACTTAACTGACGAGCAGTGAAGAAAGAGGAAGCGGAAGGGACGTCACGATATTATATATGATGGACTGTGATATGATTGGACTATAGTTGCCTTGGAGACTACCCCCTAATGGTTCATGGGTTGTGTAGTCTTTTGTTTAATGATTGTTGTGTTACGTTTTCTTTGAACTGCTATGCAAATAAAGTGAGGAAAGATATGCATAATCCTCGCCTCCGTCCTGCCATAGAATTAATTAAACTTTATTTGATCTGATTTAGAAACATAGATCATAAAAGTGTACATAAAAACAGTAAATCCTCTTTCCTAATACAATACAGTGAGAATTAATTAAAACCAGTAGGTAAAAACGGGTGTTACAAAGCCCGGTTCAGAGCAACTTCAGGTTAACAGAATCGTAAAGTTCAATGTTTCGCAAGATCAATCTCATGTACTTCGTGCAAAATACGCAATAAGGGGTCCAATTAAGATGTAACGCTCCAATACCTGACCAGTTTGCACTATATAAAACTGCAGAAAAACTAAAAATAAAAAGTGTTTTGCACACTTCTGTCATTGGGCTATATGTGGGCTACATCTGGGTGATATTTGTGCTACATTTGGGCTCTTTTTTCTCTGGTGACCATCTTGGGAGACTTATTTGTTATGAAGTTTCCTAATTTCGTCATTTACTGAAGTCTCCTCAGTAGGAAATGCTTTCAGTTTTTACTTTGATTCCATCAAGAAGGCATTCAGATGTGTCACACATTTGCCATAAATTCAGAATGTTAGCACTCTAGTTGTTCATTAGATCACTGTAGTAAAGCTACTGCTCACCAGGGAGTTAACTGGAAGTCTACTGCTGGTATTGAAAGTGATTGTTTCAGTCTGCATGCCAGAATTTTCTAATGAAATAGAAGAGGATTTGAGATCTCACTTAAAACATGCCCTAAATTTTCTTTCTGCAGCACTAACCATAATTTCTATGACAAAATGAACCCCCTCATTTTGTTCCTTTTTAAATTAAATGTTTTAAGAGTTACCAGTTTATTCCAATCAAGATGGCTTCAGGTGTGCCATAATTTTGTCATAAGTAAGACTGTTAGCACTCTAGTTGTTCTTTAGAACACTCTGGGAAGCTGCAGTAGAACACAAAGGCATCAACTGACAGTCTGCTCCTGTTGAAATATAACAGGAAGATATTTGAGATCACACTTGAAACATGTCCTAATTTTTCTTTCTACAGCACTAACCATAATTTCTATGACAAAATGAACCCCATCATTTTGTTCCTTTTTAAATTAAATGTTTTAAGTGTTACCAGTTTATTCCAATCATGATGGCTTCAGGTGTGCCATACTTTTGTCATAAGTAAGGCTGTTAGCACTCTAGTTGTTCTTTAGAACACTCTGGGAAGCTGCAGTAGAACACAAAGGAATCAACTGACAGTCTCTGCCCTTGTTGGATGTACATGTTTTACTGAGAATGTCAGACTTCATTCTCACATGACTGAGAAAGATAATGTGAATTTACAGAAAATATGCTCTCATTTTAGCTTCTGGAGCACCTTCCAAAACTGTATGGGACAAGCATGTGAAAATAGTTTTCTCTCAAACATGATTCATGATATCCCAGCAGAAGGTTTTTCACAGGGTAAAATCACCTTAGAACACACCACAATTCCTGAAATTAGTATGGTACCATCAACAAATGAATTCTAATGTAACTAAAGTCTGTTATCACCCTTTATAGTTCTCCTTTTGGTGACCCTCAAAATCTTCGATTCACTACAATTCATTTCAATGGGGTACTATCATTTATATTGGTCCCAAGATGGCTGCCAGCAATTCCAGGATGAAGTGCTGACAGCCAATCAGATCTCACGATGACATGTGTGGTTAGGCTCCGCCCAGATATATATGTGTTTTCTTTTTCAAATTTCTCAGGAACTACTGAACGGATTTACACCATTTAACCAAAAGGCATGACTCTGAACCAAGGGCTACCTTTTTGCCAAATTTGGTGTAATTCCGTTCAGCAGTTCGGGCTGTAGCTGCGATGAAAGGTTCCTATTGAAAATTGCATGGGGAGAACACGTTTTGGGACCCCCCTTTTTTCTAGGCCCCCGCTTGCCGAATCACCCCGAAACTTTCAGGATAGGAGCGGACCGGAGCGGGCCATAAGTTTTGAAAATTTTGCGAAGATTCGTCAACCGGCGCCAAAGTTATTTCAAATAGAATGTTGTGGATTTCCTATGGAAAATAGGTCCTAACTATAACTATCTACTGGCGACCGCCTTGTAGATTATATATATATATAATCTCCACTTTCCCCCAAGGGGATTCCGCTCGCACTCACGATAAGGAAACCATCCAAGCTGCAATTGTCACAATGATATTTTATTTCAGCATGCCAGAAACATCTCTACGCGTTTCGGTCTCTTCAGAGACCTTGCTCACGAGAATAACACTTCAACAATTACTGTGCTTTTTTTCTTTTTTTAAAACATACAAGACCAATAATTACATCACTTCCTGCCGCCGCCAGCTAAGCATTCTGGGTCATGTAGTTCAGCCCCTCACCCCAATCCATAATGGACAGTGAAAAAAGTGCAACATATGTGAATAATTTTTTACAAATTTTTTTACAAAACGGATTTTTTTATAGATATACAAACTATATGTGTTGCAGAGTAATACTGTTTAATTTATAAGGGCTACATATACTCCACGATCTATACAAGTGGACAGTGGTAAAATGCTACACTGCTCGTTGTGTGATCACAGTGGATTAAATTTTAACCACTTGTGTCACTACTAATTCCAAACCAGTAACGCCTACAGTGATAGTTTAATCTCGCCCTCCAGTGGACTTGTATAGATCGTGGAGTATATGTAGCCCTTATAAATTCAACAGTATTACTCTGCAACACATATAGTTTGTATATCTATAAAAAAATCCGTTTTGTAAAAAAATTTGTAAAAAATTATTCACATATGTTGCACTTTTTTCACTGTCCATTATGGATTGGGGTGAGGGGCTGAACTACATGACCCAGAATGCTTAGCTGGCGGCGCAGGAAGTGATGTAATTATTGGTCTTGTTTGTTTTAAAAAAAGAAAAAAGCACAGTAATTGTTGAAGTGTTATTCTCGTGAGCAAGGTCTCTGAAGAGACCGAAACGCGTAGAGATGTTTCTGGCATGCTGAAATAAAATATCATTGTGACAATTGCAGCTTGGATGGTTTCCTTATCGTGAGTGCGAGCGGAATCCCCTTGGGGGAAAGTGGAGAGATTTGTTGACGGCTTGGCTCTGCTGTACCGCAATCGCACCGCCTTTGAGCGCCCAGGAGTCAAAAAGTGGGCCGTTTTGGAAGGAATTGACAGATTGACTCAGGTGAACGCCGGCTGTGAAACGCATATGAGAGGAAATTGCAGAAAACGCTGTGAGAAGCAGACCGGGGAAAGCGAGACCGGAGGGGAGCGCGGAACTCGGGAACCTTCAAAGCGGTGAGCGAGCAACTTTTTGAAACATTGTATCTAATTGTGGATGAATGCCGGCTGGTCTTAGAATGTGGAGTGCTTAACCTGAAACATAATACGAGTAAAGCGACTCGGGGAACTGTTCCTGTTACAGATTTACGGGCTTGAGCAACACGAAGAGACGAATAAGGAGCATTCATAAGCTAAGGAAACATCACTGAAATTAAACAGCTGAAATACGCCAGTGAAACATGGATAAAAGGGAGGCCAAAAGAAATGCTTTAATCGACACGTTCTTTGAACAAGAAGCGTCGGTAAGCAGTGCAAGTGGAGCGTCACAGAAACCGGACATAAAAATAAATTACGAACATGGGAAAAGCTCTCAAAAAAAAGAAATAAACAAATGGTGGGAAGTGGCTTCTTTGAGGAAATATTTGGAAGTAAAACGTATCCCATGAGGTTTGCGTATTAATCTGATGCCTAATCACCAGGACACAAGTAATGATCTGCTCAATGAGTGGGGTGAATTCATTTTAAAATCTTCATTGGGACTAATGGAAATATTGGTAAGACATATTGAAATAGCCTTGGAGAAAACGACATCGCAACTAAAAGAAATGGAAAAAGAATTGGCAACCTTAGATCTGAATCCGGATCTAAAGAAGTTCAAAGAGGAATTAGAACATCATATAGAAAAACATGAGGAAACTGTACAAATGAGGAAACAGTCTAAGTTCCAGCGGGACAAAGAAGATTATCAAGAAGGTCGGATCTTCACATACGCAAGGAAGTATGATCGGTTTAAAGAGCAAGAAAAATTGGATTTGACAACCAACACTGGCAGTCTTTCATCACTGACATCCAGTGATGCCAGTGAAGGGGAAGTTGAACAAAGTGAAGCAAGGCCACAATGCTCTTTTTTAGGCGAAATGAGACTGGCGCTCCAACAGAAAAATTGGGAAAAGACCATAGGGTCGCCAGTGGGAATCAGCCGGGGAAGAGGCAGAGGACGAGGAAATGCCTGCTTAAACCAACAAGACGAGGCAAGCGGAACATCAAAAACAAATTCAAATCCAAATTTAAAACGAGTGGGAACGACCACGAGAAGTATGAGGCAGAAATGGAGTTAGACGTGCCTTCTACAAATCCGACACAAGAACTTGAAGTTATAAATCTTTCAAAAAAAGTACTGACCGAAATGGAAATGCGACTATTGAAACGTGGTCTAAATTTTTGCCCTACTAACAATATTGACCTAGCGGAAATAAGGATAGACCTTTACAAATACATTCGAAAAGTCAAACTAGCCAAACTCTTTACCGAGAATCCAAAGATGTCACAATACAGTAAAAAGATCACAGTACCCAACATGGAACTTACAGCAAAGGATGCAGAATGCTTTGTTACTCTTATGGAATTGGATCAAAACCCGGAATATGAAAGGAGAGAGCTGCGGTCATATTGTACACAATTGGGAGCCGGCTGCAGTCGAAAAAAACCTCAATCCAAATTTTATCCGCAGCTTGCGCAGGGTAACAAAATTGATATATTTCATGACTGTGTTATAAAGGACCTTTACCATTTGAATTATACAAACAAAACAGATAATCTCACCCAAAATGAGCGCATCTCACTACAAAACTTGAAAAATGATGATATAATCGAAATAAAAATGGCAGACAAGGGAGGAAATGTCATTATCCTGGAGAAAGAAATGTATGTGCGGGAAGCATACTCGCAACTGAGAAACAGAATATTATGAGAAACTTAAAGAAAATCCGACAATGAAGTGGAAACAGGAACTGGATGTTAAAATTAGTTCCTGGATGCAGAAAAACCTATTGGATGAGGATGAAGTAAAATATCTGAGTAGGGAGTATCCGAAAATGGCAACGATATACTTCCTCCCTAAAATTCACAAAAATCCCACTAGACCACCAGGAAGGCCGATAATATCGGCAAAAGGAGCATTACTGGAACCAATGGCCAATTTTTTTGATATATTTTTACTACCACACGTCAAAGTTTTGACGTCATATCTGCAAGATACAGGAGACCTACTGAGACATCTGCAGGAAACCCCCTGGTCAGCAACATACAAACTGATAACGATGGATGTGATATCATTATATTCTAACATAAGAAATGACATTGGTTTAAGAGCATGTGAACATTTCTTACAGGAGAGAAACATCCAGTTTGAAGATCACAATAAAATGTTATTGGAAATGATTCAGATGTGTTTGGAACAAAACACATTCATGTTTGGAGAAGAAATCTATCGCCAAGTAAAAGGTACGGCGATGGGTTTTTCATTTAGCCCTAGTTATGCCTGCCTTACCATGGGATGGTGGGAGAAGATCTGGGCCTGGAAAAATGAAAATGACCATCATGTGAGTAAAACTATAGCATGGTTAAGGTACATCGACGACCTGCTAATTATTTGGGATGGAACCAATGAAGAATTAGCTGACTACTTCAAAATATTGAACAACTCTGAATTTGGTTTGAAATTCACATATGACATCAGTGACAAACGGGTTGTTTTTCTGGATACTGAAATTTACATCCTAAATAACGAAATACAGACCACCCTTCATCGAAAAAGTACTGCAACGAATGCAGTGTTACATGCGGAAAGTTTCCACCAAAGTAGTTTGATTAAAAACATCCCCTACGGGGAATTTCTCCGAATTAAAAGAATATGCTCCCATGAGGAAGAGTGGGAAAGACACCAACGTTTGGCAACACAAAGATTTAAAACACGAAAATACAACTCAAAAGTCATTAACACATCATTACAACGAACAATGACAGTAACTAGAACTGATCTGTTAAAAGAGAAACATACCCAGGAAAATAAGGATGAACAAAAAATACGTCTGATAACAACATATTCCACGGAAAATCAACAACTAATGAAAATCATGCGAAAGAACTGGCATATATTGCATATGGACCCAACAGTCTCCAAACTAGTGGGGACCATCCAAACATCACCTTCAGACGGGCAAAAAATCTTCGGGATCAACTGGTTCACAGTCATTTTCAAAATAAAAAGAAGCAAGAGATGTGGCTGAAACCCAGGGGTTTCTTCAAGTGTACTAATTGCAAGGTTTGCGCGATTGCCAAAAACACCAAAGAGGTAATGATGGCCAACAAACGTGTCTGGAAAATTCAACAATTGATCAACTGCAAAAGCCAATTTGTCATATACATAATTGAGTGCCCGTGTTCTTTAAAATACGTGGGCAGCACGATATGTGAATTGAAAAAACGTATTTTGGAACACGTACGTGCAACGGTCAATTTGGATAGGAGCAATGCAGTTGCCAAACACATGGAAAAAGAACATGGGGGCAAATGGAAAGACCTGAAATTTTATGCCGTGGAATCAGTGGGAATACATCCAAGAGGCGGAGACAGAGAAAAAATTCTAAGGCAAAAAGAATCACGACACATCTTAAACTTTCGAACTCACTCCTAATGGATTGAATCAAGACGAAGAGCTTCATTATCATCTGTGAATCGATCTGAAATAGCTCCCTGTTAAATATGAGATTACAGTAGTAATTAGATAGTGGCCTCCTCAGATTTTTTCAGATTTTTACAGATTTTTTAATTACACTATAATTTTAGAACATAGAAATTTAGGGGTCATCACACACAGTTCAATATTTTTAACTTTCCACCACTCACATATTCACATGTATTAAGAATTTTAATTGGAATTTAGTAATGTAAAGTAGTTTGTTGCAGAGATAGGATAATAGGCGAATCAGGTGATGAAATGAATAAGTGGGAATTACTCCAGTAAGGGACATGTGTTTCGAACTAGTACCCCACAATTTCAATCAATATGTTGGGGCCGCCAGACACTATATATAATCTAAGGCCCACTTTAGGGCAAGAGTTCAAGTGTGCAAATTGGCCCACTGGAGGGCGAGATTAAACTATCACTGTAGGCGTTACTGGTTTGGAATTAGTAGTGACACAAGTGGTTAAAATGTAATCCACTGTGATCACACAACGAGCAGTGTAGCATTTTACCACTGTCCACTTGTATAGATCCTGGAGTATATGTAGCCCTTATAAATTCAACAGTATTACTCTGCAACACATATAGTTTGTATATCTATAAAAAAAATCCGTTTTGTAAAAAAATGTGTAAAAAATTATTCACATATGTTGCACTTTTTTCACTGTCCATTATGGATAAGGGGTGAGGGGCTGAACTACATGACCCAGAATGCTTAGCTGGCGGCGGCAGGAAGTGATGTAATTATTGGTCTTGTATGTTTTAAAAAAAAGAAAAAAAGCACAGTAATTGTTGAAGTGTTATTCTCGTGAGCAAGGTCTCTGAAGAGACCGAAACGCGTAGAGATGTTTCTGGCATGCTGAAATAAAATATCATTGTGACAATTGCAGCTTGGATGGTTTCCTTATCGTGAGTGCGAGCGGAATCCCCTTGGGGGAAAGTGGAGAGATTTGTTGACGGCTTGGCTCTGCCGTACCGCAATCGCACCGCCTTTGAGCGCCCAGGAGTCAAAAAGTGGGCCGTTTTGGAAGGAATATATATATATAGTGGTGGTGCCATGAAATAAACCACGTTGGATTTAAGCGAAGGGCTGTGGTGTTGTTTTGTTTAACAGTTTACAACATTCCTTTGGATTATCAGGGGTTCGCGAATCCCGCCACGGCCCGCCGTCACGAAAGAGGCTTGGATCGGTTCGCGAAACTGTGTGTTGGATATATATATATATATATATATGAGACAGCCACAGTCCTGAAATGATCTCACTCCTGATCGAAAACGCAGGTGCGGGCCACAATGCAACATTAGCTTTAATTCATTGTGTCCCAATCGGCGTCTTTTGCTAATGCCATTTGTGTTCCCTTCCATCTCGCCGCCAATATGGTTGCCCCATTAATCTCTTCACTTGCTGTGTCAATTTCCCTCGCCTGCTGCTTAGGGATTTCACGGGAACACCGCAGGTAACACTCATATGGCAGAGTACCTTGGATTTGAATAATCCACGTCCTTTCGGTTTGACGGTGTTCCTGCTGGCAGTGGTTCAGACGGCGAACATAAATCAATTACTCGCTTCACCCGCGCCATCGAACTCACAGCGGGTGCCTCCGGACGGGGGGGTGAGTCTATATATATATATATATATATATATATATCCTACTGGCGGTCGCAAGTAGGTAGTTATAGTTAGGACCTAGTTTCCGTAGGAAAAGCGTTTTTTGATTTGCCAATAACTTTGGCGCCGTTTGACGAATCTTCACGAAATTTTCAAAACTAGTGGGGCGCTTCGGTCAGCTCCTGTCTTGAAAGTTTTGGGGTGAATCGTCCAGCGGGGGCCGAGAAAAAAGGGGGGTCCCAAAACGCATTTTCCCCATGTTATTTTCCATAGGAAACTTTAGACAAAGCTACAGCCTGAACTGCTGAACGGAATTACACCAAATTTGGCAAAAAGGTAGCCCTTCATTCAGAAAAAGCCCTTTTTGTTAAATGGTGTAAATCCGTTCAGTAGTTCCTGAGAAATTAGAAAAAGAAAAAGTTTCGATATCTGGGGCAGCGGTGGGTTCACGAACTCTCCCGAGCACGAGCTTCACTGTGATTGGCTGCCAACACTCTAAACCAGGAAGTGTTGGCAGCCATCTTGTGACTCAGTAGAACCAAATCACAAGAAAACAGTAAAACAAAGATAAAAAACAAGAAAAGGGGGCAGGGTAGAAACACCCTGACCCCCTAGGCCTGCTAAGGGGGTCCCACATGGACCCCCAGGGCCAAAAAAAGCATTTTTTTCTATAATTTCGGTGGAATTTGCGTTGGGGTCGCGAATCCTGCCCTGGGGGGTGGCAGTCCCCAGGGCCACCACAGGCTCCAGGAGGGGGGCCGCGCGGCCCCCCCTCCCAACATCTACTGAGCCCCGGGGAGGTGGTGGTCCCCGGGGCTTCGGGGGTCCGAAACAGACCCCTACATTTCTTTAATTAGTGCCCTGGGGAGGTGGCTGTCCCTGGGGCATGTGGGGGGGCTGGAGCCCCCCCCACACACGTAATTTTGTTATAAAAAAAATAAGCCCCGGGGGGTGGCGGTTCCCGGGGCTTGGGGGGGCCTTAGAGGCCCCCTCCTAAAATATAAACCCACCCCCCGCATGCCCCCGGGACTTGGCCCACCCGGGGGCAAAATAGCCTCGAAGCGCGGGAGACCGCGCTTCGATTTTTTTTTTAATCACGGCGGGATCCGCGCACCCTAAGCGCATCCCGCCGATTTAAAAAAAAAAAAAAAAATTACAAAAAAAATGCTTTTTCTGCCCAGGGGTCCTTGTGGGACCCCTGAGCAGACCTAGGGGTCAGGGTGTTTCTACCCTGCCCCCTTTTGCGTTTTGCGACTTGTTTCTGTGCCTCGGTTCTACCGAGGCACAAAATGGCTGCCAACACTTCCTGATTTGGAGTGTTGACAGCCACTTGACAGCCAATTAGCATGCAGCTCGTGATCGGGAGGGTGCGCGGACCCTACGCGGCCATAGATATATATGTGATTTTACTTTTCATTTTCTCAGGAACTACTGAACGGATTTACACCATTTAAGCAAAAGGCACGACTCTGAACCAAGGGCTACCTTTTTGCCAAATTTGGTGTAATTCCGTTCAGCAGTTCGGGCTGTAGCTGCGACTAAAGGTTCCTATGGAAAATTGCATGGGGAAAACACGTTTTGGGACCCCCCTTTTTTCTCGGCCCCCACTTGACAAATCACCCCGAGACTTTCAGGATAGGAGCGGACCGGAGCGCCCCACGAGTTTTGAAAATTTCGCGAACATTCGTCAACCGGCGCCAAAGTTATTTCAAATAGAATGTTGCGGATTTCCTATGGAAAATAGGTCCTAACTATAACTATCTACTGGCGACCGCCAGTAGATAATATATATATATATATATATACCCATTTAATTTCAGATTTAAAAGCATTAGAAATGAAATAATGACCAAGGAAGCAATTGCATTTATTTTGATGATTAACAGGCTGCACATAGCTGCGCTTTACAAATCCACGTAATGTTATGTTATATAGCACTGCATGTTGTGGGCTGCTCCTTCAGGGCGCTATGTCTTGTGACGTGTTCTTGAGCCGCTCGCCTCTCTTGCAATGGCGCCTCTGTGAGTGTTGCCCTTCCCTGCCTCCACTGAGCGCCGGGCTGTGCAGGCAGAGATGCGGCCAAGAGCAGTGCGCGTAAGGGGAGAGTTAGGCTGTCATTTCACTCAGAGCCCGTCTCCTTGCCAAGGGCTGGCAGGCTTCGCTCAGAGCCTGGCGCGCGCCCAGGTGGGAAGCAGAGGGAAGGGATAGAACAAACGAGATGAGCGTGGGCGCGCGGAGCCCTTGCCTTGGCTTTGAGCTCCAAATCGATAACAAGTAGTCACAGCTCGCATCAAACCATGGTGCCTGTATGCCAAGACCTGCATAAGAACAGGGGCGTAGCTAGGCCTTAGGCTGCCCGTGGCGGCCCCTGCATTTGCCGACCTCGGCAAAATGATAGAAAAGTGCGGGGGTGGTGCGGCCGATTCTTGCGGCCGCAACGGCCGCAGGTATGAGCAGGGGAAGGGGGGGCCGGCTGCCGCCCCAAAACTCGTGCCGCCTGGGGCGGTCCACCCCCATCGCCCCCCCCTAGCTACGCCACTGCATAAGAGGCTCATACAATAGCTCACGTGCTCACAATCGTCCAGTGGCCACATGTGGAGTTAAATTAAAAAAGAAAGATCCCCGTGTTCTATATGGCTGGAATCTAGAGTCCGTCTCAGTGCTGCACCATCACCCAAAAATGTATGTGGTTCTTCAGCATGTCTTGGCTTACAAGCACCACAGTTTGATTGGTGTGGCCAGTAGATATAAATGATCCACGGTTGATAATAACTATGAATATGCGTATTTTCTGTGTAACATCTATGATATCTGTGTCTAATGTCCTTGTTGCAACGTCCTGAAGAAGCCCAAAGGAAGGGGCCGAAACGCGTTGATTACTTCATTGTGTGAAGTTCCACCAGGGATTAATGAACTGTGTACTCTAGGACACTTTGCAGTCACGAATTGTGGAGGCCAGACTGTACTTCCTTAATGGGCTGAGGCAAAAAAGCAGAGGGGCTATTACTAGGTGGACTCTGTTTACAAATATTTTAGAGACACCCTAACAAATTGTCTACAAGGACTTACCCTGGCTCTCCTCTCAGTGTAATATTAATTTCAATATTTGACGAAGTGCTGCTGTGCTGTCGGGCTTCCTTCATAATCAATGAAAATAACACAGCATCCACTGGGAAAAGCAGCACAGAATAAAAGTGCACCGAGTTCATCACGGGAGACAGACTGCAGCGTGGGCCTCCTTTTTCCAGGATATTTATGAGCGCTTTTCATCTCCAGGGGTCTGGGCTTTCAGCTAGGGCGCCCGCGTGGTGAGAAGGGCACGAGTCGGGGGACCACGCGGGTGGACGGCGTCCCCCCACTTATTTTACAGGGTGGACGCCGTCCCCCCTGCTCAATAGCTGGACCATCTAAGATGGCAAGTTACTTGCCCACACGGCCGCCCCTAACTATCTAAGATACTTACCCGTCCATCTCCCAACAACAGGGCTGGCTGTCAAACTTGTGTAGCGCGCAAATGCGCTACCTATCAAAGTTCTGCTTTGCCCTCTGCAGTGTACATGCCTGGGAGGCCGGGACGGAGCGGGGATAATTTGCTATTGGCAGGCCAGATTGAGCTCAAAGGGCTTCAGCCCCCCTCCCCTACAGCCCGGGCTGAGACAGCTTCCCGGGCACACCCACAGCCGCACCCGAGTACTTCACAGGTCTTTAAAAGACCATTTACGTGTTAATGAGGCTTTGTTGATTTTCACTCCTTCTTAGAGCCCCTGCATCTCAACTCTGCATATTGCTGGAAGAGTCAGCCCCCACGAGGTCCATGACTGTGCGGCGTGTGCATGAGTGTCTGAGCGCCCGGCTGCTTCCTCTTATCAAACTCTTGTGCAGGCTTAATGGGAAAGGAATGTTTTTGGCATCTCGATCCTCCCTCAATTTGTTCCTTTTCGTAGACCTCACATTTTTCAATATGTATTACACATAATGCAGGTGCCCTCCCGCTTCAAAGCACTGCTAACGTTGGCGAAAATGGGGAGCGAGGCAATGAAATGGACAGAGCTTTGCTCAGGATCACACATTTAATCAGTTGGAGAACCTGGGAATACTCTCGACAGGCAGGGCATTCATTTTACTAGTACGGAAACGAGCAAAGGCACCCTGGAAATGCAGGCGGAAGTTGCAAACATGTGGCTTACTGCGGACCCTCTTAATTTTTCCGATTCTTTAGAGAAGTAAAAACGACAAGGAGGGGGTTTTACTTTAATCAGGAAAGAGGACTTTCCTGCTGATTGATTATCCTAATTATCCTAAACTTGAGGAACAGTAGGGTGGGGGTGCTGTCTCAAAAGTCACCAGCAGAAGAGAGATTACAGCTTTTTCACTCTTGAAGGCCTCAAAGTGCCTAAAGAAAGTGAATTAACCTTAGAGAGAGAAAGAGCTATTCTGGGGCTGTAATAGCTGTACATATGGCTGTTAAGGCCTCAGAGTGGGTATAGTAGCCAGATCTTGGGGCCTCCTGAGGATCATTGCTCCATCCTTATAGCCTGCAACAATTTCCAGAAGGATTCAAAGAGGAAGGTCCCAAAAGATGGGCCACCAGAACTGGAAATGCTTCAAAGTAAAATGATAAACCTGAGACTCCCAGCATGAGTAGCTTTCTCAGAGAAAAATGGTGGCCCGGACATGATACTTCATTTGTTTTAACATGGCCTTTCTTCTTTGTTTACATTAATTATCGTATAAGGGAGCAGCAAGGCAGCTCTAGAACACATTTTAAAGTGTGTTTTATGGTGTGGCTTGACAGCGCAGCCATCGCAGACAATAAGTGGGAATCACTACAGAGGGGCTTTGGTTCCGCCCACATGTTGGGAGTCAGGATTACATGCATTGGTTGGGCAGAAATTGCGTGCTTCCACACGCGCTCCAATTTAGGAAAGAGTTGGAAGCTCACCACTTTTATGAATACCACAACACAATGTATTAACCACCCCCAACCCAGTTTCCGCTCCACTAACTAGTTGGCTTTATGGTTGTCTTTCAGCGTGTACAGCACTCCACTGCTTCTCTCTTCGCTGTATAGAAATAACATATACATACATGTATACCAGGGCACGAGTCGGGGGACCACGCGGGTGGACGGCGTCCCCCCACTTATTTTACAGGGCAGCTGCTGGCCTATAATTCATGAAAGACAGCACGGAGAGTCACTTAAAAGTGGGACAATTTTCTGTATTTATCCACTTTTAAAAATAAATGCAGACAGAAAACACATTGTTTTCTGTCTGTATTTATCTGTAAAAAATCTGTGAAAACAGGGAGCCTTACACATCAGCATCCTGAAAACTTGGCATGCCATGTTTTAGTATGCCTCGCTTACAGCACTTAATGGCTTGACTAATGTAATTTGGGCTCTTAATTCCTCCATACAGGGACCTTAAGTCACAAGCCTAAGTACTGAGCAGCTTCAATTGTTAAATCTTGCAATCCGTGCAAATGATAGATCTGCTGCACATGTGATGTCACTTCCTGTTGTGATGTCACTTCCTGTGACACCACCTAACTTGGAGAGTCCCCCCACTTCTTTTTTTAGGACTTGTGCCCTGTTCTCCCTTTACCTGACAGTGACACCTGGATGCAGGGCCCAGTTGGCCAGTGCCACCCGGGTGTCCACATGGCAAGAGGGGATTGTGTGCCTGCTTTTTAAAAGGACCAGTCTTGCCAGTTGCACTAACCTCTTCCCTTCCCAGGGGCGATGAGTCTTTAGAGAACAACCCACCAGTATTCGTGCAAAAATACAGATGGCCCGGGATTTTCAGACAGCTAGACTGGTGAAGGACCAGCATGTTCTCGAAACTTATTGTCCTTTTTAGTTTTTACCATCTTTGTGCGACTGGTGAAATGCGTCCCAAGCTACAGGACTCAGTCTGAAATAGGAAGGCGTGTTGGGTGAATTCTGGTGACTGGAGTCACGATGTGCCTCGATGAATGCAACCGTTCCCTGGCCTCTTAAAATAACGCAAGAACTCTCTGTGGGTTCAGCGCCTGCGGCACCAACCTGTCTGTAACAAGAAGATCACATATTTAAATAGTTTCTTAGGCAACCAAGCCTAATCCATCTACTCTCATTTTGTGAATGGGTGCAGGCTCTTTCTCTCTAGAAGGGTGATGGGGAGTGAGGGGGTAACTAATTACTATTTAGGCCCTCTTTCGCTGCATTTTTTCCACAAGAGCGGCCTCTGCAATTGGTGTCATTCAACCTTTTCTCTCGCTTCCCTTTCTCACTACAGTAGACAGTGGCTTTTGCCTTGTGTCTGATATACAGATAAATGCTGACGTGGAATTTTAAGACCTATGGTTTAATCCCAGCTTTCCCATTTGAATAAATTGTGTTATCCTTGGCAAATCGTGTCTATTTGTTTTTTACCTCCTTTATTTACCACAGACTGCCACTCACACTTGGCATAGGTCTAATTGTAACTTAAGGTATGTAAAATGCAAGTTTAGCATATCAGGTGATGCTACGGAGGATGTGTGTTATACTCTTTACCATGCTTCTACAGATATGCTGGCTGCAGCTGCATTGTTCTTGAAGAAGAATCCGTTTCCTGTTTATGTAACAGATGGCACAACAAGGGCACAACAAGAGTGTCATCGGTAGTATTATATAGCTTATTTGATTGTAAAGCAGGCGAAAAGGCTGCTTCACAATTGATATTTCTCGTAGTAGGTTATAAAAACGAAATCCAATCGGAATAATTAATTAATCATCAGTGCGCGCTCCAGTGCGTCACTGTGTTAATGAGTTGACAGGGACACTCCTTGCTTCACAGAATTTTGCTCGAGTCCAAAAGAAACACACCTCCTTACATTTAGATTTCACGAATAAATAAAACAACAGTGATATTAGCATAACACAGCTGCCATGACTCCCGGTTACAGTTCAGATAGTACGAACGTTACACAAAAATTAGAGTACATCTCAAAACAGCACAGAATGAATCAGGGTTTGGTAAAGCGCGCTACTCACCCGCGAGGGTCTCAAGGCGCTGCTATTTAATGCTGGCGACTAGTTGCAAATCACTTTTAAGTAAAGCAGCATGTAACAACATGTAATGCAATATTTCTTGGTTATATTGAGCTTGAAGCCACTGCAGCGTGCACGTGTTAAGGGTTTCACAAGTGACACTAAAAAGAGGCATTAGCAAACCGGTCTAGATTTCCTGTGTTGCAAGCAGAGACAGACAGCACTACATGCAGATATGTGGGCAGAGGTAACACATCGTCAGTCACACATAACAAGTGCTCTAAATGGACAAATACTGTCCGGTAACGAGGGATAGTACCAGCAATGCTCAGCGGGAACACAATAGTGTTTCTAATATAAAGCTTTGCCTAGATAGGAACACTAAAGACATTGAGATATTATTAATGTAGTGTCCTAGCACTGCGTGATACCAGGCCCAGTGTTGGGGCAAGTAACGACACGGACACTGCGGTTGCTTTGGTGGCCAGCAACCAACTTAGCCACGCCCGGCTCTTCCGGGCTATTTATTGGCTATCTATGTGCGCGCCGCGTGTCCACGTCGGTCACGCCAAATACTTCTAACACCCAGGGGTCGGGTACAAACACCCCTCCCCTCTGGGACCCGAGTGGTGTAACCCACCACTCGGAATCAACATTACATTCCTCTTATACTAAATCCAAAAATAAACATTTTAACAAAAACCCAAACAACAGGAAATCTCGCAATGTTCATATATCAAATGGCGATATCACATGGAACAGTCTTACTTGATTTCACGCAGCAGCTCCTCGGCTACTGAGCATGGCCCAGCCACATCTATCCGTTACCAGGTCACAAAGTCTCGGTACTTCTGGGAAGGCCTCGGATGGACCCTCAGATTATACCGCCTCCGACTGTCCCTGGCGGGTGTAGACAGCGAGACCAGCTCCTGTTCTTTTGTCGCAGTCGGCGGACTCTCTCTCCTCTTCTCTGGCTCTGCATGGGGCAGGATTTCTTCCGATGGCTGTATTAATACCGGAGTTCCGCTCAGCCTTTCTGACGATGTTTCCGGAAAGTCGTCTGCGTCGTCCGACAAATCAAAACTCCTGAGTGGGGCATCCGTTCCAGCGACGTCTCCATCCGAACTTCGTTCTATGAGGTGACTATGAGTTTTCTTGAAATGAGACACATTTCTTGTCACCCACTCCCGGCCCCTTCTGGCAGTAACTCGAGTGCCACAGATCTTGGTCACAGTCCAAACTTCCAATTCAAATGGCAGGCGGAATTTTCCACCTGGATGCCGGTCGCGGACCAACACCCGGTCACCTATTGCCAACGAACCTTTGTGGGCATGCCGTCGCCGAGAGGCGTCTTCATTGTTGTGCTGTCGCCGGGTCTCAGACTGGTTTGGCGGGCATGGAGCGTCAGCCCACTGTGGGTGGTGAGGGATAGTGTCACTGACCGCTCGATGAAAACACATTCGTCCTGGAGCAACACCTGTCGTGCAGTGCGGGGTTAACCGGTACTCTCTTAGGAATTGATACAGTGCCTGTTCTACAGGTCGATGTTCCGCTAGAGCAATCTGAACAGTCTTGTTTAGGGTTCGCATTAGCCGCTCTACTTCTCCATTTGCCTGCGGCCACCTTGGCGTCACTCTTCGATGTTTGATTCTGTAGGACGTAAAATAGTCTGCCAGTTCGTTACTGGTAAACGGGGGTCCATTGTCTGTGCGGATTTCTCCGAAAAGGCCATGGGTGGCCATCATTTTCTCCAGCTTGGATATCACTTCTACAGCCGATGTGGTGTCAACAAACTCGACTTCTGGATATCTGGAGAAATCATCCACGACCACCAGCATATGTCGCCCTCCCGGCAGGCTGCCGAAATCTGCACTTACTCGCTCCCATGGTACGGTTGGGCCACGTTCTGTGATCACCGGTGCTGGTGGAGCCGGGAGGCTCGTGGCGAGGCACACCGGACAGCTCTTCACGATGTCCTCAATCAGATGATCCAGTCCGGGAAACCACACTTTGCTCCGAAGCCTGCTTTTCCACTTGACCATGCCTTGGTGGGCACCATGCGCTAGTGCCGCTGCTGTCTTGTGCAGGCTTTCCGGTAAAACGAGGCGAGGGCCTCTCAGTAGACAGCCGTCGGGTGTCAACGATAATTCCAGGCGGACACGATACAACATCTTCAACACGGATCTGGCCATGTCAGTGCGATACGGAGCCGGGGTCTGCAGCTCTTTCCAATCTCCGGAGGTAACCGCTCGGATGGCTAGCTGTAGACAGTCATCCTCAGCGGTGGCTTTGACGACATCTTCGAGAGAGATCGGCAGGGGTCTCGACCGTTCCACAATCATTCGCACATAATCTTCCGTGGCCGCCGCCTCCGCAGTCTCCTGGAGGGTCACAGGCCGAGCGTACCTTGACAGAAAATCTGCAGGGTTCTTGGTGCCTGGTTGATACTCCACCTTGAACTGGAACTCTTGCAATTGTAGGATCCATTTCTCTATACGGGGGGAGGTCTGGACGACGATCCTTGGAAGAGAGGAATAAGAGGCTTGTGATCTGTCACAACGGCAAACGGGTGCCCATAGAGGTAAATGTTTAAATGTCTACAGCCCCACAGGATCGCAATCGCTTCCTTCTCAATGTGAGAGTATCTCTGTTCCGTGGGGGTGAGTGTCCGGCTAGCATAGGCTACTGGTGCCCACTCTCCGCAGTCTTGGCGCTGTGCGAGGACGGCACCGAGGCCCGTAGGGCTGGCATCCACAACCAACTGGGAGGGCTTGCAAGGGTCAAAATACACCAGATTGGTGTCCGCTGAGAGGGCAGCCTTCGTGCGCTTGAACGCTTCTTCTTGCTCGGGGCCCCACTGCCAAGGACTTGCAGCTTTGGTCAATTCTCGCAGCGGGCCTGTCAGGTCGGAGAGGTTCTTAATGAACCGTCCGCAATACGTCACCATTCCAAGGAAACTACGGACACCTGACACTGAGGATGGTGCAGCGGCGGTTTGGATGTCGTCGACTTTCTCTGGGTCGGGGCCCACACCGTTCTCAGAAAATCGGTATCCAACGTAACTGATGTCCTTGCGGAGGAAATCACACTTTGCACGATGAAGAGTGAGCCCTTTCTCTTTTAGCCTGGCAAACACCGCCTGGAGCCTCATGAGGTGTTCTTCGAGCGTGGGCGCGTGCACCAGAATGTCGTCGCTCACGTTGAGCACCCCTGGAAGTCCATGTAACACAGTCTTTATGATGTTCTGGAAGACTTCGGCAGCACTGGAAATGCCAAAGTTTAGTCGAGTGTAGCGCCACAGGCCCACATGTGTCGAGAATGTAGTGATTGGACGAGACTCCGGGTGTAGAGGGATCTGGTGGTACCCTGACCGGAGGTCCATTTTTGAAAACCACCTCGAACCGGCTAGTTCTCCGATGATGTCATCTATGGTCGGGGTTAGGTGCCGCTCCCGCTTGATGGCTAGGTTCGGGATCCTCATATCCACACATATGCGTACAGCTTCGGGTTGCTTCGGTTTCCGCGCCACCACGATGGGGGACACCCACGGCGTCGGGCCACTAACTCTTTCGATGATTCCAGCGTGTTCCAGTACGCGGAGTTCCGCTTCCACCTTGGGTCGGAGGTGGAAGGCAATCCTTCGATGCCTCAGAGCCACTGGGGTCACGGACTTGTCCACATGAAGTCGGATCGCTGGTTCTTGGAGGCATCCTATGCCGGTGAAGAGGGAGGCGAACTCTTGCAACAGATGGTCAAGATCATTTTCGTGAACTTCGAACGCGAACTGAATCAGATTCAAATCTTGGGCCGTCCGGCAGCCGATAAGGAATCCCGACCCCTCCTGGGAGACGTACACCTTTGCCCGCTGGCAAGTGTCTTTATGTTTGAGGTCTGTCTGGAACACCCCACACATCGTTAATGGGGCACGATTCCCAAATGCGTAGACCTGTACTTTCGTACGCTGAAGTGTGGGTTTAGCCGGGAGTTTTCGATAAACGTCCGCGACCATGATGTTGATCGTGGCTCCTGTGTCAATAAGTGCCGCTATTGGATGGTCGTATATCCTAACCTTACATACTGGGGCAGCTGCTTGGGTATGCGCCAGGGCGTTAAGCATCCTGACTACATGGACTGTGGCCGCATCGTCCTCATCCATATCACTGGTGGGGGAGTCTTCTTCTTCGATCGGCTCAATGGCCCGCACTTGCTTTCGCCCGCTTGTAGGCCGTTTGCGCTGAGACGATCGGCATACCGCTGCAAAATGGTTTACTTTGCCACAGGAGCTGCAGACCTTCCCGTTGGCGGGACACCCTCCGTCACGTGGGTGTTGACCACCACACCATCCACATAGGCGAGTCGCTGACACGTTCTTGGTGGGTCTCTTGATCATCCCTGACGCTCTCTGTTTGTCTCCCGGTGGGTCCATGCGAATCGCGTTGACGGGCTCCGTCTTGACTTGCGTCGTGATGTTGGGGTCCATATGGGCTGCCCGTGCTCTGGACAGTTCCTTGGACCGACCAAGCGTAAGTATGTCTCTCATGGACATGTTGTGTTCTTGCAGTACCCGTTCTCGAAGTTTTACCGACGCGCACCCTTGGATGAACTGGGCACGTATCTCATCAGCCTCGTCCGGGAGAGTACAGGTGCTCGCTAGTTCCCGTAGGCGGTCATAAAAAACGTCAACCGACTCCTCTGGCTGCTGCTTCGCCTGGCGCAGCAGGAATCTTTCGTAATCCGGGTTTGCGTACGGCTCGAAGTGCGCTGTGATGGCGTCGCGCATTGTGGCGTAGTTCCTCGGGGGCCACCTTCCCTCACTGTCTTCGAGATCTTGTGTATCTCTGCACCACCCAGGTGCAACAACATGGAGCGTCGGCGTGGGGCCGCGATCTCGGCGGCATCGAAGTACGTTTCCAGCCGCTCCACCCACGCTTTCCAACGCGCTGCCTGTGACGGGGGGGCCGGTGATGGCAAATGGCTCCAGAGAGGGGAACGAGGCCATGGTCCACTACGCTGGTGCGGGGCAGAGTCCTTGTGCCGACTGTTGTGTGGCACGGGCGCACTCGCAGGGTGTCCAGCGGGGCCACAGGGCAGCCGCGTAGGCGAGGCGAAGACCTTAGGGTGGTGGTCGACGGTGTGAGACCTGTGAGGGGGCAGGTGCGGGAGAGAAAACCACCTCAAACCCCACTGTTGTAGCCAAAATATGAGCGTGTGTCTTGTAGTGTGGCACTGTCACCACTGGGTGGCCTCCACCCTGATAGCAGCGAGCCGGTATGTCCACAAACCTGGGGAGGGGGGCTGAAGCAGGACTAGCGACGCCCCCGCGGAGATCGCGGAATGCAGGGGGCGGAGTCACGTGCTCTCGGAGCTCGCGCTGTGAAGCTGATAACAGCGGAGGTGGCAGCGGGCACCCAGGAATGCAGAGGGTGAGGCCGGCCTTACCCGCGGGATGTTTGAAGGCTCCGGCGGGAGATAGGCCGTTTCGCTGAGCGGCAGAGGATCGTCGCAGGTGGTGCGTCAGAGCGCACACACGCGTTGCTGGAGATCGCGGCGGCAGACAGAAGTGCGGCGGGGCACGCGATGGGCAAGCAGCCCGCTCGTCGCCAATGTAGTGTCCTAGCACTGCGTGATACCAGGCCCAGTGTTGGGGCAAGTAACGACACGGACACTGCGGTTGCTTTGGTGGCCAGCAACCAACTTAGCCACGCCCGGCTCTTCCGGGCTATTTATTGGCTATCTGTGTGCGCGCCGCGTGTCCACGTCGGTCACGCCAAATACTTCTAACACCCAGGGGTCGGGTACAAACACCCCTCCCCTCTGGGACCCGAGTGGTGTAACCCACCACTCGGAATCAACATTACAATTAACATCCTATAATTTGTTTAACAAGGGCACTTACCAGGGGTGTAGGAATCCATCCACCTCCACCACTTTCCTAATCGGAGGAACAGATGGGTCATGCAAGGCTTCCCCGTTGATTTTAAAGGGGCAGTGGGTATATAAAACTCGGAACCACAGACAGGTAGGTGTCAGGCAGTTGCATACGGAAGCCAGGGAGTGCTCCACCACCCCACATGGGCCTCGATTGCTGGCGACATATTTCCCAGCTCATTACTAGGGGGTGAATAAACACCCAGCTTCTTAACCGAAATCCACTAACAGAGCACACAAAGCTAAGAGAAACAAAACTCTTCTAAAAGATCCGGAATCATGCGTTGCCCGCAAGTAAAGTGCAACATGCGAAAAAAATAGTCTGAAACGGGGACAGCCCTCACAAAGAGGGAAATGGGCAACACAATGTGACCTGCAAACCAATTTAATTCAATAGAATAAATAGACTCGTAAATAGGTGGGTGCCGGTAAACTCCGCCACGCGGCGGAAGCAGCGTTTTTGCTAAACTCCGCCCACCAAGCGGCGCGCGGAGTGGGGAAACTCCACGCACTCCGTCCGTGGAACGGAGTTTACCGCCAACCGCTAATCCTTAGGCCCGAAATGTCAGCCACTCCTTCGGGGGAATGACGCCAAGAAAAGCTTTGGGAAGCTTTCTCCAGCCATCTGCAAGATAGAAAGATACTGGGAAAAAGTTACAGAGGGAGCCAGGCTGCACAACATTTGGTCACCTTTGGACAGAAACCTTTAGCAGGAACTTTTGACCACCCCTCACTGTGGGACCGGGATCCCCATACCTCTGTGTCTCTGACACCTTCTTTGACCTCTGGATAGCACCATCTCATTACCACTCAAATGTTGCCTCCTGGTACCCCAGCTTTGGTAGTGCCCCAACCACGTTTCAATCCTTTGAGTGACAACAAACACCCTTCCTATGTGCCCTCCATTTACATACCGTCAGTAACCCAGCTGCTTCTGTCACTGTTCAGTCTCAAATGACTGGTTGGATGCACATTGCTCGGGTATACAGGAATTTACCACTCTGTACAGCCCCTCTCAGCACACCCAGACTACACTTCTTTAAATCATAAATACATGTTCTGCCTAACAGTTAGGCCTGGCCTTCCCTCTGTGGATCATACCCAACATAAAAAGGACAAATAAATTGAAGAACACGCCAAACTCTCTACAGACACTGCCAATCCATGGACTGCTGCCTATTTGCATGCTATGATTATTCTCTATGGCCCATACAATCAATTGTCACAGGTATCCTTTCCCTGTCTCATTCGTCTGCTCCACTGCCCCCCTTCATTTAGCAAATGTTAGTGCTCTCAGATTTCATAGCGGGAATCTCTATACCATCTGTTTTCGATCGAAATTTCCCAAGGGTCCCTATAACATGCCACACGGGGGAGGGGAGGCAGTAAAATCTTGGGGAGCACCCCCCTGCAAAAATACCACCACATGCTCCTTGTTGTACCGTCCAATACCATAACCGCAGTAGGATGCCATGGTGCCCCCATGTGGCTGGTAATAGAAACTGTCACAAACCTGTTTGTCCCCTAGCCCCCTTGTTTGCCCTATTCTTTTGGGGGGCACCCCATAATGGAGGAGGGGAGCAATAAAAACTGTGGTTAGCTCCCCCAAAATTACCCAGAAGCCATGTCATTCTGTGCCCCCTACACCCTTCATAATGCACCCCAAACCCCTTTTAATACTGCTCCCCCAAATTTGAGTGCCCCCCAAAATCTAAGAATGTAGGGGGGTGCAGCAAAAAAATGTTGGGTTGCCCACCATAAGACCCATCCTATGTAAGTGACCCATCTGTGGGCTAGGGAACCTCTGAACGTGTGCTCACATTTAGCTCTTCTCTCACCCCTCCTCTCGCTGAGTGCCCCAGGCTCCTACTCATCTATGACCCCTTTCTTAGTCCCTGGAACCCACCCCCCCTCCACCTCGCTGACCCCACCCAATTTGCCTCGGCTTCTCCTACACCCTTTCCTTGCTCTACCCTTCACCTCTGACACACTCTTTCTGCACCCACCACTTACCAATCCACCATTTGGAAGGCATCACTCCACTCTTATGCAACACACATACATACTTTACTTACCATTTGGCCAGGCAGGCCCACCTCCAACTTACCTCTGTTGTGCCACCATCTATCAACTGTTGCCGAACCCAGGATTTGAACCCTGGATGGAAGTCTGGAACTTACCCACTGGACCACAATGGTTTCCATGTCCATAGCCTATCAAATCGTCCCTATATCATGGTTATCCTTTTCATGTGCAAAAGAAGCCACAGGCAACAACTCCAGGGCCTGTATGTTGCTTATAGTTACTACTGCAATGATCTGAATCACTAAGGAGCTATAGCTCAATGGTAAGTCTTGTGCCTCTGATGGCAAAGGCGCTCACAGGACAGGGGTTTGATTCCTGCAAATGCTGTCAAAGTGTCCTAAGCTTGTACATTTTCAAACAGTGCTTTGTTTTTCATTTGCTAACTTTTTTTTTTTCACATGGAAAAACTGAGGAGAAAAATGGCAAACCTTTTTGGTATGTGTGCCCCAAAATAACAGATCTTTTCCCTCATGAACTTCTACCAACCCCCCTTCTTCTCAAGTAGGTGCAATAGGGGCAAAGCCTTATCTTCCTTTATCAATGTATCATTCTTTTTCCTTTAAATTAGGTATATTGTAGAGCGCAAATGTGGCCTCCAGCGGTATAACTGAGCACAAGAATGCGAGGAAAGTTCTACACTGATAGTAAAATGGGTTGTATGGTGATAATTTTTCCTTTTGGTGTGAGCGGATCTCTCAAATCAGGGGTTTGGTGCCTGTGAGGTTGGTTAGAAATAAAGTTCAAGTATGAGCTCTGGCTAATGAAATGATGGGCAGAGTTTGAGGCAAGTAAAAGTCTCTTTGTTAGGTGCAATAAGAAACTAGAAAGGTTTTTTTCTTCAAGAGGCAGAAAAGGGCAGAGTCAGGCCTTTGCTTCAGCAGGTCTGCATCATGCCTGCTGCAGCAGGTGAAGGGATGGAGCATCACAGCATAGCCCTGGGCTGGGCTGACCTTCCCTGGCACAGGGGCTTTAAACACCCCCTTCATTTCTTTGAAGGACGCCCACAAACGCCCACGAACGCTCAAGTTCTGTATAGAGGATGACTGCATGCAATTTAGGACCCTGCTAAATGAGGAATGTGAGAAGTTGGCCTGGTATATGCTGTCCACTAATTATAGTGGGCACCTTGCACTAGTCCAAACAACCCCTTATTGGAGATAGGTTAAAGACAACCTTTATTGAAAGCTATCCTAGTGGTAGCTATGGAGAGCAGCCTTCAGGCTAAGTCTTGAAGGAATGTAAAGCAGCTTGTTTTACCAGTCTATAATCTCTTGAGTGACCAAATGAAAGAGCACCACACCAGGTATATATATAAAATATATGTATTTAGTCTTAAACACACCCCTCTAGTCCCTTTATGAGGCTAGAGTTCGAAGTACATAAGTTACAAGTCAGTTATCAACAGTAATAGCACAAATACACGTTTGAGCCCTAGGGGCGTACCAAACCATATACCAATAAAGTGGTATAAGAACCACGACTGAGCTAGACACAAAGCCTAGAGCCTGTAGAAATGCTTGGACCACAAGGAACCACCCAAGGTAGTGACACAGGGGACCCACGGGGGATGCGTGCAGTGTGAGAACACAGCCGCGAGCCGCCGTTGACTTCTATGAGGAATGTCGCGGTTGGAGTTTTAAAGAAAAAGGACACTTAGAGGAGGACTTGGAGCAAACCCTTTTAGAACTAGGTGGTTCTAGAGTCTATACCCACGGGAGCACCGGAGTACTCGAGTTACCTCACCCAGGGGTGCCGGGTGCATAGGTGTCTTTCGGGGTCGGGTTTCGTCGTCGTTTTCAATGGCAATCTGCTACAAAGTGCTGCTGGCGACCAAGTCGAAAGTGTTCGGGTGGATCCAAAGGTGGATCGAAGATGTGAGGAACCTGAAAGCAGAGGGGACAGAGTCTGGGTCACTAGCCAGGGACCAGGAAGGCGATGAGCAGATGCCCACCGATGTCGGGTGCTTCAGGTAGGTTGACGGTTGTCTTGACTCTTCAGCCACGAGGTCCAGGAGGTGTCGACGACAACCAGGAGCTGGATTCGAGCTGTCCCACGACGTCTGTCGATTGCTGCGGTGTCAGCAACCGGATTGGACCCAACAAGCCTTGGTAACGGCAAGTCTTGAAGAAACAAAGAAAGGACGATGTTGCAGACCAGCAATGTCTGGGGGACTCACCCAGCGAGGGTAAGTCAGGGCACCTCTGGAGCAACCAGGAAAGCCCAAGCAGAAGAAGAGTTGCCTTCGGGAGGGCCCACTAGCCAACGGACTAGCGACCGCGAAGGAGCCTCGAGTGGACGCACTTGGAGCTGGCTTGCAGGACACTCGTGGAGTGGAGGCCAGTGATATTCGGTGCAGTCGGTGCTGGAGGCGGGGGCTACTTGGAGCCCAAAGCACAACTTCGTGGGAGACCAGGAAGAGGATGCACTTGCAAATGTGCTCGGTGTCCAGGGGTCATGGTTCCACGTTACCCACGACAGCTACGGGCCTCAGCTTTGCTGGGGACTCAGGGTGTCATGTGGTTTGTGGCCTCATGGCCTGTCCTGCTAAGTTGGCTGCGGCCTGGCTGCCATGATGCTTTTTCTGCACACGTTACTTTGTGACTTTGGTTTTCAAGCCTCTGCTTGCGCCCGGCTATATTAGGACTGTCTGCATTTCTGTCTTTCACCTTTTCTCTTGTCCCCTGTGGGTTGCTTCTGCAAGGTCGAAAAACAACGTCCCTTGTTCTTGCTGATCTGGCCTGTCCCTCGCACCTAGACATAACACTATGTGCAGCTGCACTGGAGAAATTCGTGTGCTTTTAATATGGTGATTACACTGTTAGAGGCACTTGGAGAAAAACCTTTCCAGAGAGAAGAGCTGTTTTTGTCTACTGATGTAAAACCTGCATCTAGAGATTGAGGTATGAGGGTCCGCCTAACAATGCCCAGAGGTTTTCTGTTTATATAATAAACTAGCTAATAGCACGGGGAGGGTGATATAGTCATTTAGCTCTATATCCACTGCTTTATGAAATGCTTTCCCCGTTTGTATTCTATGGAATTGTAACTATGCTTATTATATTATCATTATGCATTATGCTGATAGTACTGGCTCGTGTACTGTATCTTAGAGCACGATAGTTGAAATAAATATTTAAACTATACTGTGTCTCTTATTACGCGCGTTGTGGACAGGTATGAGTGAGTGATGAAAGGGTGTTCTTGCTCCTGCGAGTCCTGAGAGAGAGATACCGTGTTCTGGGTTGTCTAATCATTGGTAGTATTGTTGCTAATGAGACGCTACAGCTAGTCGGGTTGGGGTTTTAGGTGCTAAGGCTTATGGTTGGCTCACCACTATATTCCGAGGTCCTATTATCCTGTGCATAGCTCTGTGTATGTGCAGAATCCCTATAACATGGCGCAACCAACGAGTGGGCTGCTTATCTGCGAGACGCTTGAGTAGTATTTTATGCTTGTCCACAACTCCCCTCGCAGACGCTTCCGGAAGCGTGTGTGACGGTGATACCTCCTATATTGACGTTTTTATAGGTTCTTTCAAGCTTGAAGTTGTTAAAAGGTTTTTTAGATCATACCCTATATTGTGCTGCCTTACATTAGGTTGTCGAAAACTTTTAGCCTAGAATGGCTATTCAAATAGCGGCACATAGCCGTGCAGCACTCCGGGCTCACTTGACAGTGTATGGAGTGCCTGACGCGGGTGTCGATTTGATCTTTGTGGTACAAGCAGATCCGGCTTACCACTTTGAGGTGTTTTACTCTTGGGTCACCTTTCCGGCCGGTGGATGCGAACGATAATTTGTTCCATGAATATGAAGCCACCGTAGTTCTTAATCACTAAAGACCGTATAGGAACCTTGAAGTACCGCTCACGGCTTGGCAACACCGTGTTTGGTTTGATGGCGCCCTCCCCCAACCGACTACCACGGTTCGTTTAGGCCCCTTATCCATTGACGGGGCCACTTGGCCTGTTTTGGCCGGGTATACCCCACATCCGCGATATATGATGGTAGCAGTCGCTGAATTGCGTGATATGCATTCGTCTTTGATACGAGTGCATTGAGCTTTAGTACAGTATGTTACAGGCAACATCCAGGGAGCCCCTCCTGGAGTTGCGGCCCATCCAGCTGGTGCAGGCGGTGTGACCATAAGTCCTGTCATGGTTAATTCGGTGATGGGCAAGCGCCCACAAAATAAGGATGATTTTCCTTATTGGCTTGCAGAAAAATTTGACCAGCTGGAGGCAGTTTTTCCTAACACCTCTCCCGTGGATAAACACAGGATTTTAACGATTAGTTTGCCAAAAGACTTAGTCCCCGAGTTGGCAGAATGCAACAACTGGGGTAGGGTATTCGCAGCAGTATATGCGAAGTGTTTCGGCACTCCTTCCATGACGGTTCTCCCCTCTGTAAGTAAACGTGTACAGGATGAACATGGCCCTGAAGCGGCTGTGGAATTAGGGATGAGACTGGTGGGAGTGTTCAACGTAGTAGCTGATTTGATCCTTGCGAATGTCAAGGGCGATGCAGTGAACTTTCAAGTAGCTAATGCTTTGGCTTTGGTCCCAGATCCGGACAAGCCGCGCGAATTACCGAAAATTATTGCCCAGGCTTACAAAACAATTGGCCGAAATAGCCTGGGAGTTAAGCCTTTTGCTAAATCGCAGACACAATCGCAACAACAACAACCAAAAACTCAATCTGAGAAAGATGAGAAACCAGTCTTTACTAAAAAGAGCTGGAGGTTGAAAAAACAGGGTAAGCAACAGAAGAAGCCGGGGTCGCGAGGCGCATCCCCGGTTTCCGTCTCTTCTGAACGCACTTATGATTTGCGAGATAGGGCGAGAATTAAATCTCCAGATAGGTTTCAGGTCCCTGATACGCGTTCTCCTCGTTCTTCACAGGCACCGACAACTTCGCAGGCCAGTGGAGGAGATCGCCAGGATAGAGACCAGGGACGAGACCAACCTCGACAACAGGTCAGAGGGAAAGCAGACTAATTTCCGCGTTCTTGCCCACAATTTCAGAAGAAGAAGGTTGCCGCTGTTACAGCGAGATATACCACAGACGGTGAGAACGAGACTCCTGAATTGGACGTGGGCAGTGACACTCCTAGACAGCGCCGCGGAAGTTACCATAGTGCAGGAGGCGCTACGTCCTCATGTGGAGGCGACAGCAACTGATACATTCATTACTGTTGAGACAGCAGACACCAGAGTGGCACCCCCTGACAGATTATATAATATTGTAATTCAGATCGAAGGTGATATACAGCGTGTTATAAAAGGGATTTTTGGGGAAAATCTGACCTCTTCGTATGACATTTTGTTAGCAGAGGCGGATTGGCCGCCCCCATTCGTACTTGCTGCGCGTAAAGGGGAGGAGGTAATCCTTCCGAGCTTTTCTCGTCATGTCCCAAAGGACAAAGCGGAGGCTCTAGCAGCTGAGTGGGCTGTGTCCCTGGCTCCAGCGTTATACCGCAACCACGTGGGGTGGGATGAGGATTCTCCCCCCCATGAAATACCTTTGCGGTCGCTGCCACAGCCACAACCCCAATATCCCATCAAACGGGAAGCTAAAGGTCCCGTTTCCGAAATTCTGACTCAGTTAGAATATCAGGGAGTGATTGAAACCTGCGTGTCACCTATGAACAATCCCCTTTTCGCGGTTTCTAAACCCGATGGATCGTACCGCTTAGTTTTGGATTACCGACATTTGAACTCTCATTGTCGGACCTTTGCGGTGCAAAACACACACAGTTCTGCGCTTGTAGACAGTCTTGTTCGTAAAAAATATAAAACGACACTTGACCTATCCAATGGATTCTACACGCACAACTTAGCCCCGGAAAGTAGCCAATGGAGCGCATTTACCTCCGGTGGTAAATTATTCAAATTCCGGCGTTCACCTATGGGCTACAAGAACAGTCCAGGCGTATTCGCTGCCCGTGTTGTCTCTTTGTTAGACGGCATAGACCCAGATGCATGTTCGTATGTCGATGATATCTATCTGACAGACGACAAATTATTTCCGCATCTTTCCCGAGTGGACCACATTATTTTAGAATTTGCGGTTTTAGGTTATAAGTTTAACTTTGCCAAATCTCACATTGCTGAATTTACCGTTTTGTTTTTGGGCTATGAGCTCAACAATGAAGGTAAGGGCTTGGCCCCCCATTTCCTAGAGAAATGTGCACTTTTGTGCCCTCCTACTACTCTGAAGAAACTTCAGTCTTTACTGGGTTTTCTGAACTTCGGGCGTACTTACATTCCCGAATATGCCCAGCGTATCAAGCCACTGTATGCCTTGATACAACCTAACTTTTCGAAGTCATGCTGGCTTCCGGAGCATTCCTCCATTCTGCAGTCTTTGCAGACAGACCTTCTTGAGTCTAAATACTTGTTGACTCGTGATAACCGCACAAACCTGGTGATTAGAATAATTCCAGGGGCAGTGGGTTTCACGTATTTAACCTTTAACGAAGGTGACACAGTACCCATCGCATACAAGTCACATCTTTACACTTCCACGGAAATGCACTTCTCATCTGTGGAGAAAGTTCTGACTGCAGTGCAGATGGCGATTCTGAAGGAACGCGCACCGGCACAGGGAAAACGCATTCTGGTGGTAACACCATATCCTGCCCTAGAGGCAGTGACAAAGGCAAGTGTTCCGAACTCTAAAGCTTTGCACCCCGTTGGATTCAATGGGCGACCTCTTTGACGTCTCCGGATGTCACTTTTATTTTTGATTCTTCTCTTCAGACTCAGGAGTTTTTGCAGTATGAATTCGTTCATCCTCCTCCTCTGTCCTTGCTACCACTTGAGGATTACGACTGTGTTATCTATACCGATAGTTTGGCACAACCGGCCACGGGTTCCAAGCATGCCTATTCAGCCGCATGTGCTATTGTTGCAGGCACTTTTGTGAACGGTAAGTTCAAGTCTACTGTAGTGCATACTCAGGCACTCTGGGACAGTACTGCACAATTGGCTGAGCTGCGTGCATTGGTGCTCGCGCTTGAGTTCGCTACTCCGGATGTGACTACTCTAATTGTATGTGATTCTTACTACTGTGTTCAGTCTTTCAATGACAATCTGTTCTTTTGGTCGCAAAACGACTACAGAGACGCCAAAGGTAGCACAATTAAGCATAAAATGCTTTGGGTTCGAGTGGCAGATTTGAAACAACGTCTGCCTCTCACACAGGTGGTTCACACCCTTGGCCACCAGCGTGTGGGCGCATACGCTGTTGGTAACGGTTTGGCAGACGAAGCTGCCAAATCAGCAGTAGCCACGTGTTCAGTCGCAGCAGTTACAAGATCCATGACTAAAATAGATACTGATATCTTGGCAGCTATTGCTGCAACAAAGGAAGGTACCAAATATCCCTGGGGATTCCCTTCCAAATATACTTATCAATTAGGTCCCGAACAGGCTCCTTTCGTAAATATTCCCGACGTTGGTGATCGGCTGATTCCCAACGCGGACCGCAGGCTTTCCTTGATAACGGCCGCACACGAAGGCATGGCTTCGGCTCATGCAGGCGTGTCTGCGACTGTTTCCATCTTGCAGCAGTGTTACTGGTGGCGTGGTTTATACAAACAAACCCGTACTTATGTGCTTTCTTGTGACGTGTGTCAGCAGATTAAGCCTTCCACGGTTACACGTCCACCACAAACACCGCTCTGCATTTCAAACCGACCTTTTGCGTGTGTTTACCTGGATCACTGCGGTCCATTCTCTTCAGACACTGCATATAAATACATCTTGGTTGCAGTGGACTCGTGCACACGGTTCCTCTGGGTCTGGCCACAACGGAGTGCTGACGCTCGAAATGTCATAAGGGATTTGCGTGTCTTTGTGGGAGTTTTCGCATGTGGCACCTTCCATTCGGACCAAGGTCCAGCGTTTGCCTTTAAGGCTTACAAGGACGCAATGGGTTCCCTGGGGGTGCGGGTGAAATTTTCATCTCCATATCGGCCTGAGGGCAATTCGATTGTTGAACGAATGAACCGTGACTTAAAGCAATCCTTGACAGCTAGAGTCTTAGGTACTGGCAGGAACTGGCTGGCCCACTTGTATACCGTACAACGTGCACTTAATAATCTCCTTAGAAAACCTCTGGGTGGGCGGACCCCATATGAAATGCTCTTTGGCATACGAATGTTTGTGCCCGACCTTGATGGTCTAGACATGGCGGCGCAGTCCACCATCTTTGATGTAGATAACCATTCTACTATGTTACAGGGCTTACAAGAAGACCGAGACAAACTTGCAAATGAACATTTACCTTCAGCCACAGATGCTGCGTTGCAGATTCCGGTTGCCGGCTGGCTTCCGAAAATTGGAGACCTGGTTCGAGAGAAAGTGGAGAACAAAAAATAATTTGGCCCATCTTATCGTGCACCAGTTCCAGTCCTTGGCTTGAAGGATACTCGTACAGTCATCTTACCACCGCTTCCTGGTTGAAAGGACAACAGATTCATCTCAGTGGACAATGTCAAGCTACAACATCTGGCCGATCCTGAATAGTGTAACACCAGCGGTCTCTTGTCCAGTCATTTCCCGGACATATGTTCGTGGCCCTCTTGCCCGAACGGTCACAGATGTTGCTATCGAGATGGTAGAGTTGCCTGATCGCTTACTCGACTTCCCGGCTTCACCCTGCGAAGAGGAGACTGAGTATACATACCCAGCCAACGAGTCGGTGGCTCACGCACCAACTACGCCACTTAGCCCAACACGTTATTCCTTTGACTCGGAGTCCACCTCATCACTAATCCCGTCCAAATTCAGCTTGTTTGTATCGTGGTTCAGAGACAATTTTTTGGTTCCTCCCTGGACATATATTTGGTTGGTCTTTTTCCTGATTTTTTTGTTCATGTCCATTGGCTTTGTCACAGTCTTTTTTCTACTAATCAATGGTCACTTTTTACCAGAACGCTCTGCAGTGAACAGTGTCGCTGGAACATTGGCTCTGCATTCTTCATCTCACATCATGAAGCGTGACCACACATTTGTGAACATTTCAGCTTTCCCAGTCGCTGATGGCATCGTATGGGATGCGGTAAATTTCCAAATTCATGGACCTACTGAAATTATTAATGTTCCAAATGTCCTCCGTGTTTCAATGGGTGATGTCGTTAAAAGTAATATTCATTCTGACGATTGGGATGTGCATGCCGTTGAATCGTTATTTACTGATTTGAAATATTATGCTGCTTTTAATGCTGAAGATTTGTACATGAATTCCGCAAGTTATGCCGATCTATATTGTTATCAGCATTGGGGCAACCATTTCCTCCATAAACCAAGTACCCTTAGGGGTCCTGTTAATCACACCCAATGGGAACATTGTCCTACCCCTTTGGCAGGTAGCTCCCACACTCTTAGAAACAAGTTTACTTATTTTACCAACTTTGATAGATCGAACCCTGGGTCCTATTATTTTAAATTAAACGCCTCTTCTACGCAGAAGATCATGTTGACCCACACCAAATTATTGTACTCGGGTTCCTTTTTGGCCGCTTTGGCTGTGGGTGGTTATGAGTACTGGCGGGACACCATTGACCTGAAATCTATTTGGGGTTCCAAATCATGGCAGGTGCAAGGCACAGAAGCCTTGCACTGGGCTTGCCTCATCCCTACCCAAATTCTGTTTTTAAATCATTCCATCTATCAAACAACATGTTGGGGTTTGGCTACTTCCAAACAATTAAATGCCCCTTCCATTCCTGTGTTGTCTTCCACCACTAATGAAAGCTTGCATTTTAATATTTCACTTACTGATTTGCAAGCTTTGTTTCAGAACAATTCCTTTAATGTTTCCACGTTTGTTCAGTCACCCTGGTTGGCTTGGCCAACAGCGGCGAACGCCTGCCAACTGCGTTTTCATGACTCAGCTCCTGGTTATAAACAGGATAGGCCAGACCCGAGGTTTTCTGACTCTCGTACAGTTACAACGTATTCTGTTGGAAAATTATGTAAACAGTGGTTGCAACACTCCTCCTTAGATTCTGTGAAACAGCATTTATCCCTCCTTTCAGGCAACATTGATCTGTCCGATTTTGTTCTGGGGCCTCGTGGCCCTCGACCTAAGAGATTCATTTATGAAACTTACAATGAACTCTGGAAGCTTTCGCAAATTGAAGCTGCCTCCCGCCTTCGGGAGATTGATCAGGCAAATTTAGAAAAGGTGCTTGCTGTTGTTGACAATAGTATTAATACCCTGTCTTCCCGCATTTACACGTTAGAGAATATTGTGTCCTCTGTTGTTGATATTGTACAAGATGATGTTTCTGTGTTATATCATGGTCAGAATCAATTGCGTTCAGTTATGCAGTTTGCATGGACTTTGCAGACACTTAAGTTGGGTAAAGTTCCTTGGCATTTTCTGAACACCACTGACTTGTTTTTACCTTTTAATTTGACTGACAAGCAGCAGTTCATGTCCATGAAGGATGCCACATACACTCTGTTACATATCGAGAAAATAGAGCCATTACCATTCTCTGTTGCGGAATTAGATTCTGCGGTGTGGCTAGTACACGGGGTTATCGCTTTACCTTTCTCTTTATTTGAATTCAGTTCCTGCATGAAACATTATCCCGTTGGCCGTTTTCAGCCTTTGGGCAGTGCCTTCTTGCATGAACTGTGGTCCCTACCTTTCATGTTTAAATGTCTTCGGGACAGGAAGGAGGTGTTTCTCACAGGCGAGACTTGTGATTCTACTGTGGGTCATTCCCTTATTTGCAAACACATTAAATTGCACGGCGCTTGTAACGTTTCAGCTCCGAATCTTGCTTGTGTTTTGAAGGGTATTCCTGCTCCTGCTATTTCTCCTACTTTCACTGTGCTTGCAAATGGTAGCTATCTGCTTCTGAATAATCAGGACTGCTGTGGCATGCTGGCCGGTATACCCTATATCGTAACAGTTTCCCACAGAGTTGTCTGCTGCAAAAATGTGCTTTTTCCTCCCCCGTACGACATCATAGATAGTTCCATTTGGCCTTCCATTCCTACCTTGAAGGCGGATTTCAATAAATTGAGCAGAATAAAGGCGCTTTTATTGAATCAGGAGGTTATGCTCACATCCGCCCGGGAGATATTCATTCTCCAGGTGGCAAGTACCCACAGTGAAATACAGGCCCTTTTGCACACTAACCTCCCACAGCATTTCGGTGAACTGATTCACCGCGTTTTTAATGCATCGCGCACCGAGGGTCTGGTGCACTTTTTTAAAGTTGTGGGCTCTGGCCTTGTGACCTCCTTTCAAACTATCTTTGGTGTAATACCGGCTTTTATTCATTCCATTTTTTCCAGCGTCTTCGGCGGCATTCCGTTGATCCTCGCTTTGGTGGCTGGTATTTTGCTTTTGGTCTGTTTACTGCGCAATGGCTGCACTTCATTGGGCCCTTCTCGACCACGGTCGACTTCAGATGCTCCGTGAACGCATGCTCGCCGGCTTCGGCGTCCTGCCATTGGCGACCCTCAGTGTGTCCTACAGTCTTTCATTTCGCTTTGCGTATTTCACTTGCGTGCAACCTGTGATGACTTGCATCCGCTGTCCTTTTTCCTGGTCCTTGGATTATTGCCTTTCCAATGCGTCTCTGTCTCGCCCGGATTTTGTCCCCTTGATGGGTCCCTTAGAGGCGCATGAGTGGGACTGTTCCGGGGATGGCTATATGGCGCGTGCGGCTGCACTTGGAATATTGGCGCAATTGGATGTTTGTGCGGCTGCTCAGACTCTCCTACAACAAAGTTATATTGAGTATCACGCAAGTTGTCCCGCAATGCTCTTCACTGCTCCCTCTTATGAGGAACATGACTGCAGTTTTGATTTATTGGACTGGATGGCGTCTCTTTTTTATGATGGTTCCAACGATGTCCTCTTGGAAAGTGTGGCGTTTTTCTGCACCTTTACCTTGATGGATTGAACAGGGCCTCCGCTTTCGGCTTCACCCTGCATTTTTTTTTTTTCTCGTTGTCCTGCATGCGGACTTTTTTACAAACAGACGTTTCTGTTCTGCTCATTTGCTTTGAACTCCGTCTAGGTCCATGGACTGTCCAGGGGAGGGTGTCATGTGGTTTGTGGCCTCATGGCCTGCCCTGCTAAGTTGGCTGCGGCCTGGCTGCCATGATGCTTTTTCTGCACACGTTACTTTGTGACTTTGTTTTTCAAGCCTCTGCTTGCGCCCAGCTATATTAGGACTGTCTGCATTTCTGTCTTTCACCTTTTCTCTTGTCCCCTGTGGGTTGCTTCTGCAAGGTCGAAAAACAACGTCCCTTGTTCTTGCTGATCTGGCCTGTCCCTCGCACCTAGACATAACACTATGTGCAGCTGCACTGGAGAAATTCGTGTGCTTTTAATATGGTGATTACACTGTTAGAGGCACTTGGAGAAAAACCTTTCCAGAGAGAAGAGCTGTTTTTGTCTACTGATGTAAAACCTGCATCTAGAGATTGAGGTATGAGGGTCCGCCTAACAATGCCCAGAGGTTTTCTGTTTATATAATAAACTAGCTAATAGCACGGGGAGGGTGATATAGTCATTTAGCTCTATATCCACTGCTTTATGAAATGCTTTCCCCGTTTGTATTCTATGGAATTGTAACTATGCTTATTATATTATCATTATGCATTATGCTGATAGTACTGGCTCGTGTACTGTATCTTAGAGCACGATAGTTGAAATAAATATTTAAACTATACTGTGTCTCTTATTACGCGCGTTGTGGACAGGTATGAGTGAGTGATGAAAGGGTGTTCTTGCTCCTGCGAGTCCTGAGCGAGAGATACCGTGTTCTGGGTTGTCTAATCATTGGTAGTATTGTTGCTAATGAGACGCTACAGCTAGTCGGGTTGGGGTTTTAGGTGCTAAGGCTTATGGTTGGCTCACCACTATATTCCTATATTATCCTGTGCATAGCTCTGTGTATGTGCAGAATCCCTATAACAAGGGCAGCCTCGGGGAAGTGTGGAAATCCACCTCTGGTGATGCAAAGACTTCGGCGTCCGGCGGGAGCTTCAGCGATGCAGACCGGACAATTGCTTCTTAGGTGCCTGCCAAGCAGGGGAGTCACTCCTTGACCCCAAGGGAGATTCTTCAGTCCTCTAATCTTAAAGTAGAGCGTCGAAGGTCCAGGATTCGGCATCAGAGTTTCATCCAGGGTAATCTGAAGTCCTAAGGACTGGGGTCCCATAATTATACTAAGTTAGGGGGTTGGACATACTCTGGGGACCCACCTATGGGAGGGTCAGGGTAGAGGGGTGGTTACACCCATTCCCTTTGTCCAGTTCATGCCAGAGCAGGGGCAGGTAGCCCCTTCAACTGGTTTGAACTGGCATTTGCACAGGGACACCAAATGTGCCCCCAGTGCAGGACTTCAAAGCACCAGAGGGTGCTCCCGCCCAGCCCCAATACACACTATCCTGTCTGGGGAGGTGGTTACACCTCCCTTCGACAGGAAACCTATTGTCCAGGCCTCCCCTGCCGGAGTTTCAGTCAGCAGCAGGAGGCCAGACCCGTGTCTGTGGCAGCGGCATCTATTTTGTGATGCCAGGGCTCTGGAAAGGAGTTACCGGGTAGCCCGGTGTGTACATGTCTCTCCCTCTAGAAGGGTGGAATGCTACCCCCGCCGCCAGAATTGGCGGGGGAGGTAGTATTCCAAGATGTTTGACACCAAACACGACATGTTTTGGTGCAGCCAGTCCAAAGTTAGCATAGTACCGCGAGGATATAATGCACTTAAGAGTATATGGTCAGGCTGTACCACAAACAGCATCACAGGAGGGACTCCGAACACTGCAGAGGGGCTCTGCTCATGCAGGGGCACCCTTTCACATAAAAACCAAGCACTCTGCCTTCAGGATTGGTAAGGCCTGCCATAGGAGTGACTTATAGGTTTATATGTGTGTGCAATGGTAGTGATATAGGTAGCCTATATCACTGTAAGGGGTGCATGCACCACCTTACCCAGGCTGCAGTAGCAGACCTGTGGTGTCATTTTGGATGGCCTTCCAGGGGTGGCACAATACATGCTGCAGCCCCTGGTAGGCCTCTGGGGTACCTATGCCCTGGGTACATAGTATACCATATACTAGGGACTTATAAGGGCACTCCAGATTCCAATCAAAGATGTACCTAAGGTACATGGAAACCATTTTATAGAGGAAGAAGATAGACTGGGGCCCTGAATAGCAGGATCCCAGTCCAACTAAGTCATAAACCAGCAAAACACCAGGAAAAAAGTGGGGGCAACCATATAGTCAGATTCCACCTTCCTACAAGGGTGATATCCCCATGTGCCGACTTCGAGTGGCAAACCCTTAGCCTAAGATAAATAGGCTGCTTTTGAATTTGGCTGACGACCATGTGTTGGAGGCAGTATCATGGCGCAAAGATGGCGACCGTCTCAGAAGAAAGTAAGCATGGGAGGCTCCTACTCATCTATGACCCTTTTTTTAGTCCCTGGGACCCCCCTCCACCTCTTTTACTCCTCGCTGACCCCACCCAATCTGCCTCAGCTCCTCCTACACCCTTTCCTCGCTCTACCCTCCACCTCACTCTTTCAGCTCTTGCTCTGGCTACACCCATCACTTACCAACCACTCTCCAATACACCATTTGGCAGGCATCACTCCACTCTTATGCAACACACACACATACATACTTTACTTACCATGTGGCCAGGCAGGCCCACCTCACCTCTGTTGTGCCACCATCAATCACCTGCTGCCAAACCCGGGATTTGAACCCTGGTTGTCAGGTTGGAAGTCAGGAACTTACCCACTGGACCACACTGGTTTCCATATCCATAGCCTATCAAATCGTCCCTATATCATGGTCATCCTTTTCATGTGCAAAAGAAGCCACAGGCAACGACTCCACGGCCTGTATGTTGCTTATAGTTACTACTGCAATGATCTGAATCACCAAGGAGCTCAATGGTAAGTCTTGTGCCTCTGATGGCAAAGGCGCTTACAGGACAGGGGTTCGATTCCTGCACATGCTGTCAAACTATCCTAAGGTTGTACATTTTCTAAAAGTGCTTTGTTTTTCATTTGCTAACTTTATTTTTTTCACATGGAAAAACTGAGGAGAAAAATGGCAAATCTTTTTGGTATGTGTGCCCCAAAATAACAGATCTTTTCCCTCATGAACTTCTACCAACCCCCCTTCTTCTCAAGTAGGTGCAATAGGGGCAAAGCCTTATCTTCCTTTATCAATGTATCATTCTTTTTCCTTGAAATTAGGTATATTGTAGAGAGCAAATGTGGCCTCCAGGGGTATAACTGAGCACAAGAATGCGAGGAAAGTTCTACACTGATAGTAAAATGGGTTGTATGGTGATAATTTTTCCTTTTGGTGGGAGTTGATCTCTCAAATCAGGGGTTTGGTGCCTGTGAGGTTGGTTAGAAATAAAGGTCAAGTATGAGCTCTGGCTAATGAAATGATGGGCAAAGTTTGCGGCAAGTAAAAGTCTCTTTGTTAGATGCAATAAGAAACTAGAAAGGTTGTTTTCTTCAAGAGGCAGAAAAGGGCAGAGTCAGGCCTTTGCTTCAGCAGGTCTGCATCATGCCTGCTGCAGCAGGTGAAGGAATGGAGCATCACAGCATAGCCCTGGGCTGGGCTGGGCTGGGCTGGGCTGGGCTGGGCTGGGCTGGGCTGGGCTGGGCTGGGCTGGGCTGGGCTGGGCTGGGCTTCCCTGGCACTGGGGCTTTAAACACCCCCTTCCTTTCTTTGAAGGACGCCCACGAACGCCCAGGTTCTGTATAGAGGATGACTGCAGGCAATTTAGGACCCTGCTAAATGAGGGTGATATCCCCATGTGCAGACTTCGAGTGGCAAACCCTTAGCCTAAGATAAATAGGCTGCTTTTGAATTTGGCTGACGACCATGTGTTGGAGGCAGTATCATGGCGCAAAGCCGGTGACCGTCTCAGAAGAAAGTAAGCATGGGAGGACATTATTTGCATAGGACAGCCCTCTTTCCAGCCCAATTATTATGCTGCAGTTGCCGTGTGGCGTTACTAGAGGGCAGCAGTATGAACATAGTAGCACACCAAGGCTTTCCTTCTGCTAGCTGACATACCTCTTGTTCATGTTGGTCTTGCAGGGCCTACAGAGTGAAGGACTGCGATGACTGAGTGAATGAGTAATGAGGAATGGCGTGCCTGTATTTGTGCTGCAGGGGGAATGTTTGGAAGGTAAACAGCAAGATGAAAGTGTCAAAGTGTTAATGTTTGCTGAGTGGTCATCCTTTTCATGTGCAAAAGAAGCCACAGGCAACGACTCCACGGCCTGTATGTTGCTTATAGTTACTACTGCAATGATCTGAATCACTAAGGAGCTATAGCTCAATGGTAAGTCTTGTGCCTCTGATGGCAAAGGCGCTCACAGGACAGGGGCTCGATTCCTGCACATGCTGTCAAACTATCCTAAGGTTGTACATTTTCAAAAAGTGCTTTGTTTTTCATTTGCTAACTTTATTTTCTTCACATGGAAAAACTGAGGAGAAAAATGGCAAATCTTTTTGGTATGTGTGCCCCAAAATAACAGATCTTTTCCCTCATGAACTTCTAACAACCCCCCTTCTTCTCAAGTAGGTGCAATAGGGGCAATGCCTTATCTTCCTTTATCAATGTATCATTCTTTTTCCTTGAAATTAGGTATATTGTAGAGAGCAAATGTGGCCTCCAGCGGTATAACTGAGCACAAGAATGCGAGGAAAGTTCTACACTGATAGTAAAATGGGTTGTATGGTGATAATTTTTCCTTTTGGTGGGAGTTGATCTCTCAAATCAGGGGTTTGGTGCCTGTGAGGTTGGTTAGAAATAAAGGTCAAGTATGAGCTCTGGCTAATGAAATGATGGGCAAAGTTTGAGGCAAGTAAAAGTCTCTTTGTTAGGTGCAATAAGAAACTAGAAAGGTTGTTTTCTTCAAGAGGCAGAAAAGGGCAGAGTCAGGCCTTTGCTTCAGCAGGTCTGCATCATGCCTGCTGCAGCAGGTGAAGGGATGGAGCATCACAGCATAGCCCTGGGCTGGGCTGGGCTGGGCTGGGCTTCCCTGGCACTGGAGCAGACGAATGAGACAGGGAAAGGATACCTGTGCCAATTGGTTGTATGGGCCATAGAGAATAATCATAGCATGCAAATAGGCAGCAGTCCATGGATTGGCAGTGTCTGTAGAGAATTTGGCGTGTTCTTCAATTTATTTGTCCTCCTCCTTATGTTGGGTGTGATCCACAGAGGGAAGGCCAGGCCTAACTGTTAGGCAGAACATGTATTTATGATTTAAAGAAGTGTAGTCTGGGTGTGCTGAGAGGGGCTGACCAGAGTGGTAAATGCCTGTATACCCGAGCAATGTGCATCCAACCGGTCATTTGAGACTGAACAGTGACAGAAGCAGCTGGGTTACTGACGGTATGTAAATGGAGGGCACATAGGAAGGGTGTTTGTTGTCACTCAAAGGATTGAAACGTGGTTGGCGCACTACCAAAGCTGGGGTACCAGGAGGCAACATTTGAGTGGTAATGAGATGGTGCTATCCAGAGGTCAAAGAAGGTGTCACAGACACAGAGGTATGGGGATCCCGGTCCCACAGTGAGGGTTGGTCAAAAGTTCCTGTAAAGGTTTCTGTCCAAAGGTGACCAAATGTTGTGCAGCCTGGTTCCCTCTGTAACTTTTCCCCAGTATCTTTCTATCCTGCAGATGGCTGGAGCAAGCTTCCCAAAGCTTTTCTTGGCCTCATTCCCCCGAAGGAGTGGCTGACATTTCGGGCCTAAGGATACTCCCAGAGGGTACGCTACTGACATTCTGGGAAAAACCTCACTAACCATGCATATTTATGCACCAAACATTGCAAATCCTTACACCTGCAAAGCCTCATATCGCACTTGTCAGCTTTAAAGTGGTGTAAGTGTTTTTATTTGAGGGAAATATTCATCTGTGCTTCCTCTCCCATCTGAGGACTATAGAAGTGCTGTTCCTCTCTCACATGTCCCTTCAAAGAGACAGATGACACACTCACTCAATCACTCAGCAAACATTAACACTTTGACACTTTCATCTTGCTGTTTACCTTCCAAACATTCCCCCTGCAGCACAAATACAGGCACGCCATTCCTCATTACTCATTCACTCAGTCATCGCAGTCCTTCACTCTGTAGGCCCTGCAAGACCAACATGAACAAGAGGTATGTCAGCTAGCAGAAGGAAAGCCTTGGTGTGCTACTATGTTCATACTGCTGCCCTCTAGTAATGCCACACGGCAACTGCAGCATAATAATTGGACTGGAAAGTGGGCTGTCCTATGCAAATAATGTCCTCCCATGCTTACTTTCTTCTGAGACGGTCGCCGGCTTTGCGCCATGATACTGCCTCCAACACATGGTCGTCAGCCAAATTCAAAAGCAGCCTATTTATCTCTAGGCTAAGGGTTTGCCACTCGAAGTCTGCACATGAGGATATCACCCTCATTTAGCAGGGTCCTAAATTGCCTGCAGTCATCCTCTATACAAAACGTGGGCGTTCGGGCGTTTGTGGGCGTCCTTCAAAGAAAGGAAGCGGGTGTTTAAAGCCCCAGTGCCAGGGAAGCCCAGCCCAGCCCAGCCCAGCCCAGCCCAGCCCAGCCCAGCCCAGCGCTATACTGTGATGCTCCATCCCTTCACATGATGCAGACCTGCTGAAGCAAAGGCCTGACTCTGCCCTTTTCTGCCTCTTGAAGAAAACAACCTTTCTAGTTTCTTATTGCACCTAACAAAGAGACTTTTACTTGCCTCAAACTTTGCCCATCATTTCATTAGCCAGAGCTCATACTTGACCTTTATTTCTAACCAACCTCACAGGCACCAAACCCCTGATTTGAGAGATCAACTCCCACCAAAAGGAAAAATTATCACCATACAACCCATTTTACTATCAGTGTAGAACTTTCCTCGCATTCTTGTGCTCAGTTATACCCCTGGAGGCCACATTTGCTCTCTACAATATACCTAATTTCAAGGAAAAAGAATGATACATTGATAAAGGAAGATAAGGCTTTGCCCCTATTGCACCTACTTGAGAAGAAGGGGGTTGGTAGAAGTTCATGAGGGAAAAGATCTGTTATTTTGGGGCACACATACCAAAAAGGTTTGCCATTTTTCTCCTCAGTTTTTCCATGTGAAAAAAATAAAGTTAGCAAATAAAAAACAAAGAACGATTTGAAAATTTACAACCTTAGGATAGTTTGACAGCATGTGCAGGAATCGAACCCCTGTCCTGTGAGCACCTTTGCCATCAGAGGCACAAGACTTACCATTGAGCTATAGCTCCTTGGTGATTCAGATCATTGCAGTAGTAACTATAAGCAACATACAGGCCGTGGAGTAGTTGCCTGTGGCTTCTTTTGCACATGAAAAGGATGACCATGATATAGGGACGATTTGATAGGCTATGGGTATGGAAACCAGTGTGTTTCAGTGGGTAAGTTCCTGACTTCCAACCAGACAACCAGGGTTCAAATCCCGGGTTCGGCAGCAGGTGATTGATGGTGGCACAACAGAGGTAAGTTGGAGGTGGGCCTGCCTGGCCAAATGGTAAGTAAAGTATGTATGTGTGTGTTGCATATGAGTGGAGTGATGCCTGCCAAATGGTGTGTTGGTAAGTAATGGGTGTAGCCAGAGAAAGAGTGAGGTGGAGGGTAGAGCGAGGAAAGGGTGTAGGAGGAGCCGAGGCAGATTGGGTGGGATCAGCGAGGAGTAAAAGAGGTGGAGGGGGGTGAGTCCCAGGGACTAAAAAAGGGGTCATAGATGAGTAGGAGCCTGGGGCACTCAGCGAGAGGAGGGATGAGAGAAGAGCTAAATGTGAGCACCTGTTCAGGGGTTCCCTAGCCCACAGATGGGTCACTTACATAGGATGGGTCTTATGGTGGGGAACCCAACATTTTTTTGCTGCACCCCCCTACATTCTTTGATTTGGGGGGGCAGTCAAATTTGGGGGAGCAGTATTAAAAGGGGTTTGGGGTGCATTATGAAGGGTGTAGGGGGCACAGAATGACATGGCTTCTGGGTAATTTTGGAGGGGCTAACCACAGTTTTTATTGCTCCCCTCCTACATTATGGGGTGCCCCCCAAAAGAATAGGGCAAACAAGGGGGCTTGGGGATGAACAGGTTTGTGACAGTTTCTATTACCAGCCACATGGGGGCACCATGGCATCCTACTGCGGTTATGGTATAGGAAGGTACAACAAGGAGCAAGTGGTGGTATTTTTGCAGGGGGGTGCTCCCCAAGATTTTACTGCCTCCCCTCCCCGTGTGGCATGTTATAGGGACCCTTGGGAAATTTCGATCAAAAACAGATGGTATAGAGTTTCCGCTATGAAATCTGAGAGCACTAACATTTGCTAAATGAAGGGGGGCAGTGGAGCAGACGAATGAGACAGGGAAAGGATACCTGTGGCAATTGGTTGTATGGGCCATAGAGAATAATCATAGCATGCAAATAGGCAGCAGTCCATGGATTGGCAGTGTCTGTAGAGAGTTTGGCGTGTTCTTCAATTTATTTGTCCTCCTTATGTTGGGTGTGATCCACAGAGGGAAGGCCAGGCCTAACTGTTAGGCAGAACATGTATTTATGATTTAAAGAAGTGTAGTCTGGGTGTGCTGAGAGGGGCTGTACAGAGTGGTAAATGCCTGTATACCCGAGCAATGTGCATACAACCGGTCATTTGAGACTGAACACTGACAGAAGCAGCTGAGTTACTGACGGTATGTAAATGGAGGGCACATAGGAAGGGTGTTTGTTGTCACTCAAAGGATTGAAACGTGGTTGGCGCACTACCAAAGCTGGGGTACCAGGAGGCAACATTTGAGTGTAGTATTTATTTATTTGTTGATTATTTAAAATCATTACAAACAGCAAAGTACACATATAAAATAAAAAATAGGATTATGACAATCAAATAAAAAACAGAAAAATTCATGATCCCTTCATAAATATTTTGTAACTATAGTGTACATTTATATTCAAGCAAGATCTACAAATAATCATCAACATAAGTTATTTAGCAGCGAATGATCGGCAATCAAGAAATAAAGTGCTTTGTGCTAGCTGCCATTGTTTACAATATACCATACAATATTCTCCAAAAAGACTTTAAAACTATGTGAGTTTACAAAAGATAAAACAGCCATAATAAAATTGCATTTGGAGCAACCTTAGCAATAAAGTGCAGTTGTGCTGGAAAACTTTTAGCAACAAATAATAAAATATCTTATGCTAGCAGCTAAAATTATCAATATGCCATGCATAACTCTAGAAGGAAACTTTAGTAAAATTGCAATTGAAACAACATTGACAATAAAAATACATTTAAAAATGGTTTAAAATAAACAGTACTTAACCCTAAAAACGTAATGTAGCATTGTAAATAATTTTCGTGTCATAAAAGTTATCACATTCAGTTAACAGTATTACGAAGTTTCCTTTCAGCTATAATAGTAAACTTAACAAATCGGGAGATAAGGTAAGCGTTGACACCGCTGAGGCAAAAGATGATGGCATTTCTACAAGATCTTACCCCCAATTCATTAAAAATAGGCTTTAAGATGGTTTTCCGCTCTACTAACAATTGGGGGCATAAAGTTACTATATGCACTAAAGTTTCCTCGCTGGACCCACACAACCTACACAAATTGGAAGGCCATTTATTTTCCCATTTTGGGATTCCATCTTTAGTCGGATATCTTCCGAACCGTAGTAACATAAATTTATTCTTAATTAAGGGATTTAAATAAAACGACAAATATGGTTGGGGAGCCAATTTACCAAAGGAGTTTACAATTGACCATAAATGATTTTTTCCCCTAAGTTCATCTTTATCTATTAAAGTCGACAAAAAAATAGCTGATTGATTGATTAATTTTTTATAGACAATTTTACTGCTAATTTCATCTTCTAAATTTGGGCAGTCAAAATTACACAGGCATTCTTTTAGGAATGTTTGCCAGCTGCTCGCATACTCATTTCTCATCATCTCGAGCCAACACTGGTTTGCAAGAGAACCTTCTTCAGCACGAGACAATGACAATAATGTTTTTAAAAATGTAGATTGTCTAGCCAAGATTTGTCTTTTTAGGCCAAATTCTAATCTTATTTTGGCACGGCTAATATATCTGGGTATCTTAAAAACTGATTTGTAAGTTCTTACTTCGATGTCGTCAAGGATTTTTGCGTCTTTGCCACGGAAGATAATAGAACCGTAATCTAAAGATGGTATTAATTTTGATTTCATAACCTTCAACAGATGGTCATAATTTGGGCACGCTATCTTGTCCCTCAGTTTTCTAAAGGCAAATGACAGTGATGTGCCCTTAGCCTCGAGGTTATTAAAATGCTGCCTAAACGACATATTATCATCAAATGTGACTCCTAGATATTTAAACGATTTTACACATTCGACGACCAAACCATTGATATTCCATTCTTTCAATCCTAATTTCGTTTTCCCTACAATCATTATTTTTGTCTTTTTAATATTTATTTTAAGTCCATTTTGGGTAACATATTGATTAAAAGAATCTATTAGTCTTTTTAATCCTATGACAGATTGACTTAATAAAATAGTATCATCGGCATATTGTAGGTATCTAATCTCCTTGCCTAAAATTGCGGGAGAATGGGCATTAATATGTTTAAGATGAGTTGGGAGGTCAGACATAAAAAGATTAAAAAGACAAGGAGCCAGGACACAGCCTTGTTTCAGTCCAGTATTAGTCTCAAGACGACGAGTTGTATGTCTTCCATCTCCGACTTTGATCTGTACCCATGTATTAGAGTATAACAATTTAATCATATTTAATAAGGTGTTAGATATGCCCCAATCGGTCAACTTCGCCCATAACAAATTTCGCGGTACAGAATCAAAGGCAGCTTTTAAATCAATGAAACAAATATGCAACTTTTGTTTCCTGTATTTGGCCCTATCACCTAGTAACGTCAGTAAAATCAAATTAGTATTGGTCGATTCCCCTCTTCTAAAACCAGTTTGTAAATTTGGAATCAAATCCTTCCTCAAGGCCCATGCTTCCAGTTCTTCCAAGAGGCAACTGGCAAATATTTTGGCCTCTACATCCGTTAAAGAGATTAAACGGTAATTAGCAGGGTTATCTTGGGGACCGCTTTTATATATCGGTTGGATGATACTTCCCTGCCATGACTCAGGAATAGAACCAGATTTAAGCACATCATTGAATAAGGATGTTAAAACCTCAGGCCAATACTTTAAATTTGTTTTAAAAACTATATTAGGGATTCCGTTTGGGCCGGGGGCTCCATTTGATCTGATATTTTTATTGCTTTTTTACTTTCTCTACCGACCATGGCTCATTGTCGAATAGACTCAATGTATTGTGAGCATTTGAGCCTGACCCACCGACTTTTATCTTTCCTTGAGACTCGTAATGGGCAAAATCAAATTTATTAGGGTCAGACTGGGTAGCATGGAGATTATTTTAAAAAGTTGCCCAGCTCGATTCTTCAATGTTGGCACTATTACCTCTATAATTACCGAGTTCAAGATTATTAATGATACCCCAAAATGACCTTGAGTCTTTAGTTTTACAAGAAAAATGTAATTTAGCCCAAATTCCTGAATAGTATGCTCGTTTAGCCTTCCATATCTCATTCTTATATCCCTTTTTCAATTGTTTAATTTGTTCAGACACTAAGAAATTAGGTGTTCCTTTCACTTTTCTATACAATGCTCTTATTGCTCCATTAGAACTTCTTTTAAGGTAAAGTAACCGGTTAGAGAACCACCCTGGTTTATTTGAAATCAAAGTTACACCTTTTGATTTTTTAGGGTTTGGAAAACTGTCCACAAGAGCAGAACACAAACTGGGCCAGAGGGCAACCATGGATTTACCTTCGACTATTGCGTCTTGAGCATTTGAAATTAAACAAGAAAGAACTTTCAATATATCTTTTTCGGATCTCTCATTCCATATTAACCTTTTAAGGTTAAATGGAGTAGGAGCAGTTTTAATTATTCTTGTTTCTGGTAAATGGTCTAAGTAAAATGCGAAGGAAATACATTGTGGGTTGTGGTCGCTCTCTATCCTCGGTTGTACCTTATAACTTTGGAGCAAATATAATAGTTTCTCAGAAATTAGGGAGTAATCGATAATAGAAGGATTACATGTTTTGTTAAATGTTGGTGTATGGTCCTCATCTTGCAGTAACCTAAGATTAAATTTTGTAAACTGAAAATTTATCCACTGGGACAAAATTTTCGAATGTGTATACGGATTTTTACTTGTAAGGAGGTGCATATTAAAATCCCCGGAAATGATTATTAATGAGTCTGTATGATCATAGTACAGCACTTTTACTATTTCCCACAGGCTCGATAATTGGGTAGATTTATCCTTATGTTTTGAACCTATATAAATATTTAAAAAGATAATAGGTTGCTTGAGAATTAATTTAATACACTGTAGCCATGTTACCTGAAAGTCAATCTCAAAGTGTTTAGCATCCAAGTTCAAGGAAACATAAGTAGAAAGGCCACCACTGGCACGACCGACAGATGCCTTACGGCAAGCCACCTTCGAATATTCAAAATACCCAATAAGGGGTTCACAAACCATGTTCCAAGTTTCCTGGAGCAATAATATATCGAAGTCTTTAAGAAAACATATTACATCTGGATCTTCAAGAAGCGATTTAAGACCATTGGTGTTCCAAGAACAAATTTTGAAAAGTTTTTGAACTTTATTAAGAGAATTTGGGCATCAATCGTGCTTCACCACACTTCCCTTCGCCAAAGTTGACGGGAGCCAACTCCAGTCTTCAACCGGATTAGTTTTTTTCTTTAATTCTTCACATATTCGAATACCCGGTTGACAGCTCCTAACCTTAATACCAATTGATAGATTCAACTTTGTCGATGGTCCTGAGGCACCTTTCAAAACTCTAACGTGAGACCCCAATCCAGAGGTTTGCCCATTGATCTTTAAGTCCTGTCTACATGATGACCCACTTGGAATCAACAAACACGGGTATTGGGGCCCAGAAATTCTCCAGACTTTGATGCCCCATTTCTCAAATTGGTTATCATTGGAGATTATTTTACTGATGATTTCATTGCTTTTCCAAGTTGTAACAGTTATTTCATTATAGGGAATATTGCAATCTTTTTTAAACTCCACCGATTCCAAATCATCTGATGTTACATTCTTCAAATCTACAATTGCATTCAATAATTTCAGAATATTTCCACGGTTTAGGATATCATGGGGGCCTCTTGTGATATACTGAGGACAAAAGACTAATTTCTTCAAATCTTGCAAGTTATCTATAGCCTTTATTTTTTCATTATTTATATGACTAATTGGGGTCCTCATATTGGCGATGGAAGCCAAGGCTGGAAAAACCGATTCTCCTTGGCCGTGGATTTCTGATTTATTTTGGTCCGTGATAATTGGATGCTCTAAAGAGACCTCATTATGGTTCTGATGGCAGACGTTATTTATAATTTTCCGTATGAAGGTATTTTGTTCTCCACACTGATTAGCCAAATCTTTAGGTAACTGTTCACCACTTGAAACCCCTGACTTTGATGAAGCTGGAATTTTAGACCATATACCGTCGATGATCGCATCGGGGGCAGGGATGTCGATATCTTGACTATTCAGGTCAGCCCTAGGTTTGATCTCAGATTTTTCCTCCGATCTAAAAATCGGAAATAATACCATCTTATCGGGTTCTTTAGGCTCATTGAGTTCTTTAAAAACAGCATCCTTTATGGCTTTTTTTCCCTTTGATAGTTTATTATGGGTTTTCTTTAGTCTTTTTTTTGCCCTTTTCGACAGGGTCTCCGAATTTGTAGTAGCACTTGATGTTTGGTCTACTTTAGATTGAATGGTATTCACCTCATCCAATATTGATTCTTCCCTACATTCAGAACTTTTAAGCGTATCTTGAGGTGGCTTAGACATTTTCAAAATTATTTTTTTATTTACGAGTTGATCATTTATAACTGCAACTTTACTATTTGTGCTAATTGTGCTAATTGCACTTCTAAGTTGACTTTCACTCATTAAGTAGTTTTCATTTATAATTTGATTCCCTCTATTCACTTTATTTTTTGAGTTTACTGGCTTCTCTATATTAATCGATCCCGGTTTGTTTGAATAATTAGAATAATTTGTTGCCACATGTAAATTGATTTTATCTTCACTGGGGATTATTTTACCTTGAACCGATCTACCCGCCATCAATTTTACCTCTTGTACCATAGAGCTAACAATTGACGGTAGGTCTGAAATTTTGTCAATCAGTTGTGCACAGGTACAAGTTACTAACTGATTCTCATTATTTGATTGAACCTTGGTTATCAAATTAGTTAGTTGGAGCAATTTCGCATCAATCCCTGCTACATGGGTAGCCAATATATTTAAAATGTCAACTTGAATATTCAATTTATCTGAATGAAAGCTAAGAGCGTTGGTAATCGAATCCATAGTGTGGAGTAGACTTTCCCATATTCCGCGGTCAGAACTCGAAGGATTGTTTTCTGTATCACCGACTCTAGCATGGTAATTCCCATCAAATTTTGTTAATAATGATAAGTCCACCGAGTTAAACTGGTTATTTGCAACTGCTTGTGAGAGTTTACTTTGTTCATTTGGAGTAAGCCCGTTTTCTGAACTTATAATACCTGGTACCAGTAGTGATTTGTTGTTTATAAAACTATTTTCCAGGATTATACTTGACTGAACCGGATTAAATAACCCCACAATACCATCTGTATTTGTTGGGCCATTTGGACTGGATGATATATCTGGTATCTCTGGAGTCAATATTTGACTCCCCCTCTTACTTTCTACCTCATCTGCAACATAGGCTAACAAGAAGACCTCGTCACTTAGGTTTTGGTCCTGGCCTGAGGAAATGTTGATCACTGAGCCGATCTCACTTTGACTACTAACCAGTAATTTGGAAGACTCCTTTCGTCTAGTTGGAGTTACCATTATAGATTCATCGGCCGTAAGTTCCACAACAGATTGAGTAACAGATTGAGTAACAGAACCTTGCACATGAATTTGGACTTTCGCCTGCAATAGGCCAGACAGTTTTGGAATCGATTTTAAAATTGGAGACACTGGAAACATTGGAAACTTTCCTGGGCCAGGATTTTTAGTCTCAAGTTGGATTTTGCATCCGTCTTTTAACTCCTCTATTTCTGAAAACAACTGGAATTGTTGAGCCCCCTGTTGAGCCCCCCGCGGGCAGATTCTCTTTACACTTGTTGAGGAAGAGGGTGTTAAAAGACTATTATCAATCTCATTGCTTTTATTTATTTGCTGTTTTTGATGCTGATTTTGATGATGCTTAAAAAAACTTTTCATGGACAACTGGTTATCGTGGACTTGATTTTTGTAAACACAACCAGAATTTGTAGAAGTGACTGCCAGTTTATCTGGATCCTTCAGGGGGGCCTCTTGTAATGTACACTTCCTTAAGGAGTCACAAGTATCTAAATTTTCCTCATTCTTTTGTCGCCTCTTTGATTGGGGTCTGGTCGGCACCCCTCGCTGTCGGCCTGATCTCATTATAAGCTTAAATCCGTCCCCCCTGCTGGGCTTCCGAAAACAATGGATACGATGGGTACAGTAGATGACGTAGAACTGCCTTTTCAACACCAACTGCAGAGGGACGCCACACAATGGATACGATGAGTACAGTAGATGACGTAGAACTGCCCTTTCAACACCAACTGCAGAGGGACGCCACACAGTTCTTATCACAATCTCACAGATTCCGACTGTAGTGACAGCTCACACGATAGCAATCCTCGATATTCTTCTCCTCACAGCCCCCCCGTGCCCCTTCTAGTTCTCACTTACTCGCTCCCACGCGGCAGCAGGAAAACGAGGAAGCAGGGGGCTGAACGGGGCGCAGGGAGCAGGTGAACAAAGGCAGCATGACAGAGCAGGCAGCCCGAGATAACGGTAGATGGTAGATGGAAGATAGTGGAAAATCACAGGATACAGGTGGCAATAGCAGGCAGATAGCAAGCGGACAGCTGGCACAGTGTATCAAATCCACTTACCGCTAACCGCCTGCCACCCGTCACTTGCCTCTCCACACTGTCCTCTCCGCTTCCTCAACAACGACCTCACCCTCGCTTTGCCTCACCACTTCACCGTTTCCCTGCACAAGGCCACACAGAGCCGAGTGGGGTGCTCAGTGCTCAGTGCTCAGTGCGTTACCATCAGTACTGGGCATGAAGTTTTGTATCTTCCGAAAGTGTTTTGGGGGTCCAGCCGCAACTCAAAGTCGAGATCACCCGCGGCTCCTAAATGCATTGGTTTCAGCCGCTGCAGCTCCAATGCTCAATGCTGCTCAAATCCTGGCGGCTCCTGCCGGCTCCTGCCGCAACCTCGTAATCACCTCGTAACCACCTCATAAGCACCCGCGGCTCCTGCCGCGTCACGGAAAAGGTTTTTAGCGGCAGCTTGATGCTTGATGCGAGTCGGTGCAATAGGGTTGGTGGTTTAGTCGAGCGGGCGGGCAGGCATGAAAGCCAGCGAAATGCTCACCCTCGCACTCCACACTCCGCAGCTCCACACTCCGACCTCTGACCTCTGACCACCTCTGACCACCTCTGACCACTCACAGGAACAGGAACTCCGGACCACATTTGAGTGGTAATGAGATGGTGCTATCCAGAGGTCAAAGAAGGTGTCAGAGACACAGAGGTATGGGGATCCCGGTCCCACAGTGAGGGGTGGTCAAAAGTTCCTGCTAAAGGTTTCTGTCCAAAGGTGACCGAATGTTGTGCAGCCTGGCTCCCTCTGTAACTTTTCCCCAGTATCTTTCTATCCTGCAGATGGCTGGAGCAAGCTTCCCAAAGCTTTTCTTGGCCTCATTCCCCCGAAGGAGTGGCTGACATTTCGGGCCTAAGGATACTCCCAGAGGGTACGCTACTGACATTCTGGGAAAAACCTCACTAACCATGCATATTTATGCTCCAAACATTGCAAATCCTTACACCTGCAAAGCCTCATATCGCACTTTTCAGCTTTAAAGTGGGGTAAGTGTTTTTATTTGAGGGAAATATTCATCTGTGCTTCCTCTCCCATCTGAGGACTATAGAAGTGCTGTTCCTCTCTCACATGTCCCTTCAAAGAGACAGATGACACACTCACTCAATCACTCAGCAAACATTAACACTTTGACAATTTTATCTTGCTGTTTACCTTCCAAACATTCCCCCTGCAGCACAAATACAGGCACGCCATTCATCATTACTCATTCACTCAGTCATCGCAGTCCTTCACTCTGTAGGCCCTGCAAGACCAACATGAACAAGAGGTATGTCAGCTAGCAGAAGGAAAGCCTTGGTGTGCTACTATGTTCATACTGCTGCCCTCTAGTAACGCCACACGGCAACTGCAGCATAATAATTGGACTGGAAAGAGGGCTGTCCTATGCAAATAATGTCCTCCCATGCTTACTTTCTTCTGAGACGGTCGCCGGCTTTGCGCCATGATACTGCCTCCAACACATGGTCGTCAGCCAAATTCAAAAGCAGCCTATTTATCTTAGGCTAAGGGTTTGCCACTCGAAGTCTGCACATGGGGATGTCACCCTCATCTAGCAGGGTCCTAAATTGCCTGCAGTCATCCTCTATACAGAACCTGGGCGTTCGTGGGCGTTTGTGGGCGTCCTTCGAAGAAAGGAAGGGGGTGTTTAAAGCCCCAGTGCCAGGGAAGCCCAGCCCAGCCCAGCCCAGCCCAGCCCAGCCCAGCCCAGCCCAGCCCAGCCCAGCCCAGCCCAGCGCAGCGCCGTACCCTGATGCTCCATCCCTTCACCTGCTGCAGCAGGCATGATGCAGACCTGCTGAAGCAAAGGCCTGACTCTGACCTTTTCTGTCTCTTGAAGAAAACAACCTTTCTAGTTTCTTATTGCACCTAACAAAGAGACTTTTACTTGCCTCAAACTTTGCCCATTGTTTCATTAGCCAGAGCTCATACTTGACCTTTATTTCTAACCAACCTCACAGGCACCAAACCCCTGATTTGAGAGATCAACTCCCACCAAAAGGAAAAATTATGACCATACAACCCATTTTACTATCAGTGTAGAACTTTCCTCGCATTCTTGTGCTGTTATACCCCTGGAGGCCACATTTGCTCTCTACAATATACCTAATTTCAAGGAAAAAGAATGATGCATTGATAAAGGAAGATAAGGCTTTGCCCCTATTGCACCTACTTGAGAAGAAGGGGGGTTGGTAGAAGTTCATGAGGGAAAAGATCTGTTATTTTGGGGCACACATACCAAAAAGGTTTGCCATTTTTCTCCTCAGTTTTTCCATGTGAAAAAAATAAAGTTAGCAAATGAAAAACAAAGCACTTTTTGAAAATGTACAACCTTAGGATACTTTGACAGCATGTGCAGGAATCGAACCCCTGTCCTGTGAGCACCTTTGCCATCAGAGGCACAAGACTTACCATTGAGCTATAGCTCCTTGGTGATTCAGATCATTGCAGTAGTAACTATAAGCAACATACAGGCTGTGGAGTCGTTGCCTGTGGCTTCTTTTGCACATGAAAAGGATGACCATGATATAGGGACGATTTGATAAGCTATGGACATGGAAACCAGTGTGGTCCAGGGGATAAGTTCCTGACCTCCAACCTGACAACCAGGGCTTAAATCCCGGGTTTGGCAGCAGGTGATTGATGGTGGCACAACAGAGGTAAGTTGGAGGTGGGCCTTCCTGGCCAAATGGTAAGTAAAGTATGTATGTGTGTGTGTGTGTTGCATAAGAGTGGAGTAATGCCTGCCAAATGGTGGATTGGTAAGTGATGGCTGTAGCCAGAGCAAGAGCAGAAAGAGTGAGATGGAGGGTAGAGCAAGAAAGGGTGTAGGAGGAGCCGAGACAGATTGGGTGGTGTCAGCGAGGAGTAAAAGAGGTGGAGGGGGGTGAGTCAAAGGGACTAAAAAAGGGGTCATAGATGAGTAGGAGCCTGGGGCACTCACCGAGAGGAGGGATGAGAGAAGAGCTAAATGTGAGCACACGTTCAGGGGTTCCCTAGCCCACAGATGGGTCACTTACATAGGATGGGACTTATGGTGGGGAACCCAACATTTTTTTGCTGCACCCCCCTACATTCTTTCATTTTGGGGGTCAGTCAAATTTGGGGGAGCAGTATTAAAAGGGGTTTGGGGTGCATTGTGTAGGGGGCACAGAATGACATGGCTTCTGGGTAATTTTGGAGGGGCTAACCACAGTTTTTATTGCTCCCCTCCTCCATTATGGGGTGCCCCCCAAAAGAATAGGGCAAACAAGGGGGCTAGGGGATGAACAGGTTTGTGACAGTTTCTATTACCAGCCACATGGGGGCACCATGGCATCCTACTGCGGTTATGGTATTGGAAGGTACAACAAGGAGCATGTGGTGGTATTTTTGCAGGGGGGTGCTCCCCAAGATTTTACTGCCTCCCCTCCCCGTGTGGCATGTTATAGGGACCCCTGGGAAATTTCGATCGAAAACAGATGGTATAGAGATTCCCGCTATGAAATCTGAGAGCACTAACATTTGCTAAATGAAGGGGGGCAGTGGAGCAGACGAATGAGACAGGGAAAGGATACCTGTGGCAATTGGTTGTATGGGCCATAGAGAATAATCATAGCATGCAAATAGGCAGCAGTCCATGGATTGGCAGTGTCTGTAGAGAGTTTGGCGTGTTCTTCAATTTATTTGTCCTCCTTATGTTGGGTGTGATCCACAGAGGGAAGGCCAGGCCTAACTGTTAGGCAGAACATGTATTTATGGTTTAAAGAAGTGTAGTCTGGGGAGGGGCGTGGCTAGCCAGCCAACATGGCGGACGCGAGTCCGTGAAGCGCAAGCCGATGATCCCCCAGCCCTAGTAATTTCTCCTGATACACCAGTCATCCACGTACCTGCTGGCCGGAACCGGGTGGCGGAAGAGTTGCCGCACCTAACGAGCTGGGCCCCGAGTCTCCCTGGCCTCCTGGCGTCGCGGCAACGTGCCCGTGATCAGCGCGGCCCTGACTGCAGTGAGTACGCGCGCGGCTTCTCCAGATCCTAAAATGGCTGCCGACGACTAGCTGGAGGATTCGGCGGCAGAGGAGACCTTCAGACCGAACCGGACCCATACGGGCTGAGAGGTGACATTGCTGAGCCCGTCGGAGCGCTTGTGTTGGTGCGGCCCCCCCCCCGGAGGGGTGGGACTGCAGCGGTGTGCGATTTGCGGCCCCGCCTGACTCCCGACGCAACGTGGAGCCGAAGGAACCGGAGAGGCGAGGGGGGGGTCGCTCACGCCACCTGACGCCGTCTCGCAGGAAGCGGTACGTCCTAACAGCCGGTGGGCCCCCGGCGAAGACACCGAGATCGACAAAGCGTGGAGGGTTCTTCCCCCCCCCTCCCGGGGGGATTGTCTGCAGCGTAGGGTGTTCCCCGACCTCACGGTGTTGTGTGGAGAAGGAGGTGTGTGGGGGGGACGCTGCCGCCAGGTTATCCCAGACAGTGGAGTCGCCATATCCGTGGAGGCCCTCGCCGGCTGGCACAGTCCCTTGGACAGCGAGGCCCGGGCAGGGGCAGAAGCGGCGAACACTGGAGCCACCAATAATACACCACACCCAAGACATCTCTCGTGGCCCAGTCTCACCTATGCACCGCCGAGGAAGTGGGAAACGAGCAACCCGGGTGAGGCGGAGTGGTGGTGAGCGGCTGGCAGAGACCCACGAGAAGACCTGATACGCCCCGGAACCGAGGTAGGCCTCCGCGCACTGATTGGTAACGTCAGCGACACTGGGTGGTGGACAGAAGATGACAGCGCCCACGGACAGTGTCCCAGAACCCTCTACTAGAAGCACCCAGCTGCGACCCGACACCTGAGTCAGTCACAGTGGACACGAACGCACTAGCTAGTGCCTGGACACTCCGACGCGGGTGGGAACCCCGTGGGTACACTACACCCAAGAGGAAGTTGGCTGACGGCCGCTGTTGACGTGGAGGCGGCCACTACAGAGAGATTGTAAGGTGGACTGGGAGGCACCTACCTGCCCACCTGAGGCCCGGCGGCCGGGGGGGCGTCCATCCCCAGGGAACCTAACACTACCCGCACCGGCTGATAACGGTGCAGACTGACAGGGCCGCATTCCGGCGTACAGTGTATCTGTGATCCGCCACCTTGCCTCGCTGGACAATCTGAGACGGAGTACACACCTAGCCCTATCCGTCGCCATCTGAGCTCTGACTACAAACAGCGGGGAGCGGCCGCTCTGTTCGGCCCCCCCAGACTTTAGTCCACGTGCAAAGTTCACGGGAGTGGACTCCCCTGCCGGTGCTGGCATTCCGCCCCCGCTGGTTTCCGCCCGCGAATGCCCACGGCGCAACAGTTGGTTATGGGCCGGATGAGAGCCAAGATACAGCAGGGGCCCTTACGCGGAAGTGCCTTGGATCCTACGAGTACTGGAGGGGCAACAGATCCTGCGACCATGGCTCTAGCAGCAAAAATGGACTCAGTGCTTGCAGCAGTAGAAAGGATAGGCGAAGTACTGGAACACACCAGGACCTCCTTGGAAACCAGGATCGACAAGGTCACCTCGGACTTCACCCTGCTCCATGCAGACCACCGTAAGCTGACGGATAAAGTTACAGTGCAAAGCCAAATGTTAAACGAGTTGCAACCTGTCACGCAAGGCCACACAGCAGCGCTGCAAGACCTGATAGATCGGGTCCACGACCTGGAAGACAAGGCAGATGATGCGGAGGGCCGCTCCCGCCGCAATAACGTCCGCGTGGTGGGCTTGCCAGAAGGCGAAGAAGGAAGGCACCCAGAGCAGTTCACGGAGCGCTGGCTGCGCGACCTCCTGCCCCAGGGAGCATTGTCACAACAATTCGTGGTCGAAAGAGCCCACCGCATCCCGGCACAGAAACCCCAACCAGGAGCCAGACCTCGGCCGTTCATCTTTAAATTGCTTAACTACAGGGACAGGGATGCGGTCCTTCGTGAAACACGCAAGCTGGACGGTCTTAAAGTGAGCGGAAGCCCAGTTATGCTTTTCCCAGACTACACAGCTCAGGTGCAGAGACGGAGGAGCAACTACACTGCGGTGAAACGGCAGCTCCGCGCCTTAGAATTACCTTACTCGTTGCTGTTTCCGGCCAGGCTGCGCGTTGTTGTAAAAGAAGGGACCCGCTTCTTTGACTCACCAGAAGAGGCGTGGGACTGGCTAGAGGAGTCGGGGTTGTGGTCGGGTCTGCGACCTTCGAACTCTGAGGGTGACAGCACAATGGGCAGAAGAACCCGAAGACGTCGGCGACGGGGGATATGGAAGAACACCCAGCCTGGAATAAGCGCCCCAAGCCCGGAAAACATTCAAAGGGAAAGGCTGAAAGCTCTAGAAGCAGTCACCACCCTCGGCTCCTCACGCCCTCAGGAACGTTCGGACTCCCACGAATGTACCACCTCGGTGGCCAGCGGCCCCTCATCGCCATCCACGGAAGTTTCGGAAGATCTCGGATTGCCAGTGGTAACCCCGCAAACGGCAGATGACATTATCTGAACGAACACTACTGTGATAGCCATCTACCTGGACAGCCCACGCAAGTAACCTACTGTCTGTTAACTTCTCTGTTTTAGTTGCAGTTAAGGGGTAGGGTAAACCTACTGCACTGGATACACTGGGCGGCTTCTGTGGTGCCGGGGTAGCAACAGCGTACCCGCCACTGGTCAGGTTCCGTACTTTATCCCATAGGAGACGTGGGAGGGAGGGGGAGGAATGGCACACCCACCCGGCGCACCGGTTCAATTCACAATCTGCTGGGCCCACGCGAAGACACTGGTGAACACTTGGATGGCATATTATACGGGTAGGAGCAAGGGGGACGGCCACAATTAGATATCGCTAGTGCGCACACCCCAACAGGCACCTCACTGTCCTAGTTCACGCTACTTCCTGGTTAGTGGTTTGGACGGCCATTGAGAAATGACCGCCCCAGATGTTACACAGTTTTCTGGTTCTCTAGTTATGTTTTCAGTTGCAGCACACCGACCTGACATGACCTGTCCTTGTTCCCGCGCCACCCAGGCGCGCCCCGGCCTAACCACTGCATCTATTTATCCAAAATGGCGCGAACTGATATAATCGCGTGGAACATACGCGGCATGTACACACCCGCGCGCCGCTACTCCATATTTGCATATCTTCAAAGACACTCCGCTGCAATCGCCCTCCTGCAGGAAACACACATGACACAGTCGGAATTAGACAGACTGCGTAGGCGCTGGAGGGGTCAACTATATGGCACGACATACTCAGCACACGCGCGGGGTACACTAATTTGGGTGAGGGCGGGCACCCCGTTCAAGTGTACGGGCACCGTGATAGATCCTGCAGGCAGGTACACCCTGGCACGTGGGACACTTAATGGTCAACAAATCCTGCTGGGCTCCATTTACGCTCCGAACACTGACCAACCTGCATACCTAGCACAATTGTCCACAACGCTGGCCCCCTATGCCGGACTCCCCTGGCTGTTGGGGGGTGACTTCAATTCGGTGTTAGACGTGCACCTGGATAGATCCTTCCCACCCCTCCGTACGACCTCAGCGATCTCAAACGCGCAAGCTCTCGCAGACTGGCTATCACACTGGGCGCTATCGGATTTGTGGCGGGGTCTACACCCTAATGATCGTATCTACTCTTATTACTCTGCAGTACACGACCTTCACGTGCGACTGGACAGGGTGGTGGGCTCTTAAGCGCTAACCTCGTTGATAGAGGACGCGGAATATTTAGGGCGGACACACTCTGACCATAATCCCCTGAGGCTACGGCTGAACTGGGAGCCCGATCGCCCTCCGGTCCCTACTTGGCGTCTCCAATCAGTTGCACTAGAGGATCAGGAATTCCGTGCATCTCTGGGGTTGGCAATCTCGGAATATTTCGAACTAAATGAAGGGACGGCGAGTAATACGTTTGTGGAATGGGATGCCCATAAAACGGCTATTAGGGGTCATTGCCTCGGTGCCACGTGGAATATACGCAAAAACCTGGCGCTGTCACTTACCCGTCTTGAATCGCAATTACTTCAATTCGAAAGGGAGGGCGAGGCGGTGGCCGCCATTCAGCTCGTCTGATGGATCTTCGGACGCAACATGCGGAACTTATGGAACGTCTGGGTTGCCACAATTATGTAGCCCATACGGCTCGCACTCACGCCAAAGCTGACAGGGGCGGGTCGCTTGTTAGTCTGGCTACTCACGCAGGAGTGTAAGCACACCCCAATCGGGGCGATACGCACACCTGAGGGGGCTCTAGTATACACGCAACGCGAGATCCACAAAGCAATGACCGACCATTACGCACACCTGTACCGTTCTGCAGGGCAATGTTCTGGCTCCGAACTAGATAGATTTTTTGAGACTATCCGCCTACCCACGGTACCAGAAGTCCACCATGAGACACTCGACGGTCCCCTCACTTTGGAGGAAATCGGGGAGGCGATTGGCTCCATGGCGTCGGGGAAAGCGCCGGGACCGGATGGCCTGCCCGCTGAATACTATAAGACTTACCGTGAATCCCTAGTGCCTAAACTGTATGCCCTTTACTCCACAGCCCTTGACGAGTGCCCTCTGCCCCTTTCAATGCGCGAGGCCTATCTGGTGTCCTTACTCAAACCGCACAGGGACCCAGAGGATTTGGGCTCCTACCGTCCCCTGGCACTCCTCAATGTGGACTACAAAATATTCGCCAAGGTGTTGGCAGAGCGCCTGGCGCCGGTGGTCCCTGAATTAGTCCACAATGACCAGAATGGCTTTGTGCCTAAACGTAGCACTTCGTTGAACATGCGGAGGTTCTTCAGGGTGGCGTCGGACAGTGTACGGGAGTGGCCTAGAGCGGGTTGTCTAGTGCTGGACCTGGAAAAAGCCTTTGATTGTCTGGAGTGGAGCTACCTCGCGGCAGTACTGTTGCGCTACGGGCTGGGCCTGGGGTTTCTCCAGATGGTTGACCTACTATACAAAAACCCTACAGTGAGGGTCAAGACGGGGCCATACATCTCTGACGCCATTCCAATCCGCAGAGGCACCAGGCAGGGGTGCCCGCTTTCGCCCCTCCTGTTTGCACTAGCAATCGAGCCCCTAGCAGCGACAATCCGCGCGACGCTGGGAGATGGAATCCCCCTGGGGGATGCGACACATCAGGTATCACTGTATGCGGACGACCTCTTGATCTTCGTGCGCGATGTAAACAACATTCCAGCCCGGTTGGCGCACATGTTGCGCGACTTCGCCGCACTTTCGGGCCTCAGGGTAAATGCCAGCAAGTCCTGTCTATATGCGTTCAGCAGTGACACCCAGGACCCGAGATATACCCTGGATGGTATACAAGTGCAGTGGAAAGTAGACACTTTCCGCTACCTAGGAATTCAGATATATCGCCAACCGGCGGATCTCATTGAGGGTAATCTGGGCCGTGCCGTAACAGCAATTAAGTCCCAAATGCGATTCTGGAGCACGCTCCCGCTGACAGTCACGGGCAGGGTAGCATTATCTAAGATGGTGATCCTTCCCCGCCTCCTATACCACTTTGCCAACCTGCCGGTTTACATCCCGGCGGCCTTCTTCACCGCGCTCACTCAGTCGCTTCGGGACTTCCTCTGGGGCAACTCACGTCACAGGGTAGCGCTGTCCAAGCTGTACTTGCCAACCGACCAGGGAGGCCTGGCTGCGCCGTGCTTCGAGCATTACTACTTGGCAGCGCAATTACAATGGATAGCCCGCTGGCTAGCTGACAGAGGCCGTGACGACACCGCGTCCACAACCCCTCCCCGCTCGCTGGTTGAAATCACTAAAATCTTTCATCCCGCCGCAAAAACTCGTACGCCAATGCCGCTACTCATGATGGTGGCCTATAAATGTTACCGCCGCAGTCTATACATTACTAGAAATACGATCCCCTACGCTCCGGCCATACCACTAGAGGGCTCCCCCAGCGGACCAGGCACGCTCACATCTACTGCGCTTGCAGAGTGGCACGAAGCGGACATACAGACCCTAGGAGACTTATATCGCGACGGCATTCTCAGGACGTATGAATCCCTAGTTGAAGAGACGGGACTGCCCCCCGGGCAATTCCTTCGTCATCGTTCACTGATTGCATCATTGACATCTAGATGGGGAGACATGAAGGAAGAGCCCAGCCAACACCATACCATACAGTACCTTCATGTTATGGGGCAAGGTAGGCACTTGATTCGGTGGTTTGCGGCATCCCTACGTACACACGCGGCGGCAAGTCTGGAACCGCTACGCCGCAAATGGGAGGTGGATTTGGCGCGGCCACTGGAGAATAAAGAATGGGGTAAGATATTACAAAGTCCAACACGTATCCCCCGCAATATGAGATTCCGCCAAATACAGCTGTTTATACTCCACAGAGCATACCTCACGCCCGAAGCGATCAATTGGTACTTTCACCGCACAGACACGGTCTGCCCACGTTGCGCAGAGCTGGGTTAATACACATGTTGTAGAGCTGCCATAAACTCCACCCCTTCTGGGCGGCGGTGCACGAGGCGCTGCACACGTGCACGGGCCGCATCATACCCTTTGAATGGCCTGTCTACCTGCTGCACCTCTTCCACAGAACACCATCCACAAAAGTCTCCTCCCGCTTTCTCGACCTGGGAATGGTGGTGGCCAAACGACTACTTACTAAACGGTGGAAGGCGCCGGATCCGCCACACAAGCGGGCATGGAAGTGTTCGCTCCTGGCATGGGCTAAGGCAGAGGGAATAGCTATACTGAGGGAAGAAACGCTGGGACTCCGAAGGACGCCTATGGCGTCATGCTGGTAAAGTCTACTACAGTCTCTGATGCAGTCTGGGGGAGACAACACACAGGGGCGTCCTGAACATAGTGGAGGCGCCCTAGGGGGGAGTGATGATTAAAACCGCCAATGCGCAGGAGCAGCGCCACGCAGACACCTAGGTACCATCTGACGCTCAAGAGGTGTAGTGCTGAGTTCTATGCCTGGGGGGGTCTGTCCATGGGACGCCTGGGGGCTGAGGGAGGTGGGAACAATGGGAACAGGAAGTGGAATGAACATCCTAAAGTCGGACTATGCTGCTGTTATCGGTTAATGGAGATTTATCGAATTTTCGCCTCCCCCTTTTTTTAAAATGTTTTAGTTCTAACATCTGTGTAGGCATGTATCCTGTGATTTCTGCGTAGACTCTGTACACCACGCCACGATACCATACCACCAATACCTGTTGTCATGTATTCTGTTTAGGTTCCACTAGTTCCTACACTAACGATGTCCTTGATATGTATAACAGATTATCACTGATCCACGATTCCGCTCATTTACTTTGGCCAAATGCTTCAGCGTATGGTTATTGTTACATGATAAATGTTGCCTGTCTTCAAGATGTATACTTTGCAAAATAATAATAAAAACAGATTTAAACAAAAAAGAAGTGTAGTCTGGGTGTGCTGAGAGGGGCTGTACAGAGTGGTAAATGCCTGTATACCCGAGCAATGTGCATCCAACCGGTCATTTGAGACTGAACAGTGACAGAAGCAGCTGGGTTACTGACGGTATGTAATTGGAGGGCACATAGGAAGGGTGTTTGTTGTCACTCAAAGGATTGAACTCTCCTCCTCACGGGAGCCCCGCTCTGTCCCAGGCCGCGGCTTCTTCTCGCCAGTGCAGGGTGGGCTCCCGCCTGGTTTTCTTCGCCGCACCGGACCTCACCGCACTTCACCCGGGCCCCCTCCTGGGACCCGGGACTTCTCAGTGGAGCCTGCGAGGCTCCGGACTTCCGTTCTGCGGCCCCGCCCACAAACAGGCAGTCCCGCCTGACTTCCTGTTCGCCGCTCCAACGCGGCGGTAATTTCTTCGGCGGCAATGCGGGGTGGGCTCCCGCCAAAGCAAAACACGGCGGGGTGGGCACCCGCCGTAAATAAATATCCCGAAGCGGGGTGGGCTCCCGCTCAATAAAATAAACACCAGTGCGGGGTGGGCACCCGCTTCTCTGGCAAAACGCGGGGAATCCCTACGCCGGGGATTCCCTCTCCAGGATGTGCAGCTCAGCGCTGCAGGGCTCACACGCCCCTCGTCCTCAGGAAATTAAAATATAGCGCTCACGAGGCGCTAGGACAAACAGCTCCAGCCAGCAAAGGTTTAGGGGCACCAGGCTGGGCCCAGGCAGGCCAGCTCACAGGGCCCTCCAGCAGGGAGGCAGTCCCTAGTGGCGGTTCCTCCTGGAGCCCAGCAGCAGCAGCAGGCCCCTCAGCAAAGGAACAGCTCAACAGAGAACATTTTTTTTATGGGGTCACAGCCCCTATATTTATATGCCCTTTTTCTTTTGTGACACAGCACAGGGCTGGGGAAAAACCAGATGCAACTGGTTTGGGGGAGCTTTGGAGCACTTTGTTTTGCCCAAGCTCCTCTTCCCTTTCAGAGGGTAGGCTAGGGACATCAGACGCACCACAGGGGGCGGAGCCAGCATTGGGGAGGGAAGACACAACCCTATTCAGGTCCCAGGTGCAACTCCTCCCTCCCATCTAGATGCAGATCTCTCTATTCAGCCCTGCGCTGACTCACCCTGCCCCTCCTGGAGCCACACACACCTCCCAGCCCCTGTCACTCACAAAGCCAGACATGCAATTCACATCAGGCAGGCAGACACACATCACACAGAAATGCCAACTTCTAAAAGTGCCACTTCTCCACTAGTCACAATAAATCTGCGCACACCATTGCGCAGCATTTATTCTCACGCATTCGCACATACTAAACTCGCCCCTGCACTCCTCTCACACCAGGAATTACCATGGACACACATATCCCCCATGCATTCCTATGGGAGGGCAGGCCCATCTCACCACACGCACTCAGAGTGCGCACGCACTTTACACTGGGACACAGTGCTAAAGTGCGCTGAGGCCAAAAACTACTAAGATCAGGTCATATTAACAGGCAAAAAGTTCAGGGGTGAACCTGCCAAAAGGGCCAAGTCCAACACAACCCCCTTCCAGCCAAAACGCAGGGCAGACCAATCACCACCGTGATGGGCTTCCCTGCTTGGGGCGATAGAACACGGACGCGGGCCCGCAACTGCAGGGACACCCTCCGGTTCTACGCCACGGTGAACCCATGTGGTTCCTTCTGAAAAAGCTGTCTGGACCAACGGGGCTACCCCACTGGTACTCCCTAGCTGTCCGCGGCCAGGACCAGGCCCTAGGCCATCCAGATGCCACTGGTCCTTGCCCAGCCACAGAGTGGGGGGTAGTAACCCCTGGCACATAGTAGCCATTCTCCACTCTTCCCCTCATCAGGGCAGGTCTAGACTGCCACTGATCCTCCAGCCCAGGGTCCGCACCCTCAGGCTGACCAAAAGTCACGGGCGAGGCTCTCCTCCCCCTACCTCTTCTTCTATGGGTCCGCACTCTCCTCCTTGGAGAAGCACCCTCAGAACACAACTCTCCCACCAGTTCAGGACCTCTCTCCAACAACTGGTCTCCCAACCTAGGGTCTAAACCCTCAGGTTGCACCGGGGTCAGAGGCGAGGACTCCCTCCCTCTGCACCCCCTTCCAGAGTTCTGCACCCTCCCAACTGGAGCGGTACCCCTGGTAGATGAACCGGTCAGGACACTGGTTACAGATGTCCTTTCCTCCAGGTCAGGCGGATCCTGAACCTGGCCTACCAACCTTGGGGATGAACCCCACGGCTGAGCATTTGCCTGGCACACCAGGACTTCCGGTAGCTCACACAGCAGCCCCCCGAGGGTAACACATGACTCGTGTGTTGCGTGACAGTCTGCGTGGCGCAGACCTCCCGACCCCTGTCCATCTGACAGTGCGCAGAGATCCCCCACGACAGAAGTGGTGTCACCATGGTCACTTCTAGGAGACTCAGCCCTTCTGGCTGGCCCCTGACCCACTGGTTCTTCCACTGGGGAACACATCCCCCTCTCACCCCTCAATCCGGACTTCTGTACCCTCCCAACTGGAGCAGCACTGCCAGACACCAGAACCACTGGAGCTCTATTTACAGACGCTCCAGGTTCTCCAGACACTAGGAGATCCTCCTCAAATGGACTAACAGGACAGCCTAGGCTCCCAACCTGGTGTTCCCTGAAGAAAGCATCCAGGTTCTGAGACTGGGTTTTCAGGCACCTGGGGACACTCAGTCCCACACTCACTCCTACTCCACTGAGACAGGACGTGAGCCCCTACACCCCTCCCACTACACTGGGACCTAGCTGGGCTACACTGAACCTCTTCCCCAATACAGGACGGGAAGATACCTGAGCCACTACTTTTGGGATCACTCCCCAATGCCTCTTCAGAACCTCGGGCCACCACCCAGAGGTCTGCTTCCCATGCAAGATCCCATGGATCAGGGTGCTCACACTCCAACAGGTGTTGGCGCAACCCTGGAAAACAACAACTGAGCAGGTGCTCTTTAATAACCAGATTGAACAGTCCTTCAAAATCCTGTTCCGTGGTACACCTTACCCAGTCAATCAGTGCATCATTACAGTCATCCACAAACCTCCCCCAAGACTGGTGAGACAGTTTCCTACTGCCCCTGAACTTCAACCTGTACTCCTCTTCCTGGGAGCCAAGTACCATATTCTGGGAACTGGGAATGGGACTTCCTGCACTGGACTCCATATTGCTGCCACCACTGGATCCCACCCTCACTGGTGAATCCAGACAATTGAAACTACTCTCAGGGGATAACCTACCCTCCAGAGCTAATTTCTCCCTGGCGAAGGCCCTCTCAGCCTCCGCCATCCTCTCCTGCGCTAAGACCCTCTCGGTCTCTAGCTTTTCTCCTCCACACTCAGCTGCGCTATCTCCCTGGCATGCTCTAACCTGAGCTTCTCCAAAGCCAGCTGATGCTCCCTTTCTTCCCTCCTATCCACCCACTCCTCTGGGGACAGGGAAAGGGATGGGGCACTGCCCCCGACACTGGACCCAGCAAGGGACTCCCTATCCATGGGGTCCTCACTATCTACTGGCGTCCCTGTCCTGTCACTTTCTTCCTCCTCTTCAGACTCCTCAGGGCTCCCCTCAGACCCACCACCCTCTTGGAGTGCGGCCAGGACCCTCTTCTCCTCATTGCGCTCACAGTCCCATTCATCCTTTTGCCATTGGATCAGGTTGTCCCTCAGTTTTGACTGGGTGTCTGACCCACTCACTGCTATGTCTCTCTCCTTACAGAAATCCACCAACTCCCACATGCTGTATCTAAACAGACCACAAAAATTAAAAGCAGACTCCATTTTGGCAGGACGCTCAGGGACACGTGCAACACAGGAGACCTAGGTGTCTGAGCTGAAGCAAGAGTATACACTTTACAAATGACACTTTTTAGGAGAAGAATAAAATAACAAACTCAGAAACAATAATCCCCAAACACGTGATTATCTAAATGCAGAGTTTGTAGTGCAACCAGTTGTCGCTGTGGTACTGCGCAAACGCAAGTCCTATCCTCACCGCTGACAACCAATGTTAGAAATGGGATCTCTGGTTGGCTAAGGCTTGCGCCAAAGCCAGGCAGAGACCACCACTCTAGTCAGGGCGAGGGAGTTACACGCCGACGATAACCCCTGCTCACCCCCTTGGTAGCTTGGCACGAGCAGCGTTTGCGCAACACACTCACACAGCAGCAACCCACTAGGCACACCACAAAAGGAACTCCACACCAGGTTATATAAAAAATAGCCTTTGTATTGTCATAAATACCGTAGAAACATAATCACATAATATACACTGTGCCAACTGGCACTAGGCAATATTCACAGGGGAATTATATACAGGACCAGGCCAATCGGGCCACGGTCAGAACCATCAGAACAGGTACGTAAAATGTAAACCACAACCAGTAATTACCGGTAAAGTTAGGAACTTAGCACGAGATCCTGTAACATAAAAGACGGGACACCTAAATCACATTAGGCATAAATCTCGTTAGCATCACACGTTATGCACCAACCTCACCTAGACCACAGTAGAGGTATAAACCAGGGTGCATAAATCACAGTTCCAGCGCACCACATAAATCCCATGTAGAGCCTGGCGCCCTAACAACCTAGCGCAGCCCCCCTGGCCTTCTCAGAGGGCTCCAATGCCCTATGTCCCAATAGTCAGGGCGTAGCTGCCAATGCAGCAGAGTCACAAGCGCGCAATTGCGCTGGCACCACTGTGCCTCCTGGGTCCCCACTGGGACTCTTAGCAATGGACTGACCTAAACGTTGCAGCTGCCGCTAATTGCGGTGCAGCTGTGCAGATCACGGTGGGAACTGGCACTCACTGTGCCCTCTGACCTCAAAAAGAAATGCCCCCAAGTTCCACTCCGGGACTTCTAAAAAGGATCTGGCCCAAAACGATGCAGCTGCCCACTGTCAGGCGGGGCAGCTGAGGGAAATGCCTTGGCACTACGGTGCCCTGGGAACCCTCGATCGGTCCCAACTACGACTTAGCACTGGCACTAATAGTGCCTGGGGGAGCCCCAATCACCGGGCTCCTCCGGGTGCCATGAAGAAGAAAATGCCCCCTTCGTTGGAGCGGCCCGCTCTCTTGCGGGTCCGCTCGGGTAAACAGGCACCGGCAATGTGCCTCGAGCGGTACCAACACTGTGGTGCATTCAGCCCCCCCCTCACTCATGGGGGGCGCACCGGCAGATTTCTCTGGGTCCCTGTGGGTGGGGGCAGGCACCGACAACGTGCCTCTGCTCTCTCTCACCCCCGGGCCCCTCCTCACCTGTTCAGGCGGTCTCCTTCTGGTCACAGGAGCGCGGGGTAGGCTCCCGTCTGCTTCCTGCGTCTTTGGCCACACGCGGGGCTCTCTCCTCCTCACGGGAGCCCCGCTCTGTCCCAGGCCGCGGCTTCTTCTCGCCAGTGCAGGGTGGGCTCCTGCCTGGTTTTCTTCGCCGCACCGGACCTCGCCGCACTTCACCCGGGCCCCCTCCTGGGACCCGGGGCTTCTCAGTGGAGCCTGCGAGGCTCCGGACTTCCGTTCTGCGGCCCCGCCCACAAACAGGCAGTCCCGCCTGACTTCCTGTTCGCCGCTCCAACGCGGCAGTGATTTCTTCGGCGGCAATGCGGGGTGGGCTCCCGCCAAAGCAAAACACGGCGGGGTGGGCACCCGCCGTAAATAAATATCCCGAAGCGGGGTGGGCTCCCGCTCAATAAAATAAACACCAGTGCGGGGTGGGCACCCGCTTCTCTGGCAAAACGCGGGGGAATCCCTACGCCGGGGATTCCCTCTCCAGGATGTGCAGCTCAGCGCTGCAGGGCTCACATGCCCCTCGTCCTCAGGAAATTAAAATATAGCGCTCATGAGGCGCTAGGACAAACAGCTCCAGCCAGCAAAGGTTTAGGGGCACCAGGCTGGGCCCAGGCAGGCCAGCTCACAGGGCCCTCCAGCAGGGAGGCAGTCCCTAGTGGCGGTTCCTCCTGGAGCCCAGCAGCAGCAGCAGGCCCCCTCAGCAAAGGAACAGCTCAACAGAGAACATTTTTTTTATGGGGTCACAGCCCCTATATTTATATGCCCTTTTTCTTTTGTGACACAGCACAGGGCTGGGGGAAAAACCAGATGCAACTGGTTTGGGGGAGCTTTGGAGCACTTTGTTTTGCCCAAGCTCCTCTTCCCTTTCAGAGGGTAGGCTAGGGACATCAGACGCACCAAAGGGGCGGAGCCAGCATTGGGGAGGGAAGGCACAACCCTATTCAGGTCCCAGGTGCAACTCCTCCCTCCCATCTAGATGCAGATCTCTCTATTCAGCCCTGCGCTGACTCACCCTGCCCCTCCTGGAGCCACACACACCTCCCAGCCCCTGTCACTCACAAAGCCAGACATGCAATTCACATCAGGCAGGCAGACACACAGCACACAGAAATGCCAACTTCTAAAAGTGGCACTTCTCCACTAGTCACAATAAATCTGCGCACACCATTGCGCAGCATTTATTCTCACGAGTTCGCACATACTAAACTCGCCCCTTCACTCCTCTCACACCAGGAATTACCATGGACACACATATCCCCCATGCATTCCTATGGGAGGGCAGGCCCATCTCACCACACGCACTCAGAGTGCGCACGCACTTTACACTGGGACACAGTGCTAAAGTGCGCAGAGGCCAAAAACTACTAAGATCAGGTCATATTAACAGGCAAAAAGTTCAGGGGTGAACCTGCCAAAAGGGCCAAGTCCAACACTTACCATTGAGCTATAGCTCCTTGGTGATTCAGATCATTGCAGTAGTAACTATAAGCAACATACAGGCCGTGGAGTCGTTGCCTGTGGCTTCTTTTGCACATGAAAAGGATGACCATGATATAGGGACGATTTGATAGACTATGGACATGGAAACCAGTGTGGTCCAGTAGGTAAGTTCCTGACTTACAACCTGACAACCAGGGTTCAAATCCTGGGTTCGGCAACAGGTGATTGATGGTGGCACAACAGAGGTAACTTGGAGGTGGGCCTGCCTGGCCAAATGGTAAGTAAAGTATGTATGTATGTGTGTGTGTTGCATAAGAGTGGAGTGATGCCTGCCAAATGGTGTATTGGAGAGTGGTTGGTAAGTGATGGGTGTAGCCAGAGTGAGGTGGAGGGTAGAGTGAGGAAAGGGTGTAGGAGGAGCCGAGGCAGATTGGGTGGGGTCAGCGAGGAGTAAAAGAGGTGGAGGGGGGTGAGTCCCAGGGACTGAAAAAGGGGTCATAGATGAGTAGGAGCCTGGGGCACTCAGCGAGAGGAGGGATGAGAGAAGAGCTAAATGTGAGCACACGTTCAGGGGTTCCCAGGCCACAGATGGGTCACTTACATAGGATGGGACTTATGGTGGGGAACCCAACATTTTTTTGCTGCACCCCCCTACATTCTTTGATTTTGGGGGGCAGTCAAATTTGGGGGAGTAGTATTAAAAGGGGTTTGGGGTGCATTATGAAGGGTGTAGGGGGCACAGAATGACATGGCTTCTGGGTAATTTTGGAGGGGCTAACCACCGTTTTTATTGCTCCCCTCCTCCATTATGGGGTGCCCTCCAAAAGAATAGGGCAAACAAGGGGGCTAGGGGATGAACAGGTTTGTGACAGTTTCTATTACCAGCCACATGGGGGCACCATGGCATCCTACTGCGGTTATGGTATTGGAAGGTACGACAAGGAGCATGTGGTGGTATTTTTGCAGGCGGGGTGCTCCCCAAGATTTTACTGCCTCCCCTCCCCGTGTGGCATGTTATAGGGACCCTTGGGAAATTTCGATCGAAAACAGATGGTATAGAGATTCCCGCTATGAAATCTGAGAGCACTAACATTTGCTAAATGAAGGGGGGCAGTGGAGCAGACGAATGAGACAGGGAAAGGATACCTGTGGCAATTGGTTGTATGGGCCATAGAGAATAATCATAGCATGCAAATAGGCAGCAGTCCATGGATTGGCAGTGTCTGTAGAGAGTTTGGCGTGTTCTTCAATTTATTTGTCCTCCTTATGTTGGGTGTGATCCACAGAGGGAATGCCAGGCCTAACTGTTAGGCAGAACATGTATTTATGATTTAAAGAAGTGTAGTCTGGGTGTGCTGAGAGGGGCTGTACAGAGTGGTAAATGCATGTATACCCAAGCAATGTGCATCCAACCGGTCATTTGAGACTGAACAGTGACAGAAGCAGCTGGGTTACAGACGGTATGTAAATGGAGGGCACATAGGAAGGGTGTTTGTTGTCACTCAAAGGATTGAAACGTGGTTGGGGCACTACCAAAGCTGGGGTACCAGGAGGCAACATTTGAGTGGTAATGAGATGGTGCTATCCAGAGGTCAAAGAAGGTGTCAGAGACACAGAGGTATGGGGATCCCGGTCCCACAGTGAGGGGTGGTCAAATGTTCCTGCTAAAGGTTTCTGTCCAAAGGTGACCAAATGTTGTGCAGCCTGGTTCCCTCTGTAACTTTTCCCCAGTATCTTTCTATCCTGCAGATGGCTGGAGCAAGCTTCCCAAAGCTTTTCTTGGCCTCATTCCCCCGAAGGAGTGGCTGACATTTCGGGCCTAAGGATACTCCCAGAGGGTACGCTACTGACATTCTGGGAAAAACCTCACTAACCATGCATATTTATGCACCAAACATTGCAAATCCTTACACCTGCAAAGCCTCATATCGCACTTTTCAGCTTTAAAGTGGTGTAAGTGTTTTTATTTGAGGAAATATTCATCTGTGCTTCCTCTCCCATCTGAGGACTATAGAAGTGCTGTTCCTCTCTCACATGTCCCTTCAAAGAGACAGATGACACACTCACTCAATCACTCAGCAAACATTAACACTTTGACACTTTCATCTTGCTGTTTACCTTCCAAACATTCCCCCTGCAGCACAAATACAGGCACGCCATTCCTCATTACTCATTCACTCAGTCATCGCAGTCCTTCACTCTGTAGGCCCTGCAAGACCAACATGAACAAGAGGTATGTCAGCTAGCAGAAGGAAAGCCTTGGTGTGCTACTATGTTCATACTGCTGCCCTCTAGTAACGCCACACGGCAACTGCAGCATAATAATTGGACTGGAAAGAGGGCTGTCCTATGCAAATAATGTCCTCCCATGCTTACTTTCTTCTGAGACGGTCGCCGGCTTTGCGCCATGATACTGCCTCCAACACATGGTCGTCAGCCAAATTCAAAAGCAGCCTATTTATCTTAGGCTAAGGGTTTGCCACTCGAAGTCTGCACATGAGGATATCACCCTCATTTAGCAGGGTCCTAAATTGCCTGCAGTCATCCTCTATACAGAACCTGGGCGTTTGGGCGTTTGTGGGCGTCCTTCAAAGAAAGGAAGGGGGTGTTTAAAGCCCCAGCCCAGCCCAGCCCAGCCCAGCCCAGCCCAGCCCAGCCCAGCCCAGCCCAGCCCAGCCCAGCCCAGCCCAGGGCTATGCTGTGATGCTCCATCCCTTCACCTGCTGCAGCAGGCATGATGCAGACCTGCTGAAGCAAAGGCCTGACTCTGCCCTTTTCTGCCTCTTGAAGAAAACAACCTTTCTAGTTTCTTATTGCACCTAACAAAGAGACTTTTACTTGCCTCAAACTTTGCCCATCATTTCATTAGCCAGAGCTCATACTTGACCTTTATTTCTAACCAACCTCACAGGCACCAAACCCCTGATTTGAGAGATCAACTCCCACCAAAAGGAAAAATTATCACCATACAACCCATTTTACTATCAGTGTAGAACTTTCCTCGCATTCTTGTGCTCAGTTATACCCCTGGAGGCCACATTTGCTCTCTACAATATACCTAATTTCAAGGAAAAAGAATGATACATTGATAAAGGAAGATAAGGCTTTGCCCCTATTGCACCTACTTGAGAAGAAGGGGGTTGGTAGAAGTTCATGAGGGAAAAGATCTGTTATTTTGGGGCACACATACCAAAAAGGTTTGCCATTTTTCTCCTCAGTTTTTCCATGTGAAAAAAATAAAGTTAGCAAATGAAAAACAAAGCACTGTTTGAAAATTTACAACCTTAGTATACTTTGACAGCATTTGCAGGAATCGAACCCCTGTCCTGTGAGCGCCTTTGCCATCAGAGGCACAAGACTTACCATTGAGCTATAGCTCCTTGGTGATTCAGATCATTGCAGTAGTACCTATAGGCAACATACAGGCCCTGGAGTCGTTGCCTGTGGCTTCTTTTGCACATGAAAAGGATGACCATGATATAGGGACGAATTGATAAACTATGGATATGGAAACCAGTGTGGTCCAGTGGGTAAGTTCCTGACTTACAACCAGGGTTCAAATCCCGGGTTTGGCAGCAGGTGATTGATGGTGGCACAACAGAGGTAAGTTAGAGGTGGGCCTGCCTGGCCAAATGGTAAGTAAAGTATGTATGTGTGTGTGTTGCATAAGAGTGGAGTGATGCCTGCCAAATGGTGGATTGGAGAGTCGTTGGTAAGTGGTGGGTGTAGAAAGAGTGTGTCAGAGGTGGAGGGTAGAGCGAGGAAAGGGTGTAGGAGGAGCCGAGGCAGATTGGGTGGGTTCAGCGAGGAGTAAAAGAGGTGGAGGGGGGTGAGTCCCAGGGACTAAAAAAGGCGTCATAGATGAGTAGGAGCCTGGGGCACTCAGCGAGAGGAGGGGTGAGAGAAGAGCTAAATGTGAGCATACGTTCAGGGGTTCCCTAGCCCACAGATGGGTCACTTACATAGGATGGGACTTATGGTGGGGAACCCAACATTTTTTGCTGCACCCCCCTACATTCTTTGATTTTGGGGGCAGTCAAATTTGGGGGAGCAGTATTAAAAGGGGTTTGGGGTGCATTATGAAGGGTGTAGGGGGCACAGAATGACATGGATTCTGGGTAATTTTGGAGGGGTAACCACAGTTTTTATTGCTCCCCTCCTCCATTATGGGGTGCCCCCCAAAAGAATAGGGCAAACAAGGGGGCTAGGGGAAGAACAGGTTTGTGACAGTTTCTATTACTGGCCACATGGGGGCACCATGGCATCCTACTGCGGTTATGGTATTGGAAGTTACAACAAGGAGCATGTGGTGGTATTTTTGAAGGGGGGTGCTCCCCAAGATTTTACTGCCTCCCCTCCCCGTGTGGCATGTTATAGGGACCCTTGGGAAATTTCGATCGAAAACAGATGGTATAGAGATTCCCGCTATGAAATCTGAGAGCACTAACATTTGCTAAATGAAGGGGGGCAGTGGAGCAGACGAATGAGACAGGGAAAGGATACCTGTGGCAATTGGTTGTATGGGCCATAGCTAATAATCATAGCATGCAAATAGGCAGCAGTCCATGGATTGGCAGTGTCTGTAGAGAGTTTGGCGTGTTCTTCAATTTATTTGTCCTCCTTATGTTGGGTATGATCCACAGAGGGAACGCCAGGCCTAACTGTTAGGCAGAACATTTATTATTTAAAGAAGTGAAGTCTGGGTGTGCAGAGAGGGGCTGTACAGAGTGGTAAATGCCTGTATACCCGAGCAATGTGCATCCAACCGGTCATTTGAGACTGAACAGTGACAGAAGCAGCTGGGTTACTGACGGTATGTAAATGGAGGGCACATAGGAAGGGTGTTTGTTGTCACTCAAAGGATTGAAACGTGGTTGGGCCACTACCAAAGCTGGGGTACCAGGAGGCAACATTTTAGTGGTAATGAGATGGTGCTATCCAGAGGTCAAAGAAGGTGTCAGAGACACAGAGGTTTGGGGATCCCAGTCCCACAGTGAGGGGTGGTCAAAAGTTCCTGCTAAAGGTTTCTGTCCAAAGGTGACCAAATGTTGTGCAGCCTGGCTCCCTCTGTAATTTTTCCCCAGTATCTTTCTATCCTGCAGATGACTGGAGCAAGCTTCCCAAAGCTTTTCTTGGCCTCATTCCCCCGAAGGAGTGGCTGACATTTCGGGCCTAAGGATACTCCCAGAGGGTACGCTACTGACATTCTGGGAAAAACCTCACTAACCATGCATATTTATGCACCAAACATTGCAAATCCTTACACCTGCAAAGCCTCATATCGCACTTTTCAGCTTTAAAGTGGTGTAAGTGTTTTTATTTGAGGGAAATATTCATCTGTGCTTCCTCTCCCATCTGAGGACTATAGAAGTGCTGTTCCTCTCTCACATGTCCCTTCAAAGAGACAGATGACACACTCACTCAATCACTCAGCAAACATTAACACTTTGACACTTTCATCTTGCTGTTTACCTTCCAAACATTCCCCCTGCAGCACAAATACAGGCACGCCATTCCTCATTACTCATTCACTCAGTCATCGCAGTCCTTCACTCTGTAGGCCCTGCAAGACCAACATGAACAAGAGGTATGTCAGCTAGCAGAAGGAAAGCCTTGGTGTGCTACTATGTTCATACTGCTGCCCTCTAGTAACGCCACACGGCAACTGCAGCATAATAATTGGGCTGGAAAGTGGGCTGTCCTATGCAAATAATGTCCTCCCATGCTTACTTTCTTCTGAGACGGTCGCCGGCTTTGCGCCATGATACTGCCTCCAACACATGGTCGTCAGCCAAATTCAAAAGCAGCCTATTTATCTCTAGGCTAAGGGTTTGCCACTCGAAGTCTGCACATGGGGATATCACCCTCATTTAGCAGGGTCCTAAATTGCCTGCAGTCATCCTCTATACAGAACCTGGTCGTTCGTGGGCGTCCTTCAAAGAAAGGAAGGGGGTGTTTAAAGCCCCAGTGCCAGGGAAGCCCAGCCCAGCCCAGCCCAGCCCAGCCCAGCCCAGCCCAGCCCAGCCCAGCCCAGCCCAGCCCAGCCCAATGCTGTGATGCTCCATCCCTTCACCTGCTGCAGCAGGCATAATGCAGACCTGCTGAAGCAAAGGCCTGACTCTGCCCTTTTCTGCCTCTTGAAGAAAACAACCTTTCTAGTTTCTTATTGCACCTAACAAAGATACATTTACTTGCCTCAAACTTTGCCCACCTACTTGAGAAGAAGGGGGGTTGGTAGAAGTTCATGAGGGAAAAGATCTGTTATTTTGGGGCACACATACCAAAAAGGTTTGCCATTTTTCTCCTCAGTTTTTCCATGTGAAAAAAATAAAGTTAGCAAATGAAAAACAAAGAACTGTTTGAAAATTTACAACCTTAGTATACTTTGACAGCATTTGCAGGAATCGAACCCCTGTCCTGTGAGCGCCTTTGCCATCAGAGGCACAAGACTTACCATTGAGCTATAGCACCTTGGTGATTCAGATCATTGCAGTAGTACCTATAGGCAACATACAGGCCCTGGAGTCGTTGCCTGTGGCTTCTTTTGCACATGAAAAGGATGACCATGATATAGGGACGAATTGATAAACTATGGATATGGAAACCAGTGTGGTCCAGTGGGTAAGTTCCTGACTTACAACCAAGGTTCAAATCCCGGGTTTGGCAGCAGATGATTGATGGTGGCACAACAGAGGTAAGTTAGAGGTGGGCCTGCCTGGCCAAATGGTAAGTAAAGTATGTATGTGTGTGTGTTGCATAAGAGTGGAGTGATGCCTGCCAAATGGTGGATTAGAGAGTCGTTGGTAAGTGGTGGGTGTAGAAAGAGTGTGTCAGAGGTGGAGGGTAGAGCGAGGAAAGGGTGTAGGAGGAGCTGAGGCAGATTGGGTGGGGTCAGCGAGGAGTAAAAGAGGTGGAGGGGGGTGTGTCTCAGGGACTAAAAAAGGGGTCATAGATTAGTAGGAGCCTGGGGCACTCAGTGAGAGGAGGGGTGAGAGAAGAGCTAAATATGAGCACACGTTCAGGGGTTCCCTAGCCCACAGATGGGTCACTTACATAGGATGGGACTTATGGTGGGGAACCCAACATTTTTTTGCTGCACCCCCCCTACATTCTTTGATTTTGGGGGCAGTCAAATTTGGGGGAGCAGTATTAAAAGGGGTTTGGGGTGCATTATGAAGGGTGTAGGGGGCACAGAATGACATGGCTTCTGGGTAATTTGGGGGGGGCTAACCAAAGTTTTTATTTCTACCCTCCTCCATTATGGGGTGCCCCCCAAAAGAATAGGGCAAACAAGGGGGCTAGGGGACTAACAGGTTTGTGACAGTTTCTATTACCAGCCACATGGGGACACCATGGCATCCTACTGCGGTTATGGTATTGGAAGGTACAACAAGGAGCATGTGGTGGTATTGTGGGCAAGTATTTTCAGTGGCCACTTAGAGTGTACTCTATGCTAAGCCTAAAATGTTTGCCCTATTTGTTCATCTTTTGCTTTGTCGCGTGTACACAGTTGGCAATAACCTGTTTCACTAATAAAAGATATGAAAAGGGCACTCACTTGTTCCTAATCTGTCTGGGGCCCCAAAAACCCTAGAACTAGCCCTGCTGCTGTGTGTGTAATCGCTGCCTAACTGTCAACGGCACATACTGCAGAGCTCCTGGCAGTTTCGAGTAGTGGAATGAAAAACTAACATATTGAGCAGTTTGAGGCGGGAGACACGAATGTGAATGGCAGCATGCAGTAGGGAGCATTTTAGGAGTCACTGCATATGTAACTGACTAACAATAACAGCTGAAGGTGCTGTACTGGATGGAAGCATCCTACAAACAGTAAAAGCACATGTGAAGCCAGTGATGCCACACAGTGAAAAAAAAAGAGAAGTACTGGAGAAATCAGGAGGTGGCCTGGTCGGGGGCAGTGATGTAAGGTGCAGCATGCTGGTGAAGAGCGTTTAACAAGTCACTGCAGAGGTGAATGGCCAGCAAAAATAGCAGAGGCTGCTGAACTGAGACCAACCAGCATACCGACTGATAAGGCCTCAGACAAGCCTGTGTGACGCCACAGCCAGACACAGAAGGAGAAAACAAAAGGTGGAGGCAGCTCTGCCAAGTACCACGCATCAGGCGTTAGACTAACGCATTTCAGTGTGGTGATCTGCATCACCGCACTGAAATGCAAAGTCATGCATTATAGCGCCTCAGCTGTAAAGCTGAGAGCGCTGCTATAATTATAAAGCACCATACAAGCTGCAGTGGCAGCGCGCGGTGTGCGCTGCTGCCGGCAAACTAAGGGTGCTCTTTGGCTGAGCTATAGCTTAGTTCAGCTGTACAGAGTGGTGTCCTACAATGTTACAAAGTTACAAATACACCAACGTGCCGCGATATCCCTGACGTCAGAGGAGGACGGGTCAGAGCCCAATTGCAACCTAGTGTCTTGACTGACAAGTGACTTTAGGCGGGCCTGTGTCCAGCTTCCTGAGGCGGGTGGGCCGCCACGCAGATCAAAGTTGGCTGATGGAGCAATCCTGATACCATCCCCATGGCTGACCGCCGCAAACAATAATGGCTTACTTTTAGTAGCTTGCACACCTGCAGTATCCGGCAGCTGCTACCGGACCCGGCCCCACCGGCGCCATCATGGATACATGTGTGTAATCAAGGCTGAGCAGAAGAATCATTGCCACAGGACTGAGCCAGTCAGTCCACGGTACTCAGCATAATCATTGCTTACGGCCAGCGGGGCTGCCAATTGCCTTTGTCCGTGTTCCCAGTCAGGTCAGTGTTTTATTTTATATTGATATATCCTCATGGCCTGTGTTCCGCTGCGCCTTGGGTGTCTCTCTGTGGAGCCTTGGGAGAGCGGGTATCTGAAGCGGTTTGTGGCCTGTTTTATTTCTTGGTCAAGGGCCCCCCCTCCCTGTTTCTTGACAGCGCCAGGTCTCTCTTCCTCACATGCAGAGGGGAAAAAAGTCAGAAACCGCACATGAAGGTGGATTCTTCACTTAGTTAATCCAGAAACCCTCAGTCTACCCGGCCGGCCAGATCAGCTATCACAGCACAGCAAACCATCTCCCTTAGGGAACGAATATTTATTAGAGCGTCTTGTAAAATAGCGTAGGCTGTGTCCGGTTTATTCTTGGTGCCCAATTAAATGGCACAGTTTACTTTCGATTTATTAGGGCATCTTCTTAAAATACAAAGAATTTCGAGCAATTATTCTAATGGAAATGGACAGTGCAAACATAGGTGAACTGCTCACCCAGTTGTACGTGTAAAGTGTGGATCATGTCAATCACAGTGCCTTCCCATAAAGTACAGCTGCCTGCTTAGTTGTGACCTAAATGCATGTCTCCCACTCTCAGCTTTCGAATGCAGCTGTGCGTACTGCTCATGTCGCTGTGTGTGAGTCTGCGAGTCACGCAGCTTTCAGTGTGCCTTATCTTTTGTCTGCAATTTTGGCTAGAGTCTGATAAAGCGAAGTCGTTTATATTCCTTACGTTTTGCAGCAGTTAACTTAGTTTCTTGTTGCTCAAATGGGTGATCTTTCTGATATTTATGTGTTCCCCTTGTCTTCATTGCTTGATTTTGCTCGCGATAAACTGAATGCCATTAGTTTAGGAAACAATAACACCTGTTATATAGAGAAGTGAGAAGCGCCAAAAGTGCAGTGAAAAATGCTATATAAAAATCAACGTATTATTATGGGTTCTCTAGTAAAGCACATTTTACTAGTTTCCTTTTCAGTGTTGTAGGATGCTATATTTTTTATTGGACCTAAAAAATAAGTATGGTGTCGCATCTTAAATACATGGGCTTTCACACCGCTCTACTTCCTATGCCAGACCAGTAAAATGAATCACATACAAAAACGAACATGCAGGCATCATTTTCAGATCAGTCGGGCGACAAAAAAAACGTATCTGACACAGCATGTAATGCTATCGCTATCTGTTACATGAGAGAGATTTAGCAATACAAATTTTTTGGATCGATATATTTATTGGTATAGTGGATAAATACCTTTGTTTTAGTTTCTGAATGTAATCGATTTCGGTTAAGGGAACCGCTGTCCTGATTAACGGCAGTCTAATTATATTTTACACCTCCTTTTACTTCACTTTAAAAGCTTGAAAGATTTCTCATATACTTTCAGCAAAAAATATTCTCAATGTTCTTTATAATGAAATTCTCAGTGTCACTCATAGTCATTGAAATGCACTCATAATTACTCTAAAATTACAAAAATGTCACACATAGCAATCTGAAACCTTGGCAGCTATGTAGGAGGAGCCAGAGGTCCGTGGACTTTGCAAACAGGACTCGGGCTGCAGAGAAAGCTCTGGGAATACTCTCCTGCTGTTTAATGACAGCGTTGCAGGCACTTAAACGTCCCCCATTAGCATTTCTAAAGACGAAAAACACGTCTTTAGAAATGCATTTGGAAGCGCAGCAGCATCACCATGAGCAGCACTTCTGAGGCTCCAGTGAAGTATTTACTGAATGCGTGGAATCCTTTGTAGCGCGCGCTGATTGTAGGTGTCTGCGCGGAAGGAAACCTAGGTGCGCGCAGGCGCGCAGGTTAGAGGGAACCATGGCTCATGAGGCAAGTGGCCTACCTGAAAGCAGTTGCAGCTGTTTGCATTGCAATTGTGCTAAGTGAAGGAATTGGGATGGGACATATGTTCATTGTGTTTGTTTCACATTCTGTTAGGATTTTGCTGACCTGTACCCAGACTCAGCATAGATGACAAACAGTCATCTGACCAGATATATACAAGTTATAGTGGCAGCAGAGAATATCGCTATCAAAAGATGACATTTCCTGAATCCTGCAACACCGGTTTCTGTTTCAGACAGCAAAGAAGACAAATAGAGGTGTGATGATAAACCAGAGCATGACTGTATCAGTGTCACAGTGTTATGTAGCAAGCCTGGACCATAAGTTAAAGAAATTCCCCTTGAAATGGCATGTCTGATCCTGTTTGTGGATGGTTCTTGCTTGAGAGACCACTGTGAAGCACTGAAGGCCATTTTTCAAATTCTTGAAGCATCATTCCTGCTGAATGGAACTTCAGCACAAGTGGCAGAGTTTATTGCACTGACAAGAGCTTGTGGCTTTGCGGAAAATTTGAATGTTACGATTTATATAGATAGCCAACATGGTTTTGCAGTGGTTCATGACTTTGAACAATTATGGTCACAACGGAGTTTTGTGAAATCATCTGGAAATCCCATCAGGAACAGTACCTGCATATTTACTTTGCTGGAGACAATCCAGCAGTCAAAAGTAATTCCAGTGGTCAAGTGTAATGCCCATAAGGCTGGAAAAGACTTGGTTACGCTTGGATATAAAAATACAGACCAAATATCGAGAGACTGTGCACCTGAAAATGAAGCTGTGGCTCAAGAGATGGAACAAAATAAATCAAATGAAAATTCTAATAAAAATGCAGAAAATATAAATTGTATCTTGTTGAATTCAATATGGACTCCCTTGAGTGAATTGAGGGACCTCCTGGAGGAATCTTCAGAGGATGAGAAAAGAAAGCGGGAAATGTTGTGTTACAAAAAGAACTATGAAGATTTTTGGATCACTCCTTAGTATATATATTTTACATGATTCGATGTTGAATTGTATTGCTAGGTATTTACCTAATCAGTCACATGCAGAGAGATATGCTATTACACGAACATTCAATAAGTACTGGTCAAATTACAAATTCCGAAGTGTTGCAGAGGATTTGTGTCAAATGTGTCTCATTTGTCAGAGAAATAATCATGAAAAAAGGACTATTGTCCGTATGAATTATGTTGACAAATCACAGGGCCCACTTAAGAGACTTCCAGAAGTTAGCATTGAGATGCCAGTCTACAATGGCCTTAAGCAATGTTCCCTCTAATTTTGTTTTCTTTGTGTGCAGCAGTGAAAGATCTCTGTGTGCTGCGGCCAAGGCTGTGTGCACCAGGGAACTGATCATGAATGCGAGCGCAACGCTCAGCTATATAAATCTGTGGAAATTACCAATCAATACATTTGTTTACAAGAGTGAAAACAGGTGCATTTCACACATATTGATACCAGTATGAGATATTAATGTTTTCCCTGGAAAATATTAGTGAGTTAATGAGCAAGTGGTCAGAGATAAGTTAAGAAAAATTGCTGTACTGCAGTTGATTATTGAGTGTAATATTGAACTGGACAAGATGGATGATTTGATATAATTGTGCCGGGAAGGGAATGATGATGGACATGTATAATGTTTGCTTAGAAAGAAAATATAGAAAGATATTCAAAGTTAGATGGGGAGGTGGCTTGTAGAAGAGTGGGGATGGTTTAACAATCAAAATGAGGAGAACATCAACTCCTCCAACTTTGAAGTTGTAAGTATGGCAAGGTTTCAATGCACATCGGCAAGTGTGATTGAATCCTTCTCATTGGCCCAGATTTCTTGATGGCACAGATATGGAGTGGGGGTTGTGAGATTGAAAATAGTCAGTGAAAGATTGAGCCCACACAGCCAAAGTGATCGAGAGTTCATTAGAGGTGAAAACTCAATGGTTTGGTGGAATGTCTCAGTGGGTATATGAGATTGCTAGTGCTTCGTGTGAGGAGGCATTGCTGTGAGTGATCATAGAATTGCTGAGTGTTAGTGAAGTGGAATGGCAATGTGGGTTAGTGGATAGTATGGTAGACCATATAAACCTTGGGTTTTAGGAAGCATAGGGCATAGACGTAGGAAAGATAGGAATATGGCCAGTGGCATTGTGGAAGGAGATGAGGCTTTGAAAATGAATTAAAAGCATTAGTAAGGTATTAGAGGTCCCCAGAAGATGAGCACTGTAAGGATGCTTCACTTAAAAGGTAAGTATTAACAAAAATATCAGCAGCATTCATAATGTGCAAAAAATATAAACTTTCTTTTTATTGTATACGATTAAACACTTGAACAACAGGTTCATTCAGAATCAGCAAAAACAAAAAGATTAACAGGACTCATAAGGTTCAGATATCAATATTTATATGGTACTACGAACATGTATTGCCTAAGCTGTGAGTAATGACAAGGAGCTATATGGTTCTTCAAGTTCTGTAAAGACAAGAACATTGCACTGCTTATGAAGTAGGACAGGGCACAACTGTTGAAAATAAACATTATGCAGATACCTGCAGATTATACTCCCTTTGCAGTGTAAATGCTTAAATTCAAAGCAATTCTACATACAGAGGGATGAAGAGGAACACTTAAAAGGGAAAAGCACAAGAAAAGAGGTCAGGGGCTGGATAGTGGAGTCATTTGAAAGGTGGTTCATCCCCAAACAGGTTCTGCTGCATGAGACAAAAGATGCACTTGTGGTGAAGAGAGCTTATTCTGCAGCGAAAACGCTGCAACTGCAACAATGACATGTTCTTCAATCATCCAAATGCCAAAGTAAATTTGGGTTTGATTGGCAATATAATTTAATTCCGGTGGGGGGGATGAATGATTTCGAATTTTATTTAGAAAGCCAATACAAAAGGCAATACAAAATTGAAACGGACAAGGCCGGGATTGATATGTGGCTTTTCGTAGTACGAGAGAGGTTGCCCTTATTTGTGTATCCTAAAAAATAAATTGCGATTTCCTTATCAACATATAAATGGCACCACAGAATTGTGCAAGAAGGGGGGTGGGAGGGAAAAGTACACAACTTGACACTGATCTTCCCTTGCAGAACTTAATCAGCAGCATCTTTGCCACCCTTCCCTGCATCCAAGATGCTAAGGTCAGAAGGTGCATGAGCTGTAGTCTGAGCACAAACTAAAATGCGCAGTTTTACAGGCACAGTTTAAAACAAATATTTATTTACAGTTATATAGATATATTTTGTGGGTGCAATTTCAAGGACATGTTGAGCACACAACCCCTTACAGGGTGGGCATGGTGAATGAAATGCACATAGTAGCGTTTACCTGTGTCTCTCTTCTTTAATGTGTGCAGCGAGGTGTCACGATATTTCCTAACCCCACAATATAACCGGATGGTCACTGTACTCTGCTGGACAGGCATACGTGCTCTAAAATTGCAGGGACTTTAGAGCTCAGAGTTTGGGGGAATGGCAAGGGCGGTGATAACTTTCAGTGCAGAAATGGATAACGGGCCAGAAAGTTTTACAATTGCGCATAAATCATTGGCTTGAATATAGCAAGTAAATGTAAAGGGCCTACATTAATAAACACTATTTGCCACACTCTAGCCCAGTGTGACTGGCCTAATCGGTGTTACACGTGGCAATCGGGCCTCTACATTAAAATCATTACTTCATGTAATATCTCCCTGGCTGAGGGTTGAAGGTTTCCACAGGCGCAAGTGCGGAGGTACACCAGATGTACACCTTGCTGACTGTACCCAACGTACTGTCCTTCCTGGTGCATAAAGTTTACACATGATGTGACTGACCCAACCCAGCCTTATTGGCCTTTCTCAGTCACCAGACATACACATATGGTCTGCTCTACTCCAGGCCTACTAGCCTATACAATGCATTAGGTTTACATTTGACTGTATCCTCTCGGCCCCACAAGCTGATAAAGGAGACAAACTTGTTGTTGATGCCTTTAATCTGCTCTTTCCCTATGGAGCAGATCTGGTGCAGCCGGGGGTTGATGTCCAGACTTGGCAGGGAGGAGAGCAGGAAGCCAAGGGTGATCCGGGTCACTCCCCGCCCATTCCTAGCCAGGGTCAAGGCACTGGTGTACCTCTATAACCCGGGCTGGCAGCCCACCACCTCGCTGCTGGACCAAGGGAGGCTGGACAAGGACCCCTGCTGCTGAAGTTGCGTCTGTCCCCATAGTGGATCCCATACAGAATCATGTCAGGGTCACCATTTACACCCCTTCCCTCAATCATTGTTCAGCCCCTGCAGAGCCCTCATCCTCTCATTCCATATAGATTGAGCAACTTCATGGCTACCAAATCAAACACCTGAGATTTTTTGTACAGCGGAGATCATACACTTTGTATTTTAAGGTGTTCTCATACGTGATAATGCACAAGGATGCTCTGTGAAACACCGTATTGCCAAGGATCACACATTTTGGTCAAACTGGAAAGCTGGGATTGAACCCAGATTTTCCAGTTGCACAATGCGCAGTTCAGCTGAACGTTTGGTATCTCTTTCTGTCATCAAAGGTTACCACGTTGGCCTTAATTCTTGGAGGATGAAATTTGCGGTTGGGTGAGATGCAGAATCCAAATTGTATATTGTGTGGTTTTCCAGATTACAAACCTTGCCCAAGTACATAACAGCTCTTAACAACGAACACACACTACAGTACATGTTTTTTTTTAAAACATTGTTGGGATTCGCAGGAATGCAAGCCAAGCCTAGATTTCGAGCCCAGCTCCTGAAAAACACAGTGGTGAACTGTATCTACCAGGCCTAATAAACAGACTGAGCAGATCTTTAAACGCGCCAATAAACCTTAAAGTAGTGTAAAATATTGTGGTATCCTTAGGCAGGGTCAATGCCACTGCCACCAATGCATGCACCATTCATGCGTCCTGGCCGGAAGCTGCTGCTGCATACCTTGCAGGCCCCCACCTCTGACACTAATAAAGAGCAAGCGGCATGTGTAATGGCCGCCTGCTCAGTTCTCTGCCATGTGCATTAAAGTACAAAAGCTGTGGCAAAGGAAAATAAACCTGTAACAAGTCCTTGTACAGTGTTCTGCTCTTTGCCCAGCCTCATAAAATCGCAGCCACTACCTTCATGTGTTAAAGCCAGCGGCTGATACACAGTCTCACGTGAAGCTGTGATGTGCGCACTTTGTGAGAGTGAGTGCGCGCCGGGGGAAGACAATGTGCGTGCGTGCGCGAGCGCGCATGCTACAGGGAACAATGGCCTTAAGTATATTCTCCTGATTGTCTGCTTATTCTCTAAATGGGTGGAGGCATACCCCTCCCGGATATCAGACAGTATGACAGTTGCCCAAAATTATGTTGAGGGAATTAATACCCTGTTTTGGCCTGCCGACCTCTATTGAGACGGGTCGCGGCTCCGTTTTAAAAATGATATTTTGAAATTGATTTGTACAGTTCTAAAGATTAACCAAAGGTTCCATGGTAGTGTTCATCCTCAATCATCTGGCATAGTTGAAAGGATGAATGGGGCCGTTAAAAACAAATTGGTTAAGGTGTGTGCATCAACACATTTGAAACGGCCTGCCTCTTGTCCTGATGAATATTAGAAGTACCCCAGATAAAAAGACTTGTCTCTTCCCTCTTGAAGTGCTAATGGGAAGTGCAATGAAATTGGCCCACAGTTCTTCAGCTTCACTTGTTTCAATGACTGATGACATTGTTCTAGATTACTGAAAGGGTCTGGCTGATGTAGTAAGATTCGGTTTGGTATCACATGAATTTAACAACAGCATCAATTAAAAAACTCAATGTCACCGTCTGAGCTCCGGAGATTGGGTTCTCATCAGGAAACATGTCCGTAAAAATTGTTTGAATGAATGCTTGAGGAGTCTATTCTAAGTTGTACTTGTGACTAACACTGCTGTGAAGTCTGCCCGAGTCCCACAGTGGATCCGCTCCACTCACATGAGAAGAGTGAAGGTGGCGGATAAAGAAGTGGTGACAACAACCACTGATTTACACAGTCAAGGTGAAGTTTGTAGTGTGGACCAGAGAGAAGTGAGCGTTTTTAAACTGGTGAACTTGGTAAAGCTGATGATGAAAGTGAAGATTCTTGTAAAGGTAACAGTAGAGGGGACCGGTGTCAGAGTAAACAGCTATTGCAAAGTCACAGGCAGCAACAAGAAGAAATAGTCTCTGATCCGATCAGTGAAAAACTTCAGTTGAAACTTCGAGTCTCAAGAAACCCCAGAGGGAGAAAGCAGTGAGTCTAGTTGCTGATGCTGTCAAAGCTCAAGTCCATCAGTAAGTGAAGATGATTTAGCAGTAGTAACAAGTGAAGAACCACGAGTTTAGACAGTAAGGGCAGTAAAGAGAACCTGCAAAAGAAAGACCTGGCAAAATGAAATGGAAGACTAAAGTCAATCAAAGAAGAGCCTGAAGTGATTGAAATTGACTTAGAAAACAGTGAGTCACCAGTTGCTAAAAGACCAGTGAGAAAGAGATTCCAAATAGAAAGTATGATTCACCTAAATAGGCATATATAGCATTTGTGTCTAAAGAAGAAGAAAAGTCAGCTTCAGAGATTTGCAGTCCACTAACCTGTTGCCAGTTCATTTTTGGAAAGGAGCTAGAAGACGAAGAGCCATCTAGAAGTCTGAGAGCAAAGACTGTCAGTGGCAAAACAGTTTGAATTTTGCAAAAGAATCCAGATGAAGAAAATAATTTGAGAATATGAAGTGAGCAAAAAAGATGATAAAAGAAATATCTTAAACTATTTTCATTTTGGTTATTATTTTAAAAATAAGTAGAAGAAAAGTTTTTTATTGTTTTGAAATAAAACTTTTGCTGAATATTTGGAGTCTCAGCTTACTTTTTGTTTTAGATCTCAAAAGAAATGGCATATAAATGCTGCAAAGTCGTTGGCTTAAACGCCTTAGCAGTGACCTTAATACCTTTAGTTGGTTTATTGTTGTGCTTCCTTTCTTCGATGAGATACGATTCCTCAGATGTTGAATTAACTACAGTACATAATGATGGCATATCTAATACATTGACACATAGGGAAAGTTGAGTTAGTGGATTCCATGATAGTATTTATAGTAAAATGTTGGGTGAATATGTGGATATTATTGGGGGTCAATGATCTTTTTGTGTGTACTTTTCTCTCTTCTGCAGGTGAAGCTGTGACATATCTACAGATTCTAATGTCGTATTGACTGTTCTGTAATGTGTTTGCTAGTATATTTAATTGATAGGAGTTTCTTTTGCCTTATTTGCCAGATTTCAACATCCCACTGAAAAACCTTCCTATTTCCGAAGAGGCTAAATATGGGTTAAAATATGGTACATTTCTGAATACAGTTGCACAAATTAACCATATTATTATCAAAACTAAAAGGGAGGATTGTGCAGTTTAAGCAAAGAAGAGTAAGGTCTATGAGAGATTGGAAAGATGAAAAGAAGATAAGAGAGCAGATTAAAGCTGAAGAAGAATTTAGGTTTTCAAATTTGCATCCAAGATTGAGAATGGAGGGTGAGAGAAAGGGTGAATTGTGTATGTTGTGTTGTGAACCTACAGGAGTAAAGTCAATTGAATATGTGGGTGAGAGTGAGTGTGAAAGAAGTTATGTTGTCAGTGATGATTTTGTAGTTGGTGAAGAATCAATTTTGAGGGGGATTTATTATGTGTGTGGTAAGACTGGTATGAGGAAATGGAGTGTATTTTATGGTGTGATTGTGTGACTTCAATGTGTAATACAGTTACCAACCCCTTTAGGTCCAGTAGGTTTCGTCTGTCAAACCCTCAGCTCAACCCTGTATAGCTGTGTACCTGACACGTTGAAATTACCGGTCAGGGGCGGCGGGCCGGCCTGACTGCGGCTGGATGGCGCTACCCCTGATGGCTCGCATACTAACAAGGTGAGACATCGCAAATCTATGGATGTGGGTCCTACTGACACATAACAGCTCTTTGGGCGCGATGCACCCATACTTCAGGCCAGGGAATTAAAGCCTACCTGCGCAGCACCCGCGCTGAGGATCCTGTTGCTTGCTGGTGCTCCGTGCCTGCCCCCGCTAGGCCCACGTGAGAGGTTGAAGGGGAAAGAGTGCACTAGAGGCCAGGCCGGGCCGGGCCGGGCGGATGGAGTAGCTGTGGTTGCTCTGCTGCCGCTGGGTAAAGCCTGCTCCACCACTGGAGGTCTATAATTGCATAGCTAGTGAACAGCGGGGCTGCAGTCGGATTCCTACTGCTGTCGACTGCCCATATTGGCGATCTGAGGTGCGCTGCTGAGGTGGTGAGTCGGCGCTACCGTGCACCTGGGGGAGTGTTACCCATCTATGGACAGGGTGTAGTAGCCCCTACCTACCTGTTGAGTATCAGTGGTGCCCCCCGCAGGTGCCCGTTGTTGCAGAGAGACATTAGCGCTCGTTGAAGGAGTCCTGGTTCACCTTGATCACGACGCTCATCTGACAGACCTCCCTGAATCACCAAGAGATTGGGCCCTTGTGTGACGGGGGCCCAGCTCTGCTGCTCCCGGCTCCCAGCATTGGAAGAAATAGCCATGAGGAAAGACAGACCACAGAAAGGGCCGCAGCAAACCAAAATGGACCAGTATATGACGCAGGGTGGTGCACTGCGCCCGGATCTGCAAAGGGATCCCTCGACTGTTGCAGAGTGTGCTTACATGGACCCTATTGGTGCTCAGATCCTTGCTGCCATTGATGCCTCCAGCACGATGGTGCAGGCAAAAATTGACACTGTCTCTCTTGATGTTGGACTATTGCGGGTAGACGTGCGTTCGGTGGCAGAGAGGTGCCTGGTCACCGAACAGTCTGTCACTAAGCTGGAAACTGAGGTCTCTACACTGAAAACGGCCCTTACTTACCTCGCGGTGAAAACGTCGGCCCTAGAGCGCAGAGCTGAGGATGTGGAAGGACTCTCCCACAGTTGCAATCTTCGTTTTGTGGGTTTCTCGGAGGGAGTCGAAGGAAATATCCCTGAGCAGTTCCTCGAAACCTGGATCAAAATGACATTCCCATCTGCCCCCCTCTCCTCCTTCTTTGTGATAAAGCGGGCGCACTGTGCTCTGGGATCGACCCTCCGGGTTGGTGCCTCCTCTCGCACACTCATTGCCAAGATCCTCAACTACAGGGATCGAAACTGTATACTCAGGGAGACAAGACGGGGAGACTTGGTTTTGAGAATCACACCATCCGTATCTTTCCGGACTACACAGGCTTGGTACAGCAACTGAGGATGTCCTTTGGTAGTGTGCAGTATATGTTACTTTACCCCGCTAAGCTCAAGGTCATTCACGAAATGGAACACGTGGAGGGCAAACAAACGTGGTCGACGGGGCAGACATGCATCATGATCCACGCAACGAGTGGTGGTGCGGGCGGATGGCTCCTTGGACTTGGAATGATTGGACTCGGATGGAGAGGAGGGGACCCCATCCCAGATGAGCCCTGCCCTGCTACAGGCTGAACGTGAGGAAGCTAGAGCACTGGTGGAGGTGGTCACCGCAGCGAGTTCGGAAGCAGGTACGGGGGATGTCATAGAAGACACCCCTCAGACCACTAACACTTCAATACTCAGCAAGCAGCTGGGACAGTACGAGACAGTGGTACAAATGGAAGCTGGGGCGCTGACAGTTGTTGTGCTGAGGAGGATGGAGGTGTGACTTCAGCTCCTAAGGGTACCTGGAGTTGGCTTGCTAGTCTAATTCTCACACAGGCAAGATGGGCACAGATGGGGTGTGTTTTTCGGGCCAGCCGCCCACACCCCCCCCTTTTACTCTTCTTGGTTCCTTGCCTTCTTTCCTCTTCACTATACCTTCTTCTGATTTTCTTTCTTATTTTAATTTTGTATGAGACTGCGGTAGCTGAGTGGGCGTGACCGAGTGCGTGGTGAGGCTGGTGGTGGATGGGCACACCCGTTGCTCACTGGGGAGTGTAGCGGTCAGAGCGCCTCCTCATCCCGGCTCTGTGATAACAGTGGAGTGACTGTGGTGTAATCAAGTGCGCTGTTGTGTGATGGGTGTGTGTGGCAATTGCATACATGTTCGTATTTTTTGTGTACAAGTTCCTTTTGTGATCAGGTAGTGGGGTGACCGTTTGTTTTGATTCACTCCAGGTCCGTAGGGTGGGAGTTGCAGGTTGGTCTATGATTGGGAAGGCATGTATTGTTCTTAATGTGTTTACCTGGGGGGTGGGGGGGGGCTGTTTATGTTTGCAATGTTTTGTTAAGACGGCGGCATTGGTGGGGCACAAATGGCCGAACACTGCAAGAACTTAGATAAATAGATGGCTCGTTTTAACTTTGTAACCTTGAATGTATGAGGGCTCAATTAATTTGCGAAGAGATATAGGGTACGAACTTATCTTCGTAGACATGGGACTCACATAGCTATGTTGCAGGAAAGGCATTTGTCAGACCCGGAGACTCGAAAGCTACATAGAAAATGGAGGGATCAGATGTTCTCCGCCACATATTCTACCTGGGGTGGTGATTTGGGTAGCCCCGCAAATCCCCTTTCAAGTCACTTGTTGTGTAGCGGATATAGTGGGGAGAAAAGTCTTGGTGCACGGAGTGTTAGATGGCACAGAAGTATGCCTGTTAAATGTCTACGCCCCAAATGTAGATGACTGTGATTTTTATCTAGATCTGGAGAAACAACTATTGCCATACGCTGGGATTTCAATTTTGTGGGCAGGTGATTTTAACTGCATGTTGGATGGCACATTAGATAGACACCCCCCGAAAGCACACATGAAACCTAATATGTCGGCCGCCCTCCAGGAGGTTATGGACCTCCTGGGTTGTGTGGACCTATGGCACACAACACACCCTGACAAACAGGGCTACACGCGCTACACCCCGGCGCGTTCAGTCTTTAGCTGCTTGGATCGCTTCCTGCTTTTTGGCGGTGCTGCTGCGGACCCACAGATACCGGTATTGGGGAGATTTCTTTCAGATCATTCCCCTGTATTATTGGAATGGGGGATGAGGAGCGGCCGACCGAGGGTCCCCCTTTTGCACTTGCACCCTGAGGCCCTGAAAGATAGCATATTCCGAGAGGAACTCAGGGCGGTGATCTGTGGCTTATTCACACCAACTGGCTGTCTACTGCAGCAGCGAGGGGGACTGAGTGGAACGTATTGAGGTGGTGAATGCCTGTCTAAAGTGGGTAGTATGAAGAAACGGTTAGAGAAGGACCTTACAGAGGTGGAGAGCACATTGGCCCCTCTACAAGATAGGGGCCCTGTCATGGAGACGCCCAGTGAGGCCTTGCTGCGTGCCCAGCACAGAGTGGGGGAGATAGGGGACAGATTGGACTGCTTGGTTCGCCGGGAATACCGCCAGCTACTGCACCGAGAAGGAGATAAATCAGGAAAGCTGCTGACATGGCTCTGCAGGCGAGAACGCCCCGATTATATTGACATTAAGGCGGGCAGATGGCGGCCTCGTCTCCACGCAGACTTTGCGCAGACTCTCTCATATATTACACTCCACGGCAGCCATGGATGTGCAGGCGACTTGGACATCGAGAAAGCCTTTGATACCCTGCAGTGGGACTACCTATGGGAGGTTTTGGAAAGAATGGGCCTAGGTCCGGATTTTATCTCCTGGGTTCATCTATTGTATTGGCACACAACGGCGAGAGTGCGCAGTGGTGGAGTAGTTTCTACACATTACTATAGAGCAGGGCACGAGGCAGGTATGTCCGTTGTCCTCACTCCTTTTTGCACTGGCGATGGAGCCACTTGCGATCCGGCTGCGGTGCTGCATGGCCTGTTAGGGCGTAACTACAGATGGTCATACCCATGTCATATCTTTGCATGCGGATGACGCTCTACTTTATATCCGTCATCCAGAAGTGGCTGTGCCCGCCCTCCTGAACATATTGTCGGAGTTTGGGGCAGTGTCTGGGTTTCCTATTAATGTTATATTAACGCCTCTATATGCTGCAGAACTCATTCTGCCCAATCCACAATGCCACCTTTACCACCCTGAACAGCCTTCTCGTCTCCCTAGTGTGAACCGGTAAGCAATGTAGGGTGAAGCTGGAGATATTAAAGTTGGATATGGACCAAGGGGACCTAGGCCTTCCAGACCTTCGCCTTTATTACTTTGCTGGGCTCCTCTGTATTTGGTCCCTCAGTGGTGTGCTGAGGGACCAAATACAGAGAAGAAACTATCGGTTGGTTGGGGCGCAGAGGCAGACCTTCCAAGATATCTTATGATGGGCTCACGACCCCCCTGGCTTGTCCATTTGTGGTCCGTCAGGTTGCCTGGGCATGGGAATGCGGGGTCACTCTTATACTGCGAAGGGCCCCATACGCCTGGTCACTCCCTCTAAAATGGCTTCACAGCTCACGTCACATACAGACGGTGATGGACTTGACCGGATGGTTTGAAGGGTGGCTGTGTGACGGCAGGTGAACTATTTCTCAATGGAACTTTTCCCTCCTTTGCGGACGCAAGAGAATGTTATCAAGTCCCTGAGGGCCATTTTCTACAATACGCAAAACTATCACATACTGCGCGCGAGATATGGACTGCTTTCCCTGAGGAGCCAGAGGAATCTTACACCCTGATGATGATCATGGACCCGGGTTCCTTCAGGGGATTGATCTCCCAGATGTATAAAGCCCTGAAGGCAGACCGCAGGGTGGATGTCTCGGGGGTCCAGAGTAGATGGTTAGAGGACCTGCTGACACCTCTTACAGAGGGGGAGTGGAAAAGGGCATTTGCACAGGTTCAGGAGGTGGCCAGCAATGCTTGTTTTAAACAAACCCAATTTCACTATCTGCACCGCACCTACTGACCCCACTTCGACTATTGCGCTTTGATCCAGTGTGTGCATCGGCGTGCCCCCGATGTGGAGCTGGGCCAGCTCATTTTACACATATGACCTAGGACTGCCCTCACCTCTGGACTTACTGGACAGAGATCCTGGAATTATTGCGAGACATTACGAGAATCCCAGTCGAGGCATCGATCGGGCACTGCCTTTTAGGAGTTTTACCGTCCCCCAAACCATAGGCCTGTATGCAGAGTAAATTTGTTCTACTGGGGCTTGTGTTGGCAAAACAATGTATCGCTATACACTGGACACACTCTACGGCCCCTCGTTTGGCCAACGGAAGGCAGACGTGTGAATGGGGGGTAGCGGAGGAGCGCCGGCTGCGTTCTGTTCACACAGATAAAACTGCTGATCGTGACATGGAGACGTGGGGTAACATGCTGGAGTGGCTGCAGGCAACTGACCAGCCGAGTCACGGTGGACCTGCCCCAGACAGAGACTCCCTCCCAGCGGGTACAGATGCAGGAGCCTGCTCCACCGTTTGAATAATGACTTCTGACAGTGGATGAGTGGTTCGAATGTTGGTGCAGGGGGCGGTCATCCCCGGTGTAGAGCCTCATGCTGAGACTACCTCCCCCCCCCCCATGGGTTCTCCAGGAGAAGAAGTTGCTATATCCTTTGATTCCATGCCTAGCTATCTGTGACATATCAGATCTATGTACCCAGTACCTGATGTTCACTGGAAGCCCCTAAGACACTGCCCACCTACTCAGGAATTAGTGGAGTCGTACCTCCATCTGGGAGGGTAGGGGAGACCGATACTACCATATATACGTGTCCGTCTAAATGCCTGAACAGATGTTGTATTGTACTACCCCGCCAATTTCTGCCAGAGTTTTTTCGCTGTTCTGTTTTATGTTAATACAATTGTTTGAGCCATGAGACAATACAGTACGTTTAACATGTAGAAATGTTTACTTTGATAGTGACCAAGGGCTTGCTCTCGGTTATTTATGGGAGAGACTGAAATATGACACTGTAATATGTATTGTATTTGCCATACCAGCCTGGCATGTTGTAACTGCAATACCTATGTATTCACCCAGGAAGTGATGACATATACTACAAATTTAGTATATTTACCTGGGCAAGTGCCCAGGACACATGCTATACATGTACTTGCGCAATTGTTGTTATGATTAAATGCTAAAAAAAGCTGTATTTTTATAAAAATGTATTCACTAGAACGAAAAAGATCCACTGGAGGGTTTCGGAGATACAAGTTTTTAAGTAATAATAAATCAAACCATTTTCACTCCACTGCGATCAAGAATTGGCTAATTCAACAAATTTGACACTTAGAGACGTTTTCAAGGAAAATTTGGGTAAGTGTCAATGCGGTTTGGTAAAAGTACTTGGGGCAACCAACTCTGGTAGGGAACTAGTCAGGAAGACCAACAAGTTCGTTAGAAACAGTTACCTCTGCAGAAAAATCAGTCTTCAAGCAGTTCCCGGCACTTTATCTGCATTCCAATGGATTCCTATGTAGTGGTCCTGATGCACGGTATGAAGGATGCTAAAGATGTTCCAAGCATGCTGTGGATGCAGCGCGATCGCCGGGGGTCTTCCTGCAGGGATTCCTCTGTCCACGAAGATGGTGAGGGGGGTCCTGACTGTAGGGTCAACGTCCCACAAAGTCCTCTCCGATCTGTCCAAAGTCAATTTACCACTGGACTGCCAGTAGCCCGGTGTCGCGGTCATAGGCCAAACCTTCCTGGGTTTATAACTCGCCTTCTGAGGGTCTCAGCAACTCTCCGTCTACACCTCCAGGCTCATCGAACTCAGGTGCAACTCTGTGTGTCACGTCTTGGTCCCTGGTGCTGCACGGCGACGGTGGTAGCGGTTAAAGGCTTTGGGCTATGAACTTGCCTCTGTAGGCTTCTTCAACTGTTGTGTCCCTGTGCTGCAAACAGGAGGCCAGTCAGCTGGCCCTTGGAGTCTCCTGGCTTTGCTGGCTCTGGAGATGGCTTCTGCTTGGGCAGGACTCGGCAGGCACAGTCCCTTCCTTCGATAGCCACCAGGTGCAGCAGGTGCAGTCCTCGTCAGTGCAGCTGGGCAGTCGTCCTTCGTTCTTTATACCAATCAGTAGAGATCTGTGGTCTGGGTGCCAGGAGTGCCCTCTTTATGCTCGGAAAATTCCCTCAGGGTTGTATGCAGTTGGTAACCAATAGGCTCCCAGGTTCCCTCCCACCTGGTGACCACTTACTGTGGAGTGTGGCATCTGGCTATCCCAGGATGCCCCATCCTGTCCACTCCTATGAAAGCGAGACCCCTCTATCGGGGCCCGATTCATGAACATACTTACTATAGTGAAGTTACAAATGCTGAGTTTCCGCACTTGTGGCGAAATCTCTACACTCGTGGCAGAACCTCCACACTGCAGTTCTCAGTGCAGAGATTCTGCCCTGAGTGAGGAGACTCAGCACTCATGACTTTACTAGACTTAAGTATTTTAGTGAATCGGGCCCTCAGTGTTTAGATCTCACTAGCCTACCCCTGGGGTGTGGCTAAAATGGGGCTACACGCTGCTGGAAAAACCTGTTTGACAACTGGCCTTTCCTCTCCAGTTCCCAGTGCCAGCCTGTCTGCCTAAACAATAGAGCGCCCCTCTCCTAAGTGTTACCCATATGCCCTTCAAGTCTGCTTCTCCTTTGAAGCTCGCCTTTTGGGATAACACCAGTGTGGTTTCCTGCAGGCCCCTGTTATGTCCTTTCCTAGAAGTCAATACCACGTCCCCCCAGGAGCGTAGAAAGCGGTCTGCTGGACAAGTCCGGTGTACATCAGTAAACGGGCAGTGGAAACCATGGGCAACTCAAGTGGCAAGTTCTAAAGTTGCACTTTGCCAACCAGTGAAATTAGATTTGGTTTAACCATTAAATCATTTTCAATGCACAGATTCTTTTGATAGCTAACAGTATCAACCTTAGCATTCCCATTCAGAAGTTAGCAGGGCTGAGGTGTCGGCTGGTAACTTTGCACTTGCCAATAGGACTACCAGCCTTTCCACAGTGAAAACAACAATTTAGAGTTTTTACTGCTGGAGCATGTAAACGTACATGTTCCACTTTCTAACGTACAGCACCCTGCCTTAGAGCTCATTTGACCTACCAAAGGTGTAAATTTACATACATTAAAAAGGAGGTTTGGGCTTTACCATTACCTTAAATGGCAAAGTCGGGTTTCCACTCTGCTGTGGCAGAATAGGATCCATGTTTTACCTTGTCCCACTCAGGGTGGCACAACAAGTGCTGTAGATCCTGGGGGGACACTAACTTACAGGCCCTGGGTACCCCTGGTACCATATACTAAGGAATTACAAGTAAGTTAGGCTATGCCAATGGGGGGCAAGCCAATTAAACATACACCACTTTAAGGGTTCCCAGCACATGCACTGAGCCCTGTTTAGCGGGTCTCACAGCATTTCAGAGCCATTACACGAGTACCTAGCATTCAAAATCCAGGCACAAAGTGTGTGTGTGGGGGGTAAACCTGCAAAAAGCTTGCTTCCTTACAATTGGTTATTTTAAAATGCCTCATAATTGGGTGGGTTTGTGCTATCTTGCTTTAATATTTCCTACAGTTTGTCATATGAGTGGAGTGAATGATTTTGGATTGAAGAAAGTGAAACATGGTTTTGGGCAGATAGTATTAGATAGGTTAGGAGCTATGATTCCATCTCTAGTGTGACTATGAATGATGTAAAGATTAGACGGTTGTCTACGCTTGTAAACCTGCTTGCTTCTAACACTTCCCACTCTTTAACGCAGATTAATTCTGACCTAATTGCAAGGTGGGCAATGATAATGCAAAACAGCTTAGCGCAAGATATCCTTCTCACAAAGGAAGGCGTTGTTTGCAAGATTTTGAAGGTTAGGAAGCATTATATCTTCATACCCAATAATCGTAGGGTTATCAGTGCATATGTTCAAAACATAACTAACATTTCTTTTGAAGTCCAAGCTTTAGAGGAGCATGGCTTGTGGGAAGCAGTAAGTTCCTGGGTTAGTGAGATAGAAAAGGAGTTTAGCAAGGTTGATGCATGGTTCACTAGCTTGGGAGGCATTATGTTTAGGCTTTTCCAAACCCCTGTAAGTGTATTGATATTTGGCAATTAACCAGCTTCAATTTTTTGAGTGTTTCTTTTTAAAATGTGGATGAAAGAAGAAAAGAGGATCGTCAAAAATAAAATGGGACTGGAACTTGAAGTGGAGAATGCCAGAGATTGTGTTAATAACCATCTGAAATTTATGGAGGAATCAATGCGAAATAACCAGAAAGTGAAGCAGACTATATTATAACTGCTGGATTATTAGATTACTTGTGGGTTTTTAGTGATTATAGAATATTCAGAGGGGGAAGTTGTTAGAGATTTTTGTGCATTCCTGTTTTTGTGCAATATTAACAATGTGCAGTATGTATTTTTACACCCGATTACACATGTATACACTGATATAGAACTAAAACACAATGAAGTAAGGTGGCTGTATGATGCCTTTTACCTCAGTGTTCTTTGTAAATCACTGGTTCCCTATTTGGGCTTAGCAAGATCCTAATTCGAAAGGGGGAAAAATATATAGTTCAATTGTCTTTAAAACAAATTTCCTAGGATGCATAGAAGTGTGTTTTCTGGACCCTAGGTAACTAGGCCTCAATTAGTGCATAGGAGCCATCTTTTCCAAAATTGATGTTTCTCTTGTCTTACCCCTGCACATTTTCACTGTTTGCTATTTCTGCCTCACACAGTCAAGCAGAATCATGTTTGCTTATTTCCATTGTCATTGTTCATGTTGTTCTCGGTGAATCTTTCCCCGGTTCAGTTACAAAACAAACATTACTTTAAGGTCTTTCCACTAGCTCACTGTACCATATTCATTCATAATAGCTTCTTGTAGTTCATGTGGGGGGTTTGTTCCACCATCTCCGGGTGGCATTAGCATAGAGTGGGTAGAATCAGTATTCATGTAGTGAGATGGTGCTAAAGCAATATGACATATAATATAACTGTGCTCCGATTTGCTGGGAATGTAACATATATGATCGTATTGTGATAAATCTGCAGTCTTAGTAATTTCATATGTGAAAATAATGTATAAAAACCCTAGATTTTGTGGGTGAGCCAGAACACTTTCTTGAAGATGTAGATGTTGCTAGAGATGCTGTCCGTCTCTCTCTTGATTTTGCTGCCCACTTGGGACTTAGAATATTTTTGATTATTCACTTCTCTGTAAAGCCCAATTTGCTGAGAGCCTTCGTGGGATTGACTCCTGTATCGCCTTACTTTTTGAATTTTGTAATAAAACCTTTTAACTATTCCGCTGATCTAGAACTCAATTATTGAGTGAACTTTTATTTTTCTGATATTTTGATGTGCTATGGAAGGCGCCTTACCTCTGGTACGCATTGCGTCATGAAACTGAGATTTAACACTATCTCTGATTCATCGAATTGTGAGCGTTCTGCTGAGGTAAAGATTTGGAGTGTCAAAATTACAGACGCCCCCACAACTTGTGCAATCTTGCTCGTAAATATGCTCTATTTAAGGTACGCTCCCTATCGAAACATAACAGGGAAGTATGATTTAGTTCTAAACTTCAGTCTTTACCTTAGATCTCTCCCCATTCTCAGCTCGAATGTTAGAATGAAATGATTTTTACCTATAAGAAGCACTCTTACTTGGACCACGGGTTAACAAGATCACCTCCACCTGTTTTCTTGCCTTGAGAATATTGACAAGATTACTCCATTTCCTCAGTTCGATTACGGTCAGTGGCGTAACAAAACGTGAGGGGGCCTCCCTTCAAGGGTCACAGAGGGGCCCCCCCTCCAGACTCAACCAAGAGCTCTCAGGCCTGTACTGTGATGGGGGGGGGGGCGGGGGCGGGAGGGGTTGGACCTCGGGGCCCATGCTACACCACTGATTACTGTTCCGATGTTTTAGGCTCTAATAATTTTCAGACTTCATTACTGCAATACCCTGTATATTGGTGACCTGAAGAACCTGTTTAATAAACTCCAATTGATACAAAATAGAGCAGTTTGCATGATTTTCAGCCCCAACTTATAGGCTCAAATTGCCTCTTACAGATGACAACTTCATTATTTCAGATAGAAAAAAAAAAATCAGAACATTCGGTCTTTTTCATTGTGCAGTAGCTGTCCAAAAGTCATCTTTATTCGGTTTATCCAACCCATCAAAGCACACAGTCAATTATTTAAATACTCCTTTTCAAGTTTCAAATAAAATATGATAATAGAATAAAAACCACCATAAAAAACATTCCAATAAAACCCCCAACTGTAATGTTCTCTCTTATAATAGAAAGTGCATTGTGCAAATAGCAGATATGATAAAAAGAAAAAAATTCCATTCAAGCAGACAACAATAATACCGGATACATATTGGCATATCTAATAGGGGAAGCCTCCTAATCAATAGGAATTGCAACTTTCTGGCGACTAAACCAGACGATCATTAGAAAGTGACTTACAGAAGAAACAATAGGAATCAATGTATCCATTTTTACGATCCTGTAAGCAACCCAATAGTGTCTGATTCCCAAGTTCAGACAAATCGGTCAGATTCACTTCCTACGAGGGTGATGATATTCAGTGCAGAAGACCAAAATATGTTCCTCGGTCTCTGTCACTAAGCCACAGGCAAGGCACACGGATGTATCATGGCCGGTGACCCAGGTGGTAAAGACCTTAAAGGCAGACAGTCCAGGCGAAATCTCATGTACAAGCTTTTGGCCAACGGTGGAGAAATCGGGTCTAAAAAAGGCTCAAACCCAGGGCAGGACTTAAAACTTAAAAATTGAGTGGTTAGGTGCCCTGAGGTCGCATTGGTGGCATGCCTGTCAGTCACGTACGCCTAGTACTTGGTCTTCACTTTAACTATTTCTTGTGTTCTCTGGGCTATCCCACAACTTAGCCAATCCTAATGTCCTACACCAAGTTGCTACAATGAGAAGCCATGGAATTTGGTTTGCACCGCTGATCTTTAAAACTGCCCTCAATGACTCACGATAGTCATTTAACTCCGGCGTGGACCATAAGCGCAACCAGTACATAAACGGTTTTAATGAAGCCGCATCCCGATTCTCTTTATCCCGAGATCAGGAAACAGTGGAATCAGTGGAGTACTAGCTGGGACAGAAACAAGGGAATTAACGTACGAATTCTCACATACTGCCAGCCTGTGGGTATCGACATGACCCCATAGCTCTGCTCCATAGAGTGCAGCGCTCTGGGCTTTCGCCCGATAATCCTCCAGGGCAGGGGTGAGTGACTGGTAGTGGGTCTGTCTGTGAAATCGGAGTATAGATTTAGATTTGTGACACAAGGTAAAGTAACTTTTTTCAACGTGAGGTCCCCAACTAAGCGAATCAGACAGTCTCACACCTAGGTAATCAAAGCTGGTTACCCTCAAGGGATTTCTCAATGATTCTCACTGTTCTTGATCTGGCCTTGCCCCTTAAAAAAACCCATTAGACTTTGTTTTCTCTGCATTCAATTCTAGGCCCTTGCTTCACTTAGAGCCAAAAATGTATCTACCAAGTTCTGTAAGCCCATGGGGCTTCTCGAGATGAGTAAGGAATCATATGCGAATAGCAGGATTGGTATCTTGTTGCCATTTAGAACCAGAGAATCAATATTGCAATCCCTTAAGACATTAACAATCTCATTTATGTACAAGGAAAATAGGGTTGGCGTGAGTACGCACCCTTGTCGCTCCTTGCGCCGAATGGGGATATTGCTAGTTAATTAATTAAAAAACTAAAATAATTAGTTTTTCCCATCTGACGTGCGCATAGTTTCCCTTGCGCAGCCTCACAAGTAAATTTACCACATTGGTGGGTGCACCAGGCCCTGGCAGAACTTTCCAGAGCAAATCTCTGGGCACCAAGTCGAAGGCTGCTTGTAGGTCAATAAATGCCACATACAATTTTTGTTTTTTGAGCAGCACATACTTCCATAAGTAGTTTAAACCTAAAGACCTGATCGCATGTGCTAGTTTTTACACGGAGGCCTGCTTGATAGGGTGACAGTATCTCGTTATCATTCATCCATGCATGTAATTTATCTAAAACTTGCTTAACAATAATTTTCTGTAAGTTGTCTATCAAGCTGATTGGTCTGTAGTTGGAGGGGCCCGAAGCATCTCCTTTCTTACGAATATCAATTATCTCTGCCCCTCTCCATGCCTCTGGGATTTCTCCCTCATCAACTATAGCATGAGATAGCAGATTAATGTATGGGGCCCATTGTGCAGTAATAAATCTGGTCCTCTACACTTGTTGGAAAAATGACAGAGATATGTTCCCAATTGATATCTACATTCTTCTCTTGACCACAATCTTGTGATTCTCTATTTTAGGAAAGTGAGAAGGGGTGGTCGAACCGTGAGTGCTTCCAACTAGGCACAGGAATACCCTCTCCCCTCTCTCTGAAAGCTACTTCTAATCAGCTATAGTTGAGAAAATCTCTGGAGACTTTGTTATTGAGTAAGTCAACACTTTGCTCTCTTCCTCCCGACTATCTGGTTCAATTAGATTTTAGCACCATGACGCCCTACAGTTATTAGTTTATAAAATGAAATATCATACAGTAGCAACCTATATAGTGGACAGATTACAAAAAAATCCAACATGCGGCCTATTGTGTATGGCTATTAATATATTCCATCATACAACTCATATTCTGAGCTCACTGTTTTCAGGACTTGTGTAAATGCATATGGCACTCCATCAGCACAGTTTGGAGTATATATCTAGCTTGGTAGGATATGTCTGCTGCTTGAAGTCCACTGTCATGCTACTTTGCATTGAAAAAATTAATCTTTTGTTCTAAATAATTTACATCTCTGCCCCATCAGGTGAACCAATCTTCCACTAACTTTGAGACTAATCACAGGGTCTCAGAAGTGGAAGTACCTTGATACCCTTGGTTTAGGTGCTTTTCACGTGGGTTTAGCATGTAATCTATGGAAGAAAAAAATGAACATGCTTTAAAAAAGCACTACTTATAATTTGTAGACTTAATCTAAGTGAGTGGCAGCCACAAAGGCGAAGGCCCAACATAAAACGTACTTAGGCATTGGATTAAAGTTCCTGAGCCATCTCTGTTTAGCGACAGTTATATCTTTATTGGCAACATCCAAATATGGCAATTGGTTCTTTTTCAATATGGGAATACTCCGTTTCTGTGTCCATCAGTGATCTGCTGGCATAGGTGACTGGTGCCCATTTGCCATTGAACTGTTTCTATACCACACTGCTTCAAGTCTTGTGGGAATGGTATCTATGGCCAGTTCTGTTGTGCCTGCTCTAGTCACAGTACCATATAGTGCTGGTGGCTGGGAGATCATTCTTGAGGTCTTAAAAATGCTCAGACTGATGAGCAACATGGTGAATGCAAGCAGGCAGTCCTTATGCCTCCCCTAAGCCTAGAGACTTTACAGTTAATAAGGTCACAAGTACTAAAAATCAGACTCGGGGGAGCAAGTGGGTGTGTATGGAGGGGCAGGGGAGACAGGAAAAGAAAGGGAGAAGCACAGGACCATAGTATCTCTAGACTACCTGGGCCCATCATAAGATGATCAGTATGCAAAATTCATACACCAGCTGAGAACAATAAACCACAGTGACCTCAAAATAAAATATTTTACTCACCACCTTTAAGCTACTGACAGCTTAATTGTCAGTGGAGACCAAGACCATGCCAGGAGCTGGTGGTGGTGGTGGGAGAAGGAACATAAATAACTGTCTTTACACATGGTACAAAAGAACGTTACTGTGAGCGCGCCCCTCCCCCCACCTCACCTCCTTTACTTACCGGGTGTAGGGGTATGTGCCTCTCCCACTCGCTGGCGCCATTGGATGGTTTGGATTCAGCCCGAGTCGTGCTTACGCGTTGGGACTCGGCCGCCCTGGAGCTCAGGAGGAGCTGCAAGCCAGCAGCGCTCGCTCTCCTCCGGGGCGCGGGAGGCAGCGGCAGAACAAGCACTGCTCGGGCTGCAGTAGGAGTGATTCCTGTAGATCCGGGCACAGCAGACCCTTGGGATCAGCCTCACCATATCGAACGTAGTGAACGAGGAATTGGGGATAACGTGCTGGAGCCCCTGGCAACTACAGGCCCAGGTGAAGGTAGGGGAGCCAAGAGAGGGAAACAGAGGGACCAAAAAATCCTGCTAAATAGGGGGAGATACCGATTATTTAATAATGATATTTTCCCCCCTGTAACTGCAAGTGGTTCCCCTCCTTTATCAGGTCCCTCTGGTAATTCAGATACCAGTGAGCCATCCAGAATTTTGGATTGTAGACCTAAGGAGCGCCCTGTAAAGCTTAGGGAAAGCAGGGGTGAGGGCAAAAAAAAGAAACCAAAGGGGTTGGAGCGTAAATTAAAGATTACCCCCTCACTGAGGTCTTTCTTTAGGGTACTACCTCCCGGGGGAGACTCTAAAAAGCTAACTGTGGAGGTGACGGATCAGTCGGCTAGTCAGGTAACACTGGTTCTGTCGGCAGAGGAAGGTATAAGAAAACCAACGGGGCACCTTACTAGGAGGTATCACAGGTTACCTTAAATGCTATACGGGATAGCACAGAGGAAAAAGCAAGTGGGCCAGGCGATAACCCAAGTTTAAATCCCCCTCAAGAGGCAGCATCCCTCCCTACAGACGATATACCTTTGAGGGATAAGGATGTTAACCCAGACACTCCTACAAATTCGCTATTAGGTATGTTTGCATCCTTGTTGGGGGACATTAGAAAGGGCTTTGCTGTTTCAGAAGCTAACCAGGGGGAACTAAGGAGCTTTTGTGAAGCATTGGAGAAAAAAATAGACCTCCTCTCCATTAGAACACAGACCCTGGAGAATACCGTGGGAGATTTCAAAGAGGAATTGGGTAAGGCTAAAGAAGACATCCGGATTTTAAGGCGGGAGGATCAGGAAATTCGGGAGAAACTGGAACACTTAGAAAACAACTCCAGGAAAAATAACTTCCGGATCTTGAAGGTGCCAGAAGGGAAGTAAGGGGAGGACATAAAGACTTTTGTGGTTGCTTTAATAAAAGAAGGCATCCAGATTGAGGAACATGAGGAGGAAATGCTCAGAGATATCGAAAGGGTGCATAGAGATCCTTTTCGCAGAAACCCAAATAAGACTAGACCACGTAAAATCCTCTTAAACTTCTAGACGTATGTATTAAAGGAAAAAATCTTGATGAAAGCCCCGAGAATGAAGTCAATAAAAGCGAGGGATTGCATTTTTGAGATCAGATCAGATCTCTCTAGGGGCACTCTGGATAGGCAATGGGAGATGGGTAGGCGCCTGGATGAGTTAAAAAAAATTGGGTGCTACAGCCCAGCTTAAATTTCCTGCGACTGTGAAGGTTATGTATAATAACAAAATGCATGGTCTTAGGAGTCTACAGGAGGTGGATGACCTATTGGAAACCTTGAAACGAGTGGCAGTTAGCATTCCCGTATAGATAAGTACAAGGAAAAAAAAAATTCACGAGGGAAGGCGGGGAAGGTTGGGGGGGGGACACAATCACAAATTGGGCGGATTTTTTTTTTTTTTAAACTAAATTTCGATTGAGTAAGGGGGTAGTGGACATCCCATAGCCTATAAGAAAGGGACTAACATCAAGTCCAGAGGAAAGAGGGCATGGGTTCTCCAGAGAGGGAGGGTGTGGGTAAGGAGATGGGGGCACAGGGTGGGGAGCAAAGGGGAGAAAAATAAAAAAAATAGCCTCATTTACCTTAAGAGGGCAGCCCATAGAAGTAAAGTATGAAATGTCTCAGTTAAAAAGGTTAGCCACAGGACAAGGGCGATGGGTATCCAGGTGCTAACATGGACCGTTAATGGTCTGTGTGTGAAGGTGAAAAGGGAAAGGATCTTGCAATACCCAAGGGATTCTCCTGCCCAGATAATAATACTGCAAGAAACACATCTGGTAAAGAGTGAAAGTATGGAGATTTTTATGAGACAAACATGGGTTCAACAGGCAGTCTTTACAGAGCAGAGTGCTAACAAAGGGGAGTTGCAATATTAATCAGGAAGCAGGTAATGCTTTATTGTTCATGGTTATTTAAAACCTTTACAATTTGAAACGAAGGATACAATTAATAAAACAGCGGTCAAGTTCATACGTATTAAAAACTGTAAATTCAGCAATAAGGAACATACTGGGGTTACCATGCGAATCGGTTAAATAAAAATAATAGATAGTTATTCATCGTGTATAGCAGTCTAAGGATTAGATAAAATGCAGATGCAGTTAAACAGCCGTTTTTATAGAAAAGAATGGACTGTAATTTTGTCCTTATTGCCAGCAGAGTAGTAATCTAATAAAGTGCTGCTGCAATTTGAAAACAACTATGAGTTGTACAGCATGATCATCCAAGTTGGCAACTCTGATTGTCCCCAGATATGAGTCTAGTATTGTTGGATATAGTTTGAGTGACTAGTTGGTTTCAACAATAAGTTTAGCTAGATAAAAATAGAAACTAGTTGGTAGCAACACAATAATTAAATAAGATGTAAAGGCCTTTAAATATGTCCCATCTGGTTGGCTTGGTCCTGAATAGCAGCATGTTGTTCCTCATTGCCGAAAGTCTGATAAACTGCTGGTGCAATATAAGAATGACCATTAGTTGCAGCAGAGTGATCCTCAAAGCGGGCGCCCTTGGAATAGCAATATCCTAGATACAGCGATGGATAAGAGTGGTAGGTAGAGCATTGCAAAAACAAACATACAACGGGAGCTATTAACATTGGTAGGGTACTACGGCCCAAATGTGGATTATATTGAGCCGCTAAAGGCAGTTTTCACTGCGATGCTGGACTTCCCTGATCCAACAATTATGGCCGGAGATTTCAATGTAATAATTGATTTAAAATTAGATAAATCAAAAAGTAAGAGCAATTGCCACTCCTAAATCATGTTCGTATTTATGAACGATGATAAAGCAAACTGCACTCTGCGATTTGTGGAGCGATAGATCAGGCGATCAGCTTGGCTTCTCTGTTCATAATAAAAAATATGGTCATAGATCTAGAATCGACTATTTCTTAGTTAGCTTAGGCTTGAGGGATTACCTCAAGGATATTTTTATTTAACTGCCCATATTTTGGATCATTCAGCTGGTATATTAAATATGGACTTGAATGGTAGGCCCATTAGAAAGAAATGGACGCTGGATCGCACTATACTCTCTGAGATTGACGCAATGAATCATTTGAGAAATGATGTAGTTGAGTTTCTAAAGTATAATATAGGCTCTGCTCCCGTCACAATCGTTTGGGACACTCTTAAAGCCTATATAATGGGTAAATTCACAAGCATTGTAAGTTTTAGGAATAGGAGCTATAGAGACCAGGTCAGTCGAATAGAATCAGAAATGAAGGCCTTAGAAGTTGAGCCAAAGAGGGGTAACGAGGTGGGGTGTAGGCACCCGGAGGGAGATAAGCTATTACTATTGAAAGCACAATTAGAAACTATCCTACAAACCCGGATTAATAAGCGCTGGGAAGCTAGCAAGTTGGCTCATTTAGAATATGGGAAGGTACTGGAAAATTACTAGCTTGGAAGGCGAAGATGGATAAAAATAGGAATTTGATAAAGGAAATTGAGGGCACACAGAAAGGGGTTGTTTCAACAAATGAGTTGGAAATAGAATTTGCCTTCAACAAATACTTCCAGGAACTCTACATGGAAGAGCGGATAGTGTCGGAGGATGAGGTCAACCATTGGTTGGGCCCAAATATAATTCATCCCTTAGATTTGGAAGGGCAAGAAATGTTGAATCAAGAAATTACTCAGGATGAGGTTAAGAGAGCCATAAAGACAAGTAAAAGTGGGAAGGCGGCTGGCCCGGATGGGTTACCTACAGAAATATATAGAATTTTGGGAGAGAATCTCATTCCTTTCATGACTTTGATGCTTAATGATATTCTTGGGGATGGCCTACAGCCGCCCAAGTCTTGGGGTAAGGCAATAATAGCACTGATACTAAAACCGGAAGAAAAAAACGGCTCGGTGTAAGTTGTATAGCCCGATATCTCTGCTCAATGCAGACTATAAAATCTTTGCAAAAATCTTAGCAGAGAGACTAAGTAAAGTCATAGGGGGGATGATACATGGTGACCAAAAGGGCTTTATGAAGGGTAGGCATCTGCATGAGTTAACATATAGCCTGATAGGTGCGATTGATTTGGCCTCTAGCTTCTCTATACCTTTGGCAGTAGTGACTTTAGACGCTGCTAAGGCTTTCGACAGAGTAAATTGGCCATATTTAATGACCATTTTGAAAAAGTATAAACTGGGTGATAATTTCTGCAATGCTGTGCAGTTAATGTATCAGAATCAATCAGCTAAGATACTTGTCAATGGTAATCTGAGCCATTTCAGAAATCTAGGGGTACCAGGCAAGGTTGTCCTCCATCACCTCTCCTGTTTAATTTATATATAGAGCCTTTAGCACAAAAAAATAGAGCTGCAGCTGATATCCCTAGCTTTTGTTATGAGGATTGGGAGAAAAAGACAGCGCTCTATGCAGACGACCTAATGATTTATACATCTGAACTTTTAACTGCTATCCCGGCTATTCTCCAGATTGCCTCAGAGTTCTGAAGGGTGTCGGGTTATGAAGTAAATGCAGGGAAAACTGAAGTGATGGTTTGAAATTTTGAAGATGAGAGCCCGTTAATGAAGAAGGAAATGAGATATCTGGGTGTAAAAATCGTACAAGATGTTGATAAAATAACAGGAGTGAATCTGGATATTGTTGAAAGAGTGCGTTTGAATAATGAAGAGCTGGGCACCTTTAACAATTTTTGGGAGGGTGAAACTGGTAAAAATGATAATCTTGCCTAAAATAACTTTTTTATTTAATACAATCCCTCTGCATTTTGATAAATTTCGGCTGGACAGAATTCAATAGGCTATTAACTCGTTTATCTGGGCTTCTAAGGGAGTAAGAATTTCTTGGAAGAAATTACGGCGAAAAAGAGAGAAGGGGGGTTTAGCCTTGCCGGATATTCAATACTATGAGTGGGCCTTCCAGCTCTCACATTCTAGAATGTTGTTTAATCTACCTGATGGTTCGGATGTGGGTGACCTGTTCAAGGTGATGTTAAACTAGGTACAGGTAATTTTTTGTTTAAGTTCGGAGATCCGAAGTACTTTAAGAAGATCAAACTGAAAGTACTACAGGCCCTGGCGAAAAAAATATTTCAGAATAAGGCGACTTATAGGCCTAGGCTATTATTCCAACTTGGCTCCTGTTTGGGATTCCCCTGGGACCCCGGACTGTCTTAAGGACACATTAGCTATCCCTATAAGAGAAGCTGGTGTCTGCTGCTGGGGAGAACTTACTTAGAACGGCGAATTCCTGCCCTGGTCTGAGCTGAACCAACAAATGGGGGGGAAATTGTCAAGATTTAAATACATTGTTGAAAAGCTGGGAACATAATTGTAGTTCCCCCTTGGGCAGTGGGCATGCTTTGGAGGACCAATTGTTGGGAAAACCTCCCGGGAATAAGGAAGTTTCAACATGGTACTGGGCTGTCCAGGACGCTATCGATGGAGAATTTACCCTGGCTGAGGATCTGTGGGGCGAGCACTTGCAGAGGGAGCAGTTGCAGTATATATGGTAAGTATCAATGCGCACTATATTTTCGACGGTTAAGAAGAAATCACTTTTTTTCACTTCATAGAGCCTACATAACCCTGGAAAAGCTGTCTAAGATGGCGAGGGATGATGTTGTCAAATGCAAGAAGTGTGGTCTAGAAAATGCATCCGACAGCCACATGTTTTACCAGTGTCCAGCTATAACAAACTTTTGGGAGGAAGTGGGTAAAATAACCTCAACTATATTGGGGGCCCAAATCAAGGTAAGCCTCTTATTGGTTATATTTGGAGTGGAAGAGGCTATTAAGGGCCCAGCAAGAATTTCTTGTTTTATGCTATATTACTTGCTAGAAGGGAAATCTGCCATAAGTGGGTAGGCGATATTCCTCCCTCCCATCTTGAGTAGCTCGACTCCCTGTTTCATGTGTCTAAAATGGATTTAATAATGAATACTGTAAGCAAGAAGAAGAAGCTCTGGAGTTTTTTATTGAGATGGTCAAGGTAATTGAGCGCCCTATGATTACACCTAAAAAATCTCTTAGAGCAGCAAGGGTCATCCTCCTTTTTCGCTATATGCAGCTACCTGTTATCCGGATAAAGTTGATAGTAACTTACCCCTTGGGGGCAGTGGCCATCCTTTTTCCCTTGAGGACTTGAAGGTTCTTCTTTTGACCTTTGTTTCCTGGTTATGGGTGAATGGTGGGTGTACTGCAGTCGGAGGTGAATGAGGACACAAAAAAAACAAGCATTTGCAATGCAATAGGTCTCGCAGTTACACGAGTTTAAGCTATTGGCATTGTAAATAACAATGCCTTTTATTTATGTTTTTAAAAAGAAAACAAAATAAAAGGCATTGTTATTTGCAATGTCAATAGCTTAAACTGCATCAATGCGAGACCTATTGCATTGCAAATAGGTCTTGCATTGACGCGAGTTTGAGCTGTCTCCGGTCTGTGTGTTTTGGAGGAGAGAGCACAGACAGAGATTCTGAGTGGAGAGAGGGCAGAGAGACAGAGCTTCCCGGGGGAGAAAGAACACAGAGACAGAGCTCCTGGGAGGAGAGGGACATTCAGAGGGGACACGGCTCCTGAAAGGACAGAGAGGGGGCCGCGCAGTGCGCACTCCCAGACAAGACAGAGCCTCCCAGTGGAGAGGGAGCAGAGACAGTGCCCCTGAGAGGAGAGAGATTAGAGACAGAGCCCCTATGGAGAGAAGGTTCCGGAAGAGATGACAGATCCCTCAGAGGAGAGGGAGCACAGACAGAGGGCACAGAACTCCTGAGAGGACAGAGAGGGGCCGAGGAGCTCAGATAGGAGACAGCCCCTGATAGGAAGCAGACAACTGAAAGAGGAGACAGCCCCGAGAGCACACGAGGAGGCAGCGCACCAAGAGAGGACAGAGAGGGGCCGCGCAGTGCTCACTCCCAGAGACAGAGCCTCCAAAGAGCCTGGCCCCTGAGAGGACAGACAGAAGAGACAGAGCCCCTGAGAGGACAGACAGAAGAGACAGAGCCCCTGAGAGGAAACAGAGAGCTGAAAGAGGAGACAGCCTCGAGAGCACACGATGAGGCAGCACACCAAGAGAGGACAGAGGCCCTGAGAAGAGACAGGGCCCCTTTCGAGAACAACCGACCACCTCGACTTCGACCTCAGCCCCCAGGAAGCTCCCAGAGCACAGATAGCGCCCCGCCCTAACCGTCCCCCGTCCCTCCCCTGACCCTGTCCGGGGCAGCATGGACGAGCTGGGGGTCTACCGCTGCCAGAAGTGTAAGATGGCCTTCCGCTCCCTCCCCTGCTGGAGAAGCACAAGGACAAGTTCTGCATCGGGGGCTCTGTCGGGAGGCTCTGCCAGCCCCCCGCTACCAGGGGCCGCAGCACCCAGGCCGGGGCTCCCAGGCCTGGAGGGAGCCCGCGGAGGAGGACCGGAGCCCCGACTTCACGGTGAGAACAAACCTCTGGAGGAAGCGGGAAGGTAGCTCAGCGGGTCACTGCGGCATCGGCTGAGAAAACCTGTGCGCAGTTTGTTAGTCACAAGTTTGAATTCTAATCACCCAGAACAAACAAGAAGTCCTCCAAAAAATGAATTCAAGCCTGCGCTGCTACAGATCCCGCACAAACCGATGCTCCTCATCCAGGGTCATAACTAAATCACCTCGCCCCAACAACTACGTCAACGTCTCAGGTCAGTCACGGTCAGAGCGGGAGGAGAGACACAGTGGTAGAGGAACAAATATGAATGGGGTTAAGGACAGGGCTTTAAGTGGAATGAAAAACCAGACTCGCGGGCTCCGTCGGCAGCGCACCCAGAGACAAGTTCCTCACACGCAGCCAGTGTCTCCTCTCACACGCAGACACTTACCGTTACACTACCAGTGTGTCCGGTGACGGTGTGTGCTGGAGAAGTGTGGCTCAATGGTTAGAGCGGCAGACCCTGATGCAGAGATCTGGCCCGGGACCAGGGTTCAATTCCCGCCTCGGCGGGTCTTGGGCTCAATTTCCTCGGACCTGATAATTCTCGCCTCGGTGCCTATTCTAATCATGGGTCCCACTCTGCAACTCTGGGCAATAGCTTGCTTAATCTCCACAACGGCCCCAACAGCGCTGGGATGCCTGGCTTCACCCTGGTGGTGCCCAGGAGTGGACATTTCACAGGGAAAAGCCAGGAAGGGTTCCACAGCGGTATGCGTACAGCGCCTGGACACCCCTTTGGGGGTATGGGTGCGCTTTACAAGTACAAATTTCATTTCATTTCATTTCATTACATAGTGTTTTGCGGTCCCACAGAGGCGCTGTGTGTCTGATCACGGGTCGTGTGCTGAAACGCCGTAGGGAGGGAAAGCAAAAGCACACCATGCGCGCGTTGAGGGAGACGAGCCATACGCGTGCTGACGTAAGCGTGCCGCGCCTGGACAGGAGATGTGCACGCGTATGGTGCGAGCAGGTGTTGTAATAACGCCGCGAGCCGTACGCGTGCACATCGGCTGTCTGGGCTGAAGCTTAAACAGACGCCGTGAGCGTGCACATCGCCTGTCCGGGCAAGTGCACATCTCCTGTCCCCCTTCCAAACCCAAGTCGACAACAATAGATCTCGCATAGCGAGCAGCGCTTTGCGCTGCATCGCTAGGCGAGACCTAAAAAGTATGAACAGCAAAGTTTCATTTAGGGAGAAGGTGGGTGCAAAATGGGAGCAAAGCAAAGAAGCCCACCAATGAATGTGCATAGTTCTCAGGCAACATTTTGTATGTTCCATGTGTTCTTGCGCAGCACCAACTCTCATTGACCAGAAATGAAAGAAGCTGCAGCCACCATCTTGGAATGGGAAGATTACATGTGCAGGAACAGTATATGACGCCATCTTGAAGCAAGCACAGCACTGAACAGAGTGATGTGCGCCAAGCATCTTTCTCCCAGCCACAGCCTCAATACCATATGTACTATCAAAACATTGCATGGTGCATCAGCCTTCCTAAAACACACTAAAGGTGATGGGAGGCTGCTTACAATACGTCTAACCACTGGCAATAGGTCAGGATAGCATTCCAACCCATTATTCTTTTGCTCACCATGCCACTTCAGTTGGACCCAACCATATGAAAATCAGTCTTGACCCTGCTCCTCACGGGAACAGTCCAGCCCGAACTGCCAAGCCAGGTCCTCCCTGAACTGGAATACAAACAACACAGAGCCGGTTTCCCCTTAGTTATGAGCTCATAAGCAGTACCGTTTGGTTCCAGTGACACAGTGAGCACAGGACCCATATCTGGCCATACCCATGCCACTTAGGGCGGTACATGAAACACACAAACGGTGCTGGGAGGCTGCTTGTAATAAGTCTGAGCACTGGCAATAGGTCGGTGTAGCGCTCCAACCCATTGTTCTTTTGTTCACCAAGCCACCTCAGTTTGGACCGAGCCATATGCAAATCAGTCTTGACCCTGCTCCTCATGAGGCCAAGTCACGTCCTCCCTTAACCGGAACACAAGCAATCCAGGACTGGTTTCTCCCTAGTTATGAATCATCAGCCTTGTACAGCTTGGTTCCAGTGACACAGTGAGCATGGGACCCACGGCTGCGCATACCCATGCCACTTAGCGCAGTACATGAAACACACAAAAGGTGATGGGAGGCTGCTTGCAATACACGTCTAACCACTGGCAATAGGTCAAGGTAGCATTCCAACCCATTATTCTTTTGCTCACCATGCCACCTCAGTTTGGCCACAGAAATTTGCACATCAGTCTTGACCCTGCTCCTCATGGGAACAGCCAGCCAAACTGCCAAGCCAGGTCCTTTCTGGACCAGAACACAAGCAACCCAGGACCGGTTTTACCCTAGTTATGGGCTCATCAGCTGGGTACAGAGACAGGGATCACAGGATGCACGTCTGGGCATACCCATGCCAGTGGGGGTGGTACATGAAACAAGCTAAAGGTGATGGGAGGCTGCTTGCAATAAGTTTAACCACTGGCAATAGCTCGGAGTAGCACTTAAACCCATCGTTCTTTTGCTCACTGTGCGACCTCAGTTTGGACCCAGCCATATGCAAATCAATCTTGACCCTGCTCCTCATGGGAACAGTTTAGCCCAAACTGCCAAGCCAGGTCCTCCCTCAACTGGAATACAAGCAACCCAGGACCGGTTTCACCCTTGATATGGGTGCATCAGGTGGGTACTGCTTGATTCCAGTGACGCCGTGAGCACAGGACCCAAATATGAGCATACCCATGCCACATCGGGCGATACATAAAACAGATACAAAAGGTGATGGGAGGCTGCTTGTAATAAGTTTAACCACTGGCAATAGCTCTTAGTAGCACTCCACACCATCATTCTTTTGCTGATAATGCTACCTCAGTTTGGAAGTAGCCATATGCAAACCAGTCTTGACTCTGCTCTTCATATGAACAGTCCAGCCTGAACTGCCAAGCCAGGTTCTCCTTGAACCAGAACACAAGCAACACAGGACCGGTTTCACCCTAGTTATGGGCTCATCAGCCAGGTACAGCTTGGTTCCAGTGACACAGTGAGCACGTGCCCATGATTGGGCATACCCATGCTACTTAGGGCAGTACATGAAACAAACAAAATGCGATCTTAGGCTGTTTGCAGTATGATAAAATAGATGTTGCACTCCAACCCATCGTTCTTTTGCTCACCATGCCACTTCAGTTTGGACCCAGCCATATGCAAATCAGTCTTGACCCTGCTGTTCAGAGGAACAGTCCAGCACGAGCTGCCAAGTCAGGTCCTCCCTGAACCGGAACACAAGCAATACGGGACCGGTTTAGTCCTAGTTATGAATCATCAGCCTGGTACAGCTTGGTTCCAGTGACACAGTGAGCACGGGATCCACATCTGGGCAAACCCGTGCCACTCAGGGTGGTACATGAAACACACAAATGGTGATGGGAGGCTCCCTGCAATAAGTCTAACAACTGGCAATAAATAGCTCAGGTAGAACTCCAACCCATCGTTCTTTTGCTCACCATGCCACCTCAGTTTTGACCCAGCCATATGGAAATCAGTCTTGACCCTGTTCCTTATGAGAGCAGTCCAGCAAAGCAATGAAGCCCACCAATGTGCACAGTTGTCAGGCAACATTCTGTATGTCCTGTGTGTACTTGCGCATTCAGAACTCTCGCTGACCAAAAATGAAAGAGGCAGCAGCCACCATCTTGGAATGGGAAGATTAAATGTGTAGGAAATGTACATGCCGCATCTTGAAGCAATAGCAAAAGAAACAAATGATGGCCGGAATGCTGAACAATGCAAACATTCACCCCCAGTCACAAAGACCTGGGTTTAATCCATTTTTCTTTTGCTCACCACGCCACCTCAGTCTGGACCCAGCCATATGCAAATCAGTCTTGACGCTGTTCCTCATGGGAACAGTCCAGCCTGAACTGCCAAGCCAGGTCCTCCCTGGACTGGTTACAAGCATCCTGGGACCGGTTTCGGGGCATCACCCCAAATCAGCCAGGCTAGCTTGAATCCAATGGCGCAGTGCGCACGGGACCCACATCTGGGCATACACTTACCACTTTGGGCGACAAAAGCAAAATAATCAAATTATGGACGGAATACTGAACAATGCAAACATTCACCCTCAGTCACAAAGATCTGGGTTTAATCGGGGCATCAGCCTTCCTATTCTGCACCCGATCTAATTCTTTCTGGCTGCTACTGGATCTGGACATCACCTCGATTCCGTCAGGCCCGGAGGCTCAGATTATGCTATGCTTTCTCTCTCTCGTCTTCAACAGCAGCCAATAGAAACAAAATAATGAACTTTAAACAAACTATAACTCCCATGAGTTTCATGACCATAAGGCCACACCCCCTCCTTACTGTCCACCTATCACAGCTACTTCAAACCATTAACACCGCAAAACACCATCTTGCTACCTCTTTCTTTGCTGCTCAGCAGTCAAGATAAGTGTCTCAGTTTTGACCTATATCGCTGTTTAAGTATTTTATTATGCTCTACTATGGTTTTCTGTTTTGATTACATGCTAGTGTGATTAGATCGCATTGCAGTGGCAGCCGCCTCGGAACAGGGGTGGTGGGATGAAAATAAATAAATAAATAGACTTACATGTCGACTTCGCAGCTGCCTCTCCTCTGTCGCAGACCCGGAAGCACCCAGGCTCCCTGCCTTTCCCAGCCAATGACAACGCTGCATCAGCAGCGTCGTGATTTGGTCTGAGCGGCCAAACAGGCCGCTCAGACAGTGCCTGGAAGCCTGGGCATGTTCTCCAACGGGCTGTGCAACACAGCCCAGTGGATAACATTGTAAGTGTGCATGATGGTTTGGCCGGCCCAAGAGGGCTGGCCAAACCATCATGCACACTTAGAGGGCGGCAAACCACTCCTCACTCTGCTCGCGGGGAGCCTAGCCCCGCCCTACCTGACCTGGCTCCGAGACCGGCAAAGAAAAAGACAACGATAATAACTTTTGTTATCATCATTTTTTTTTTGTTGCGCTGCTTGCTCAACAGTGGGCCGGCGCTCCTCCGGATTAGTGGAGGAGCCGCCACTGTTACATTGCGTTTTGGTTCCTTATCCTCCAAATCTGCCTGTCACCCCACATAATACCTCTCTTTAGCGTTTGTTCCTTCAGGTACCTTTCCCCCCCCTCTGTCACCCGAGCTGCAGCAGTACAGTGTTGGGACCCTGTCAGGGTCAGATATTGATTTTAGCCCAATCAGAAAAGTTCAGCTAAAGGCGGCTCCTGATCGGGTGGCAAGCAAATAGTGCACACATAGCCCAGTTGGATTACATGCGCGTAGTTCTATTTTGATCTACATGTCGCCAGCGCTCTAGTTTGAATGCACTCGACAGCCTGCTATTTCTGCACACGGAGGAGATTTGGCACCTTGCCTCCAGGCAGCAAGAACAAGGGGCTTATTCCCAGTGACTTTGTCAAGGTTTTTCCACTATTCTTTATTAAAACTACAGGAATCTCTTCAGTGTGCTCCGCTCGATGCCCTGACTGGCAAAGTCCACCAGGGCTGCAATAATTCAATCACAGGCTTACCTGAGAAGCTGGCTTGACCATTGATAAAGACAGTGTTTGGGGCTGCTCCTCCTTCTACATCTTTGGGGTGTCCTAGTACTTCTACTGATCTGTAGAGATGTAGTTCTTCTGCTATATACTATATAGCTATAGGCTTTCCTCTTTTAGGTTTAAACATATAACAACTAATAAAACCCCACCAAAAGGGAAATAGCCCTCACCAGTGTAAACATATAAACACTGAAAAAACACCTGCACAACCACAAACTAAATGCCATTGAAAGAAAGGAAAAGGAGAGTGAAACAGTCCTTTTTATTTCTTCCTGAAGGGGCCAATACATTGTAACTTTGTTATACAAGGTAGCAGCAAGAAAGACTGGGCTAATATTATTCTGCTTGAGTTTTGTTGTTTAGGGATGCCACTAATATAGTGTTTCTTCTTCCTTTTGCTTTTTCAGTTTTGTGGTCTTTGGTCTAAAGATGCAGGGTTTAGAAGCATGTTTTAGGTCTTAGTTAATTATTTTATGAACTGTAGAGAATCAGGCAATATCAAAATCATATTTGATATTTTGTCTATGTTTTATTCTTTCACTGATAGGTAAAGTGGCTGGTTTCATAAGAATCTTTCCTAATACGTACCATCACATTTACCCACAGACAGCGAATGGGTGAAACCTTTTGATACATCAGCCCCTTTTCTAGCAAGTCAGTATTGATAGTAGATGAATTGCCAAACACCACAGGCTTTAAGCATTCAATGCAAGGTGTAGTTACAGGTATTTGTGAAAAGAGTATGGTCACCAAGCACCTGGAATAGTGGTGAAAACATGACACCAGACTTTTGGAAAACAGGGAATGCAGTGTCACTTGGAATGCTGCTGCTAAAAGTTCTTGCCAAGTCAAAAAAAGATTGAGGGATATTGTTTGTATTTGCAGTGATTCAGTTACGTTTATGAAAAAGTTGTGTGATAACCTGTCAAAATCGATACCTGAGCTGAAGTGCTTCCCTGTAAAAGATCCTTGCCACTTGCTAGATGGTATGCTTAAAGCATCTTTACAATCTTCAGAGTTAATGTAGAATGCTATTGACTTTGTAGTCCATTCTGGTGCACTGTTATCCGCGGCAACTAAAACACATATTTCTCATTTTGTGCTTTGTGCGGCATCAAAGAAAGAGTCATTCCAACTGTGTCATTTAGCCAGTGGTTCTCAGTCCTTGAGGCCATGAATGCTATATTATTCATGTGGCAACTGTTTACAGAATTTTTGCTTAGTGATGATGCCAAAGGCAAGAAATGTGAGGATCTTTGGTCGCATATTGAAGGTGATGTGAAAAAAAGTACACTCTACTGCATTCTTAGATTTTTGCAGGAAAACATAACTACGGTAGTGGTAATAATCAAAAATCTAGAGTTGAAAATACCCCTTGTCTACCAAGAGGTCAACGTAATTGGTGTAGGTGTGAAACATCTCCCTGAGAGTAGGCTGGCTACAATTTCAGTGACTTTAGCACTGCAACATGTTCCATGTTAGAATGCTAGCCACTTGGTAAGCAAAGAAATGTTGAGGAGCAATTCAGAAAATTGTATTTTACAATGCATGAGAAATGGCTTGCAATGATGCATAGACATGTCCCTTCACCAACCATGGCATCTGAAGTCAATGAAGCCTCACTGTGGTACTCGGCACAAGTTCTAGATCCCTTCCATTAAGGGGAATTTTCTCCAGACTTTGAAAAGTACTGCTTCATTTTTTACTTATTTAAGAACTCTGAGGGCATATGCACCCAGTTCAACGCATATGTTGCAGAACCTGTCGCAGAGAATAGCAATCTTCAGGTGCACCAGTATTGGCATGGAAAGCTATGTCAGTGGCCAGAGTTAGCAAACTGAGAAGTGCAATGCCAAAACAGCCAGCACACAAGTGCTAATGTTGAGAGGGCCTTTTCACAGATAAAAGTTTACATGAGAAGGAAAGAGCGAGCGAACTTGACCAAAGACTCACTGAAGAAGTATTGTATGGTGTACTACAATAAGTATGATTTATAGAAATGTATTTGGCCCTCATATACACTATACGTACACTCTCTATATACCATGCACTATCAGTGCAGAAAGCAAGTAATAATAAAAGCAAAACGTTCCATAAACACAGGAAAAACATGGCTTGTTTTTAATGGTGCGAAAATGTGTAACCATGTTTTTTTAAGGTATTGAAAACACTGCAAAAACCCCAACAGAATTTACAAAAAATAGAAACCAAAAACAGGAAAGCCTATATATACACTATATTGCCTGCTGACATCAGGATTTCCGATTGTGGACCATAAGACCCCAATGAGTACATGCCTTATGAGCCAGAGGAAGAGGCCGGTTACTGTTTCAAAGACGGTCTGGTCAAGGCTTTCGACCAGTCAGTACAGCAATCTGTGAATAAGGCCATGGCAGTAGCCTCACAACCTAGAACTGATCACCTTGACAGGTATGTAAAAAGACAAAAGAAATCGACCCTCGATGACCTCAGCCTAATACCCTGAGGGCTCACATAGACAAGGAGGCAAAGCCCAGACGACTGGTTGGTCCGTACACCAATGTCCTAACAAAGCTCTCAGAATTTATTGGGAGACCAAATACAGCATGCAAGACTCTTCTAAATAGAAAAGCAACTGCACCTCTGGTGAACACTGATACAAACTCACATTCTTCCAAATATTCCAGCTTTGAGCAAGATGCATCCAAAGGTCGTAGGAGGGCCTATGACCCTCCTCCAGCTACAGCAAGCTTCCGGCCTCTACCTGCGAATCCACTGGACTTTGATCCAGAGTACAAAGTCTATCAAAGATTATCCTATTGGGCCCTTCCCCCTGCGGTACATGATCATATGCAGGTGCACTAGCACAAGTGCTTTGAGAAGGAGGTGAGGAATAGACTAAGAGCAGAGTGCCCTCGACCAGATCTGCCAGGAAAAACTGCAACTACCTCGGGCATAGATGAGAGTATGCTGACTTTCCACAAAAAATATTCTAAAGATCCTAAAAAGAGCTTAACCCATGCCTGGAGGGTTTTTCAAGACAAGTTCTTGGACACAACTGGGCCTTAGCAAAAATATAAAAAATGGCCCTTGAAGCGGAGGAAACTGGCTCTGACATAGATCAGGAGACACTAGCCAGATGGGTGCAACAAGCAGTTTGCCTTCTTTGTAATGCAAATTCTGCAATCTCTGCAGAATGACGCAAATCAGTCCTTATGAGGATAGACTCATTTGTGGGTCTTGGTTCTTCAGAGGTGTGCCACATGGCTGAAGGCAAACTGTTTGGAGATGAATTTGTCAAGAACACCTTCCAAGATGGCCGAGCCGACGTCCTAATCGAGTGCTCCACCAGGCATCCTGCTTAATCCTCTGAAATCCTGCACTCTCCATGGCGATTGGGGTCTGACTGCTTGCCTCTTATGACAGTCCTGCCCATAGAGCCCCGGTAGTCGAGGAGATCCTGCCAGGTGCTCAGCTGTGATCATTGTGCCTGCGGGAGTGCTGGAGACTGTGAGGCAGCGGCTGCCGCACACTCACAGAGCCGGGAACAGAACTGCTGCCAGAGGGCTGCCGGACATACTTCTCCCTGTGCCTTGGCCCGCACAGCCCTACTGAACAGCTACGGAGGCTGGAGGAGAGATCTCTATGGGACGGGTGGAGCAGAAGGAGCTGGGCACATGGACCCTGACAAGCCACCTGCGTATGCAATTCTGGTGGGGCTGGGACAGAGAGCGCTGATTGAATTTTCACAACCTCATAATTGGCAGGAGTGGCAATGGGTATTGCTGAAGCAGTCCTACAGAGGCCTGGGACTGCAGCCTGCGAACTGATTCAGATGAGGCCTCAGAAGGTGGGTGCGTAGGAGGTCCTATGCACCAGTAGCCCCTGAGCCCAGATCGCAAGGAGGGGAGGTGATGACCGGGGCCGAGCTCTGTTGACACACCAAGGCAGGACGAGAGAGAGACCTGGGGACTAGGATGAGACACCCTCACAGTGACAGACTGGGCTTCCTCTGTCCCCCTCACCGACACTACCAAGAGGCCGATGCCACTGAAGGGGAAGGCTTACGGGCAAGTTGGGTGACTGCTGAGTGGTGGCCTCTTGAGAGCTTGAGAAACCCCAGTTGTGACGCAGATCCCGGGAGAATGAGAGGGAGGGCCACCCCCTCTGCTGGAAACAGAGTGAAATATGGCTGAGATCACCGCAGAACTGGTGGAACTACAATCAGTCCTCACCCTTACAGACAGAACATATTTGATGCATGCCTAGAGGATGCAGAAGGGAGGTCACTGAGGTGCAACCTTAGGTTTGCTGGTTTTTAGGAAGGTGTGACAGGAACCCCGCCAGAACGTTCCTGGAGAGCTGGCTTAAGAACTTGCTTGGCTCTGATAAACTTTCATCATTACTTGTAATTGAGAGACCCAACCGAGCCCCAGCCCCTGCCCTTCCTCCAGAAGAACCGCTCAGTTTTTTTACTAGCCCACAGGAGGTGTGGGATTGGCCTGAGTGTTAGCAAGAAGGGCAATACATGCTTGGAGCACCGCAGAGATCGTTGCCACAAGAACAATAGATGACCCACTGGCTTGGCGGACAGACGGCGCTGGGGTGTGATGATGGAGCAACCCACATTGCGCATGACAACACTCCTGAACACGCACTGAGTGAAGTTGCAAACAGTTGTCGCACCAAAGGAAAGGACCTGGCCACCCAGATGCACTGAACAGAGTGGATTTAGGCATTGTGGATATACTAGCCCTTTTGTGCACTTTGAAGCCTGTGTGTGGACAAATGGTGACTTATGCTTGTGAGGAGTAAGATCTCCTGAACAAACACAGAACTACACATGCCCTAATCCACATCACTTCCAATACAGGACAGAAAAGAGTCTGCAGGTATACTGGACTGAATGGGTGGAGAGCACATCACTTTAGGTTGTTAAGCAGGGTTGTCTGTGGACAACACACATTGAGGAGCGCCTAGGCACATGTGACACTGGGGTGTCCATAAGGCCTGGGAGTTGTCATAGGGACATAAAGTTGGGGGGGTCCTTGCTTCTGCGAACGTCTAGCACCCTAGCTAGCTGGAAGTGGAGGTCACAAGACCACTTCCTGCTTGAGTGAATTGTAGGTTAGGAGTGAAAACCCTGTTGGACTGCACTCACACAAACCATTTAGTTGTTACATACCCCAATGTTAAAGGGTAATATGGGAAAGCCAAAGTTTCAAAGTTTTGAGGGCGTTTACCCATAGGTCGGGAAGGGTGGTTGGAAGGATCATGCCCACCGGGGGATGCATACTCCGGAGGAAGAAACAGAGCTCCAATGCTACAACCAAGGCACTTTAGACCCCTTGACTGATTACCACAACAATTGCAGGGGCTGGGTGGGTGACGTGACACTCCAGGACCATGGGTAGTGTAAACACGGAAGCATTACACATAGCTATCTGGAACATTTTAGGTCTTAACACTTCTACGAAATGGTTTAGGGTGCATACATACCTCTGAAGGCATGGCATCCAAGTCGCAAACGCTGCAGGAGGCACATCTAACAAACGAGGAAGCACACAAATTGAAAAAGAAATGGTGGGGACAGATGTTTTCCGCAACATACTCCTCCTACGCGAGAGGTGTTACAGTATGGTTGGCCCCAGATGTGCCTTTTCAGCATTGCCATATATACACAGATGTGGAGGGTCAATTTGTGTTCCTTTATGGTGACGTAAAGCCCATAAGGTCTGACTCCATTTTGAAAAGGTTTGACACCATCTTAGGTACCGGGAGTCACCATCTTCCCACTTTTATGCAGAATCATTGTCATGTCTGCTACTTTTGCAGATATCATCTGACCGTATCTTTCTAAGAACTGAGAAAGTGTCAAGACATTCAGCTAATAACACAGATATAACACCTGATGTGACATCAGTCTGGGACAAGTGTCAAATTATTGCCATGTCAAGGTCAAATAAGAACAAATAAAGATAAATAGCCAAAATAGCCTAGTTTGATCGAACGTCTTTTCACCTTATATGGTCCTAAGGAAACGTCTGGGACATACACCTTGGTGCACATAATCAATGTCAGACATTCCTAAACTTACGTCAGAAATTCCAATCTCTATTAAGATTTAGTATATAAGGGCTGCCACTTGATCACTTGGCAGGAGAGGTCCTTCACCCAGATTATGAAACGAGATTCTGCCAGAGACTGTCTCACCTACTGCCAGTGACTTTTGGAGAATCTACAACTCCCCTAATGCTGATAAACCAGAGTCCCAGAGGAAGGCCACTACCACAGCGCATTTGTCATTCATAGAGAACACTGCCTACATGGCCTCTGCTGATAACAGCTCTTTCTGCCAACAAGGCATGCAGTGTGTCGCTTCTCCTTCAGAAACTCTAGACTGCAAGTTGCTCTACTCTCCATGCTCTCCTAGTGTAGCGCATAGAAGTAGGTTTTAGATGACATTTTAATCATGTTACAAATGTTCATATTATTCTGGTTGTTCACAACATGCCTTCTTGCTGTTTTTTTGATATCCTGTGTAGTTATTTTTTATGTGCTGAGGAACATATTTGCCCTGTTGTAATAAATGCTTTTAGTTAAAATGTGACTATTCTTCTTAGTGCAATTTGTGTGATATTGTGAACAACAAACTAGAATTGTTTCTATTACCATGGTGCCCCTTATTCCATTGCAGGGATTATTAGTAACCCAAAAGCAATAACTCTATTCCAGTTATGTATTGGGTTGGGTTCTGCAGGGCTTCAATAACAGGTCTTTCACATTCAGCGCTGGTACATTGAACTGAGTGCACCAGTGTCACCCGTGGGTGGGAAAGCCAACCTTGTACAACAATGCCAAAGTTGTAGTTTACACAACACTGTGCTAATTGATGGCAGGGGGTGTGCTTGTTCAACTCATATTCACCCAACACAGACAATAACAAATTCTATTGTACCTTACTGGACTTACTGCGCCTTTATATACATCTCCCACTTCCTTGGTGAGGCAACTTCAATTGCATATTAGATAGGGATATAGATAGATGCCCACCTAGACAGCACATGAAACCGGGCATGACAGATGCACTAGAGGAGGTAATGGACCGATTACAGTGCATTGATACATGGCTCTGTACATTGCCATATATATGCTCTATACCCTAAACATACACAATACTCATGTATTCAGTGACACACAGTAGATTGGACCACATATTGTTGAGTGGGGGACTTGGCTTCAGGACACAAAGTTCCAATCACACACCACTACTAGTGACATATATGGGTGTTGGCTGCAGGGATTGATCTCCCTCGTGGAGACTGAGCCTAGAGGCCCTGAAGGACCTGGACTCCACTCCGATATTAAAACAGTCCTGGAGAAATACCTGGAGCACACCTAGGGGTCCAAAGACGTGAGGGTGACCAAGTGGGAGGTTCTGAAGGCAGTGATGAGGGGTGGGAATGTATATCTAAGACATATGCATCCAACAACAATTGACACACAAACTGACACAAAAGGAGGCACAGCAGGCGGAGATGCATGCCCAGCTTTGTGGAGGACCCACCTCCATCAGGGCCCCTCTTGACACTTGATTTCGAAATATCGATCCTTTGACAAGCATACCATCCATGCTGAGGGAGACAAGTCCCGGTGACTGCTTGTCAGGCTTCTTAAAAAAGAGGTGTCCCCCCTCCTTTAATCTGGTCTCTAAATAGGCTGAATGGGACGAGAGCCATGACATAGAGCAGCATAAATGTGGCCCTAGCGGATTACTTGGCTTAACTTTACACAAGGCCAGCTAACAGCGGCCAGATGTCAACAGGAGAATGTCTAAAAAGCCTTCCCATACCTAAGCTCTGAGGGGAGGACTGCGTAGGACTAGAGACAGATTTCACACGAGTGGGAGCTAGCCGCTATAAACGGTCTGGCCACAATTAAGACCCCAGGAGTAGACTGCTATCCATCAGGGTTGGATTGGGATTAAAAATCGGCCGGGGCCCTCTAAAAAAAAAAAAAAAAAGAAGTGGCCCACAGTTGCATATTGCCTTTCCTCAAAACACTGCTTTGGCGAAATTTTATTTAAAAAGGGGGGGTAAAAAAAACGCACGGATTAGTTTACACTGGTGAAACACACCTGAAAACAAGTGAGGCCACTTCTGCTCAGGCTCCCTGTCCCGCTCAGTATGCATACATTAATGGGCCAGCCCAGCGAGAGAAAGGGAGTGACACCTCTGCCTGTTGCTAAACGGGAGGTAATGAGCCAGCGGGGTCACTAGGGTTGGTGTCACCCAGTGCGGACACCTTTCCCAAATGAGACTATTTAGTAAATAGTCTCATCTGGGAAAGGTGTCACCCCATGTGATGGTGTCACCCGGTGCAGTCCGCACCCCCCCCGCACACCCCCTAGTGACGCCACTGTAATGAGCGCCCATCTGCCTCCAGAAAGGCCACTCAGACACCCACTGGGCCGCTGGCCGTATCTGAACAACAGCGACACCGCCCAAATCGGCCCCCCAGACTGCTCAAACAAGCAGCCCACAGCTGGAACTCGGACACCGGCCCCTCGGGCATTGCCGGAGTGCCCCCGTTACCAATCCGACGCTGCTTATCCATCCAAATTTTACCAAGCCTGTGCTCCGATATTAACAGATAAGCTACTAGTCATTAGCCTTTTCTTACAGTTTCAAAAGCGCTTTCTAATGACCTCTAATACTTTTCGCATATTTTAACACAATAGCACAGGTGCACCACATAACAAATTAGACAATAAATTGTATAAAATTCATGTCCACAAAGTTTTCTTCCAAGTTTCTTCCTTTATTTTCAACGAAGTCTTTAAAAAACAATCAAGGTGATTTGAGACACAGCCGACGCGTTTCGTCCTTATCAAAAGGATTTCCTCAGGGCTGTTAATTCAACAAACACAATACACTTATAAATATATATATACATACACATAGAACGACAAAACTTAAGACAACACACACTATTAACAAACGTTCTAGTCATAAAATACCAATTGATTACTATCATTTCATCTCATTAAAAGATTATTATTGACTAATAATTTCAACCTCTTTATGTTCAGGTAAAATACCTAACAGATGCATGCAGAAAGAAATGAAGTTAAAGAACTCAAAAGGATGAGAGTTTAAGGATCAAATAAAGGAAAACGGAGACAGAAAGGAAGGAGAGATCACGTGACTCAATTTATTAAAGAAGCCCAGGGTTGTGCGCTATCAATAAAAAAAATTCTATGCCCAAGTTATGTAACTACGCCAAAGGTAGCTTCCTGGCTGCCCCACAAAATTGAAGGCTTTCTTACGTGTGGAGATTGCAATGTGTGTAAACTTGGGAAAAACAAAACAAAAACTTTTTGCTTTAATACCAATCGCACATATAGTATTAACCATATGATCAATTGTAAGACTCCGTACGTTACGTATATTCTGGGCTGTCCATGTAATAAAATCTGTGTGGGCAGCACCATAAGGCCACTCAAAACGCGGATTCAGGAGCATGTAAGGGCCATACGTAACGGTGATCATAGGTATCCACTTACACACCATATGCAGGAAATTCATGGAACTGATGAAGAATGCTGGTTCATAGGCATTGACCACGTCCCACCCCATCCGAGAGGAGGGAATAGGGAATTAATGCTGAGAAAAAATGAGGCAGGTTGGATATGTAAACTTCGATGTATTGAAATGGGACACAACAATGATGATGAAATGCACTATTTCCTCTAGAGGGTGATGATCGTTTTAATGCCCTGGTTAAGGTCCTGTGATTGTGATGCATTGAACCGCTTCTACTGTAATTTCACATGTCCTGTTTTTTGCATATTGGTCACGATTAATGAACTGGGAGATTGACCTATGTGTGAATTTAACAAAAAAGACATGGCACTATAAACATTAGACTGTCCTTTATATGAATATTATCATGTATTTTCCTTATTTCCACCCCGACGGAATACCACTTCTAACCGTTGGATGTGTTTTTCTCTTTAATCATTTGTTACTGTCTCTCTCTATCTTTATTTTTTCATTTAGCACTCTATTTTGACTTAGTTTTCGTTCATGCTTCATCAACCAGGGTGAAACTCATCACTGGTGTGATGTAGCTTGGGAACCAATGTTTACATTTGTATCCCTACCACTTGGGTAGGAGATGTATTTTACTAGTTTTTTCGTTTCTTTACCAGAAGAATTTCATGGTTTTACTCCAACATAGCTTATCTTTCCTTTTGCATAATTATTTGCATTCTGTGACTTTACATTATGATCCTAGTTGGGCTTATCATTTGCCCTTAGGGACCTTTATTCTGCTAGATATTCTCCTTCCCTTTATGATAAGGATTCGCCTTTTGACATTTATATGGGTAGTCAATATATATTATATAAAATGACGGCGGTCAAAGTTCAGGAACGCTGGTTGGATCTTTGCATGATTTGATCGTCACTTTAGATATAGCAGTTCAAGATGGCGGCCGCATTTGATCCTGTAACTCGAGCGAAACCGGGTCTCTTTTTAGCACGACACATCGGCATGGTTTCTATCGTTTATCGACTACGAGTCAAGTAAAAAATATAGAACCTATTAGGTGTCGCCTGTATTAGGCATACATGTTGTTCGAGATTTAAGAGTAGCAAAATGCAATGTTGAATCAAACTTTAATTTTTAGAACATTAGTTTATTTTATTGATGTTTGGATATTAAACATCATTCGATTTATATATTGTATTGTTTAAAGTTTTCTTTTTATTAGGTTTAAATATTTTTTCAATAACAGTGTCAACTAATGCATGGGATATACCATTATAAGATGGCGGCCGTTATGGACTGCGGAACTCTGTTAGTCTTACAGCACTCACAGCTGTTTCCGATGAATGCTAATGAGCGCGGGTATATTAAGTCGTTTCTTAACACGGCCACATATGCTTCTATTCCCCAACTGGGTGAGGACTGCCCCGACTGATTCTGGTAAGTTATTCGATGCCGACTTCTGTTGCGGCTTGGTCGATGTCCGGTTTTGAATGGTGTGGATTAGACTGTGTGTTGACTTTGTAATTAGCGTTGCTTGCCTGGTGTATGGCTTATCATTGACGACGTGTATGGGGTACATCACGTGTCCCCGTTTTGTATTTGTATGTTTTATGTTGCTTTCGGATTAGGGGGACTTAGTAATTGGATTAGCCACTGTGCTCAACGATGTGTTGACTATGACTATTGTCGACCCCTTGATCATTTAGGTACTTCTCTTTCTTTCCCGGTATAGGTCATTTGTAGGGTCTGTGAGTCCCTTGATTTGGCGGTTGTCGGTCTTCGACTAAGTAGACTGTTTCATTATTATATTCTTTTTATTTTCCTTTTTACATTTATCCGTTTATATTCTTATTGATTCCATACTGGTTACTGCTATTGATGCCGTTATGTAGCAGCAGGACATTTCTAATATCGGTTTAATCTTGCATTTCCTTTTAGATTATATGATCATGCCCATGCTAAAGATGTGCTCGTTTTGAACTGCACATTGAAATTAATATTGCAAATTTCTTTTTTGCATATACAGGTCGGTCATCGTAAATGATGTCATCATTCTTGTATATTTCCTAATTCCCGGATCTGGGATAGCGAACTAATTAAATTGAGAGTCATCATACACCCATTTCGTTCATTTAGATCAAGGCGCCAGTAACCACTTTTATATATAGTGAGTATTGGGCATTATATCAACTTTTATAATATCAGTTGCCTGCTCACTTTTGGGGAATTTTAACCCATTTATTTTCTTTAATATAGACATATTGAAGGACGGATGTCTATTGGTGGTTCATACTTGGCCTTCTGGGTGATTTAAATCCTTCAATTAATATCAGTATCAAACACCAACTTGGTAGGTACTACATGCATGGTTTGATTATATAAATGGGAATATGGCTCCTTTCATGGTTCCCTCAAAATAACTTACTCTTTTTTTTTTTTATTGATAGCGCACAACCCTGGGCTTCTTTAATAAATTGAGTCACGTGATCTCTCCTTCCTTTCTGTCTCCGTTTTCCTTTATTTGATCCTTAAACTCTCATCCTTTTGAGTTCTTTAACTTCATTTCTTTCTGCATGCATCTGTTAGGTATTTTACCTGAACATAAAGAGGTTGAAATTATTAGTCAATAATAATCTTTTAATGAGATGAAATGATAGTAATCAATTGGTATTTTATGACTAGAACGTTTGTTAATAGTGTGTGTTGTCTTAAGTTTTGTCGTTCTATGTGTATGTATATATATATTTATAAGTGTATTGTGTTTGTTGAATTAACAGCCCTGAGGAAGTCCTTTTGATAAGGACGAAACGCGTCGGCTGTGTCTCAAATCACCTTGATTGTTTTTTAAAGACTTCGTTGAAAATAAAGGAAGAAACTTGGAAGAAAACTTTGTGGACATGAATTTTATACAATTTATTGTCTAATTTGTTATGTGGTGCACCTGTGCTATTGTGTTAAAATTGTTAAATTCCTGTATGGGAATCACACAGTGACAGTGGGTGTTTTGTCAGTGTGCACACATATTTCTGGGTAGTTCCAGATTATTTATATTTATTAGGGATAGTGGGTTAGGTGCTGAGGTCTATGGGGTTCCTCTGTCCAGTTCCTTTTCTTTAAACTTTTCGCATATTTGTTGAAGCTAGTTAGCATCGGAATCGAAGGAACGGGATTCGGATGTTCGAGTTCTTCTGTTTGCAGATAGGAGGAACGAGTTGTACGATTTAAAAAGCCTTGCTTGATGCAAAAGCTCCAGTGGAGCGCTTAAGAGACCACGACAGTGCCGCAGAGTTTCTGATTGAACAAACTACAGCACTCAACAAAAAAGTGGAAGCAATGAAACGGGAAAACTATGAATGGAAATATGCCCGGTTGAAAGCCGAATATTCAAGGATTGAAAACGATGAGGCACACTGCCAAGGATCTCAGAAGACAAATAAAAGTGAAAATGCAGCCTGTGCCAGTAGTTTCAGTGCAGGCCACGAGAGAACTGGGAACGCAAGATGAGAAGACACAAAGCTAGGACCTGTGGGGTGCTAAAATTCTCAGCGTTCACAGCGATGGACGGAACGAAAGCACAACACAAACCAGCGCTGTACCAATGAGCCCAACCAACAAATGTGTGTCGCACAGTGGGCCTTCTGCTGATGAACTGAGACAGTCGCCAACTGTGTTTCAAGTAGACTTCGGTCCAGAGTGCCATTTGGAAATTAAAACTCTCCAGTCAAAAACTCGACTTACTACTTGCTCTGAAATAACCATCGTTTTATCCCCCAAACAAACTTCATTGCCGTAAAATCAGTGCCGTCCATGGACACCATTAACAATGTTCCAGTGTGCAAAGGGCCTGCTGGGGCAGAAGCAGATGATTTATTTTCAACTCCAGTATCATTTGTGACGTCGTCTTCAGCTTTAAGTGGAGCAAACATGCAGGCTTTACCACCAATGCTTGGACTGGAACTTAAAGACCTGGCTAATAACTCCCCTCATGCGTCAAATGATAACTGTAGCCCATCCTCTCCACAATCTTTGCCTGCTAAAGGAGTTCCATCTTTTCCACCACTTGATTCGGCGATGTGTGTGCCACTTCTACATACTACAGCTCCTGCACATCCTCCTCTTCATCCACCTTCGAAAGATACTGAAATTCCTCTTCCACCTGCCTGCCTGTCTGACTATGCCGGGCTATGCAACTTTTTCTCTTGTTACCTGCCAGCCTTTTCCAGGTTGTAGGGTAACCTGCCCCCTCCTCCCCCTTTGCCAGGCTCTGGTGTTGGAACTCCTCCTCCCTACCCATCTTTACCAAATTCAAGGATTTGCCTTCCCCCTTCTTGCCCACCTTTGCCACGCTCTGGGGTCAGCCCCTCCTTGTCCACCTTTGACAGGCTCGGGGGTCAGCCCTCCTCCTTGTCCACCTTTGCCACAATCTGGGGGTTTTCTTTCTCCTCCTTGCCAGTCTTTGCCAGATTCAAAGATTTCTTTTCCACCTCCTTGTCCACCATTGGCAGGCTCCGGGGTCAGCCCTCCACCTCCTCCTCCTTGCTCACCTCTGCCAGAATCTAGAGACTTTCTTCCACCTCCTTGTCCAACTTTGCCAGGCTATGGGGTCAGCCCTCCTCCTCCTTCCCACCTCTGCCAGAATCTGAGGGGTTTCTTCCCCCTCCTTGAAACCTTTGCCAGGTTCTGGTAATACAATCCCACCTCTTACTCCACATTCTATTCCACCACCGCTGCCTCGGCCAGGACACAGTTGTGTGCCACCTTTTCCCCCCTTGTTCCCCGGATCAGATACTGTGCCGCCACCACCACCTGAATCTACTTTCAACTTGGCAGCATGCCCTACAACAGGCAGAGGGTCTCTGGCTCCTCCATTGCCAGGATCTATGCCTGCACTTGGGATGCAGCAGATAAGTGGATTTAGGAAAAAGCCAATTCAGCCACGCCGAGCAATGAAAACTCTGTACTGGACAAGAATTTTACTTAGTGATAGAAGAGATTCCAGTGCTCCCATTGTGTGGGAAAATATTGATGAGCTAGACCTAGATTTACTGAAGTTGGAAGGCTTGTTCTGTAAAGTGGCTGTAAAGGAGATGAAGAAACTAATACCGGATGTCATCACTACAACAAAGTCTAAACAAGTTAGAGAGTGTTGCTTGCCAGCAGAAAATAGAACAATTTGCATTTAGGACGAAGCCCGTGGAGCCTGGAGGATTAAAAGCCAACTTTGGATTATGTAAGAAAATTTGGTATGACAAAAGATAAAAATATTAGCTGAACAATATCAACGAATCTGAAGACAAAAGAAGAGGTTGCATCTTTTCACAATCGTGCATGAACACTTAAAACTATTTTTAACAAATTTCTTGAGAATATTTTGAAGTCTTATATTGTATTTTTTTCTGATTCAGTGTAAAAGTACATTTTTGTTGCATTTTTCAAAATAAAGTATTTATACAATGGTTTGCATTAGCGATAAGCTACTAGAGGTATATTTGGAGGCCTTTGGGCTGGCTTCCTACCCACGGCCATGAGAGAAGCTATCATTGTTATGGTCCCAAAGCCAGAAAAAGACCCTGTAGAATTGATTTATCAGCACCTCTTGATGCTTAACATGGACACAAAGGTGCTTTCCCAGGTGATAACTACCAGACTTTTGCCTAAAGTAGGAGCCCTTGTACACGGGGGCCAATATGGCTTTATCCCTGGTCAAAACACCATGATGAATTTATGGCACCAGTGCTGTGTCCTGGCATGCATGAGACACGCAACTGGGTGGGCTCCTAGTGGCTTTTGGCTTTGGACTCCCTTAGTTGGGAATATATGTTTTAGGACTTAGCTGCAGCGAGCATCCGCTCAGACAGCAGACTTTCCGCACCGAGGTTCATAGAGAGGGGCACAAGACACTGCTTTTTGCCTTGGCAGTGGAACCCCTGGCCATACAACTACGCTTGATAGTGCGACCCTAGGACAGTATTTTGTTCACAATTGGGCAATGTTGACGGCAGATACTGTTCAGGGCTACCACCTAGAGTTGATTCGAACCCCCTTGCAAGAGATGGTCCCATTAACGCTTAATTTTTCCCAACAAGGAGACATTTATCTTTGCTGAAATCCAAGAGCTTCTTCTCAAGTGGGCCATTGCCCCCCGTCTCTCCATTCCACAGAGTTTTGCAGTACCATTTTTCTAGTTCAGAAAATGGATGGAGGACATGGATTGGTGCTAAATCTCAGACAATTCAACCGATGAGTCATCTATCAGAATTTCAAGATGGAAGGGATCCATTTTTTGAGAAATATTCTTCACGAAGGGGACTGGATGGTCTGTTTGGACCTTAAGGATGCATATTTCTCAGTTCCCGTTTTTGCCCCACACAGATTCTTCCTTCAGTTTCAGTGGTGATTTCTATGGTACAAGTATTTGGTTCTTCCATTTAGTCTCTCTTCCACGCCATAAGCATTTACCAAACTAATGAAGCCAGTGGTCCAAAGACTGAGAGAATAGAGTGAGGCGGGTCGTCCATCTCGATGACATTGATTATGGCTCAAACTCAAGCCCTGTCATTTCAGCATCTTTCTTAGGCAACTCGGATATTGCAGGATCTGGGGATTTATCGTTAACCGGAAAAAACATACTTTGATCCCCACTCAGTGAATAGAATACTTTGGCTTCTAGATAGATTCGGTCAAAGCCCAGCTACAGCTTCTTAACCATAAGATCAAAGCTGTCAAGAAAACAATTAAGATTTGCTTTGAGCAAGCAGGTGATCTCGTTGAGTTTGGTGGCAAGGATGGTTGGGCTTTTAGTCTTCTCGATCCAGGCCATCTTTCCGGGCCCGCTGCACTACAGGGCCCTCCAGCGACTGAAAATACGTCATCTGCAGCAGAGCTTGACATACTCCGATCTCATTCCACTTTAAAAAAACACGAAGGCGGAGGTAACCTGGTTGTTAACACATGGAAGCCTGGAATGGGAGGCCTATTTTCGGGTCCAAGACGGATGTAATCATCGAATTTGATGCCAGGAAATGGGCTTGGGGCTCCAGACGTGGGGACGTATCCACAGGTGGTAATTGGTCACCAAGGGAATTCGACCTACACATCAATTGCCTGGAACTTCTGGCAGGATCCCTTGCGATCAGGACATTTTCCCCCAGGAAGAACAACTGTTGTATTCTGTTGAGAATGTATAACATCTCAGCGGTGAGGTATGTCAACAAGCTAGGCAGAAGCCTGTCCAAGAGGTTAACTGATTGTCAAAGATTTTTGGCATTTTTGCCTGAAGCACAGTAGATCAGTGATTGCAGAATACATTCCAGGGCAGAGCAACGTCATTGCAGACCGGAATTCCAGGTTCCTCAATAACTTGAGCGATTGGAAGCTGCACCCTCTAGTTTTTTCAGAAGGTCTGTAGTGGGTTTTCTTGAGTGGATCTATGTGCATCCAGGCTGAACAACCAATTGGTGGAGTACTCCAGCTAGATGCCAGATGCAGCTGCAAAAGCAACTGATTCCTTTCTGCAGGACTGGCCGATGGAGCAGAATTATGCATTTCCTCTGTTTCCAATGATTGTGAGGGAGGTGACTAAAGCAAGATGACAAAAGGAACCTTACTCTTAATAACCCCAATTTGGAAGACAAAACAGTAGTTCCCAATCCTTCTCAAGATGGCTTTAGATTTCCTTATAGCCCTCAAGGTGTTCCTGGAACTTCTTCCGGATCCCTCTGGACCCCTGCACCCCTTCTGATCCGACAGCAGTTGAAGTTAATAGCAAGGACGATATTGAGAGATGCAACCAAGTCCCTGGGATTTCGGACGAAGCTGCTAGAATCATACAGCAAGCGTGGGCACCATTTACCCGGAAATGGTACGCTTCAGCAAGTAAGTGATGGGTGGGCTGGTACATGCAATGACATTTAGATCACGTGGAGGCCGAATTGAAGGATGTCCTTAATTTCCTTTCGGAGATGGCAAATGCAGACTTGTGTTACAGGCCAGTAAATAATTTTTGATCAGCCATATCAGCAGGTCATGTGCAACTGGAAAGTAGGTAGGCCTGTCGGCATGCACCCTTTAAAATGTAGATTCCTCAAAGGCATTAGAGTGGCTAGCCTACATACACTTAGATGTGGGATTCGACGGTAGTGTTACGCCTTTCGGAACAATGGCTGAAGAATTCTCTTATGTTCCGTAAACAGTTGTTGGCCAAGTTAACTATACTTTTTTGCTTTGTCTCCTGCTGCAGCATTTCAAATGTCAAGGCTTTGGACTTAGAAAATGACTCCCTCTTGGGAGTATACTTGCCATCTCTAAGCATACCAAAATGCTCTCTCAATGTATTGATTATCTTGCATTTCCGCATAGTGAAACTGTGTGTGGTTAAATGTCTGAAGGAGGAGTGTTCTGGTGCTATTCACTATGATCCGACTGGTCAACTTTTGTTGGCTTTCCAAAAACCTGTTAAACCAGTTTCAGCTGCCACTTTTGCCAGATGGATTATGCTTGAAGCCGGTATTGATGTAAGTTGATTTGGAGCTCACTCTGCTAGATTCCAAATTGAGTTTCAGGTTTGAGCAGGAGCGTCGTGAACCCTCTGCTTTAGCAGCTACAGCGGGGGTGGAGTTCTTTATGGGCCTCTTCTGTCTGCAGCTCTGCAGACAGACACATAATTAACTTGAAAGGGTGGGTACATGAATAAAAGGATGGATGCATGAGTGAAAGGGTGGATGGATGGGCGAGTGAGTGAAAGGATGGATGGCTGAATGAGTGAAAGGATGGATGTAAGAATGGATGAATGAAAGAATGGGTGGATGAGTGACAGAATGAGTGGATGGGTGAAAGGATGGATGGCTGAGTGAAAGGGAACATGGATGGCTGAGTGAAAGGGTGGATGGTTGAGTAAAAGGATGGATGGTTTAGTGAAAAGGTGGGTGAATTGCCAAAAGGATGGAGAGAGGAATGAGTGAAAGGGTAGATGGATGTATGGATAGGTTTGATGGACAGGTTTGGAGATGGATGGATAGGTTTGGATAGAAGGGTTGTGAACCCTCCCCCCCTACTTTAGCAGCTACAGTGGGGTTGAAGTTCTTGATGGGCCTCTTCTGTCTGCAACTTGACAAATAACGAGAAAGGGTGGGTAAGTGAGTGAAAGGAAGGATGGATGGATGGATGTGTGAGTAAAAGTATGGATGAACGGTTGAGTGAAAGTATGGATGGACGGGTGAGTGAAAGTATGGATAGATGGATGAATGAGTGAAAAGATGGGTGTAAGGATGGATAAGTGAAAGAACAGTGGATGAGTGAAAGGGATGGTGGATAGACAGATGGATGGATTGTTGAGTGAAGGGTGAAAGGGTGGATGGATGGGTGGCTGAGTAAAAGGATGGATGGCGAAAGGGTGGTAAAATGGATGAGCAAAAGAATGGATGGTTGAGTGAAAGGGTGGATGGAGGGATGGATGACCGAAAGGATGGATGGAGCATTGATGGCTGGATAGATGATGGATGGAAAGGCTTGAATATGGATGGATATAATGGTGAAAGACTGAATGATGGATGAAAGAAAGAATAGATGGATGCACAGAATGGTGGAAGACTGAATGATGGATGAAAGAATAGATAGATGCTTGGATGGAAGAGACAAGAGCTCTTTTGGGAAGGGTCAAAATGACTTGCTCCGCTTACTTGGTGCCATAAGAGCTTTGGTTCCAAGTGGGGGGTATTTTTATTTTCTGACTACTCCCATGGGTTGGAGGGTAAACTTAGGGCAGTAGATTGGTCATCTGATTCTACGTTTAAGTAAATTCTATTATAAACCAAAAAAACATGTTGCTACGACAGTGGTGATAATCTTTTTTTTTTTTTTAAGTTTAAAGTGAGTTTATTAAAGTAATTTGCAATGATAACAAGTTAAAAGATCAACAAGAAAACATTAAAACAAAAATAAGCTTCATACATTTTGAAAACAGAAACATATGATAAACACCAGCAAGAAAATATAAATGAATATTAATAATGTAGCAAGCATGGAATAAACACTGAAGAAATTCCTATAAAGAGAAACATAACATATTGAAAAGAAATAAATATTTTAACAACACATTACATCAAGGAGGTTTAGGTACCTCTTCAATTCGTGGGTTATGGGAATTTGTAGAAAGAACAGAATTGTCTAAAAATGAGGTGATTGGGAGCCATAAGTAGTCTCTTTTAATGGCTAACGAAACAGGTTGAACATAAGCCCTATCAAGCCTATGATGATAACAAACACCATACCACCATGCCTGAAAGGAAATTTGAGAGGAATCCTTCCAGGATTTAGTGATCTGCTGAAAAGCTACTGCTAGAAGTAAATCAATTATGTAAAAATTATTAGATTGAGATGACCAATACTCTGAAGCACTACCCAGAAAAACATTAACATAATTAAAAGGAGAATGAGAGTTAAAAATTAAATTAATTTGTTTCCAGACCTTCAACCAAAAGTCATAAATAAGGGAGCATTCAAATAGCATATGTTTAAGGTCTGCAAACGGGTGGTCACAAGACCAACATTTAGGAGAAAGCGTTGGGTTTAATGTATGAAGCTTAACAGGTGTAATAAATAATCTATTATATGTAAAAAATAATGTTTGAGTAGTGTTTGCCGCCCTAGAGGACCTTCTTATTTTAGACCATATCGTATTCCATAGGGAAATAGGGAAGATAAATTGAAGATCAATTTCCCTCAAATTTCAACATCGGCTTTGTCTCTATCTACTAGAACTGGATTCAAATGCTTATAAATTTGAGACGCAGAGGGCAGAGTGTCTAATAAATTGGGAAGAAGAGAAGGAGAGGAAGCAGAGATTTGTTCGGAGGAAAGGCTGTGATAAGACATTTGTATCACTCGAATGAGTATGTTATAATTATTTTCATATGAAGCTGGAAAAGAAAAAAATTGTTTGAGCGTCAGAAAAGGAGAGACTGTCGCCATCCTGGCATAATTGAGAGACGTGTTTTAAACCCTTAGAATGCCAATCTCTCCAAAAAATGACCCTATTTTTTATTTTAATCAAAACATTATACCAAACAGAAGAGGCTAAAAATTTCTCTCTAGATGATTTGAATGACATAAAAGCGGGAGAAAGAATCCTACATGTGTTTTTGAAAATTGGAGGGGATAAGAAAAATGGTTTAGAAGAAAAAGATAAACATTCTAGCAAAGAGAAGGGGTTGAAAAAGATTTCTCCAGCTCAGCCCATAGGGGGATAGGAGTATTCTCATTATTTTGTAATAAAAAGGCCGACTGTTTAAGACAGAAAGCCAGATGGTATTTGATAAAGTCCGGAAAATTAACACCACCTAGAGACTTTGGTTTTTAAGTTTATATAAAGACATCCTAGATTTTTTCCCATTCCATAAAATTTAGTTAAAATTGAGTAAATGCTTTTAAAATAATATTTAGGGATATTGACAGGTATGTTAGAGATATAAAATAGTACAATAGGAACAAGCATCATCTTGATGGAATCAAGACGACCCCACCAAGATAAGAACAGGGATTCCATCGAGAAGTGAGATCACGCAAAGTTGTAGACAAGGAGTTAAAATTCAGAGTGACGGAATTTTTAACAGAGTCAGAAAACAATAAGCCAAGGTATTTAATGTGATTGGGATTCCAATGAAAGGAAGATGCCATGAAATCAGCGTGGAAACAAAACTTATTTAGAGGCAGTATTTCGCATTTATCTGTGTTCAACTTATACCCTGAAACCTTTGCAAAACTACATACCTCCGACAAAAAAGCGGGTAAAGAGCATTGAGGATGTGACATAAAAAGCAAAATATCATCAGCATAAGCTGAGATTTTAAGCTGAGAATTTCCGTAAGAAAAACCAGTAATTTGGGGATTGGAACGTATTTTAATTAAGAAAGGTTCCAAGGCAAGAATAAATAATAATGGGGATAAAGGGCAACCCTGTCGTACACCCCTGCGTAAAGGAAAGAAGGGAGATATAAGACCATTAGCAAAAATAGAAGATCTGGGAGAGGAATAAAGTAAAGATACATATTGGATGAATTTGGGACCAAACCCAAACCAAGAAAGAGTAGCAAAAGAAAGGACCAATTAACTCTATCGAACGCCTTCTCTGCATCCAAGGCAATCGCTGCAAGAGAAGATTTATAGGATTTGGACTTACTAATAACATTAAAAAACAAACGAATATTGTCTGAAAGAAGTCTACCTTTAATGAACCCACATTGTTCTCTGCCTATTAAATGCGGTAAAAGTCCTCTAAACGTAGAGCTAAAATTTTTGCTAAAATTTTATAATCTAAGTTAATCAAGGAGATAGGACGGTAGTTCTTACATAATTTAAGATCTTTTCCCTCTTTAGGAAGGAGACAAATTAATGCCTCTTGAAAAGTACCACAGGATGAGTTAGTTGAAATAAAGTAGAGAAAGAGTCGATGTAATTTAGGTACAAGGAAAGAAGAGAAAAATGAGTAAAATTCAATGGAGAAACCATCGGGACCAGGAGCTTTACCTTGTTTGATAGAGCGGATGGCATTAGAGATATCTTGAAGCCGAATGTCTTGTTCTAATAAAGAAAAGTCTAAGTCAGAGTGAGAAGGCGGTGAAATGGAAGATAAATAAATAGAAGCCTCATGAGCGTCCGTTTGGGCTTCTGGTGAATAAAGAGCTTGATAGAATTTAGTAAATTCCGAAAGAATATCTTCACTTTTATGAAAAGTTTGATTGGAAGGAGATAGAATGGAGTCAATAACAGTACGCTCTTTTTGATTTTAAGATAATTCGCAAGAAGTTTGCCTGATTTATTCTGACCACCGTAATATTTCGAACTTGCTTTGAGGAGAAAAGAGTTAGCATTTTCAGTAGAAATCCGATTGAATTCAAACTTGGTTTTTAGCAAATCATTTAAAACGTTTGAAGATTGAGAACTATAATAGGAACATTCTAGTTTCTTAATCTGTGAAGTAAGGATTTTTAACTTATTAGCAGCCGATCTTCGTTTTTGAGAAACAAAATTAATAATAAAGTCCCTAGAGGCGGCTTTAAAAGAGTCCCAAACAATTTGAGGAGTAATCCCAGGGGTTTCATTTTCCTTGAAAAATGTTTGAGCAAACTGTTCAAATGAACGAGTAAAATGGGAATCTGAAAGAAGAGTGTTATTGAACCTCCATCGTCGAGGACCATGGAGAGGAGGAAGGAGTTCTAAATCTAAAGTTACTGGAGCATGGTCTGAAATCAATATAGAACCTATATCAGAATTAATGATTCTCTGGGCAAGATTATTGGAAATGAAAATGTAGTCCAACCTAGATTGTGAGAAATGAGGAGGAAAAGAAAGTATATTCTTGAAGAGTGGGATTACACAATCTCCATGCGTCAACAAGAGATCTTTGGGAAAAGGTTGATGTAAATTGAGAATGCATATAAGAGGGTATAAATTTAGTTTTAGATTTTCTATCTAAGATAGGGTCAAAAACCATATTACAGTCCCCACCCACAATTAAATACTCATCAGAGTAAGTCATCAACTTAGATAAAACTCCAGGCCAAAACAACTTATCAGGTACAGTAGGGGCATATAAATTAACAATAGTTACAGGAATTTTATCAATAGATAAAGAAACAGAAATCCATCTGCCATCACAATCCGCATCTTGGGTAAGCATTTGTACATTTAGACGCTTATGACATAAAATAGCCACCCCATTACGTTTTCCTGACCCAGGGAAGCAAAAACCTGACCAACCCACTGACGTTTTAATTTAGCAATTTCCTTATCAACAATATGTATTTCTTGTAACAGAACAATATCCCCATTTAAAGAGGAGAGATGAGACAGAACCCTTTGACGTTTTATAGGAGAACCTAAACCTTTAACATTCCATGAAATGATTCTTAAAGTCATTTATCATATAACAAAAGTATAATAACATTACCATATACCAAAAAAGCAATAACTGGTGTAATATGAGAATAATAGAAGAAATAGAATAAAAGATAACTTTGAAGCAATGAAAGCAAGATGAGGAACTTTGCAAATAGGAAAAAGAGAAGAGATAAAGAGTAAAAGATAGAGAAAAGAAAAGAAAAAGAAGAATATGAGCAACTATATTTAAAATGCATCGAAATGAACGCATGATATGAAGAATTGCAAAATAAAATGTGAGTCAAAAACAGACGATAAGAAAGAGAAAAGAGATAAGGAATAAAGTAATATACAAAATTAGTGTTGAAAATCAGTAAACAAGAGAAAAGAGAGAGAAAAAGTGAGTAAGTATTTGATGAAAAGCATTGTGAGAAATGAGAACGAGATGAAAAGAGAGAATGAAAAAGTACAGGAAATAGAATCATGTAAAAAGAAAAATACCAAAACCATGGATAAGATACAAAAAAGACATACCAAGAAAAACACACAAAGGGATCGAGGGGGTGGCGCCACAAAAGGAGATGGAACATCATCCGGAGCATTCGCGACGAACACGGGAGGGAGATAAAATATCATCAGACGAACGAGCAATCACATAAACAGGCATGAGAGGGATGGATCTAAAGAGATAAGAAAAAAGAACAAGTTATAAACACAATAACAAAAACATTATACCAACAAATAATTGGAATATTCCAATTAAACATAGAGAATCAATAACGTTCAAACACTGGATCGTGAAACATCCATATCTTCCTGTCTGCAACTCTCCAGAAATTTTTGAAGTAAACAAGGGTCCTCATAGGCTGTAGTTTTATTTTTATAGGTGACCTTAAAAAGGCATGGGTGGATAAGTCCAAATCTGGCATTAATATTCCGTAGAGCTGGCCTCATGTCCAAAAATTGTTTTCTTCTGTCTGCCGTTGCTTTAGCGTAGTCCTGTGAAAAGAAAAGAGTAGAGCCCTGCCAAGAGATTTTGCCTTTGACTTTTGCAGCCTGTAAAACTTTCAACAAATCTGTGTATTCTAAAAAATACAATATCAGTCCTCTTGGTTTAGATATTGAAGACGTTGAATTCGAGACATGGCCCAGGCGATGAGCTCGTTGAATGTTCAAAGGTGGAGAGATCGGGATGTCCAAAAGTTTCGGAAGAAAAGATTGAAAGAAGGCGTGGGGATTGGATCCCTCAAGTCCCTCCATCAAACCATAAATACGCAGATTGTTGCGCCTGTTGCGATTTTCAAGATTCTCAACTTGTTTTTGAAGGTTTGAAATCTGAGACTGCATAGATGGAACTTGCACCATAGTAGTATGAAAAGAATCCACTTTATTTTCCAACTGGACAACCCTACTCTCCATATGTGACCATTTGTCGTCCAATTGTTGAAGACGAATATTAGTCTCCTCCATATAAGGTTTAAGGGCTCGAATTTCTTCCAGAATTAACTCCATTGAAGTTGGGGGAGGAGACGCTGTTGGAGAAGGAGGATCTTGTTTGACCCTCTTCACAGAAGGTTGTGTCGATGTACCAGGCAGCTTTGATAAAGGCTTAGAAGAAACATTAGTCAAAGGAGCGTTTAATGAGACCTGTTCTGGGTCAGACATATTATCTTGAAGAACACTGAAAGGATTATAATCCACCACAGAAGTAGAAGACATTGCCTTAGGACGTTGAGCTGATTTTGTTCTCCCCATACATAAAAATCACCAAATAGCAGGAGAAAAAATGTTGAGGGAAAGCACATCCAGATATCATATATTTCAGAAAATGCCAAAGTTCTCAGAGGATCACCTCAAAACCATTCAAGATATGTCAGTAGAACTTCCAAAGGAAACCAGCACCAAAAGTTGAAAATTCATGCCCTATGTTGCTAATAGCGTGTTGCTGCGTTTTATGATGAAACACAGAGGAATGAGGAGAGGTACAGCAGGGCAATATAATCTCCCTGTCAGAAAAGCCAAAAGATGATAGAGCCCACCTCAAAACTCATGTAAATGACGTAAAATAGGCATTTCCAAAGAAAGCAACGTGAAAAATTTAAAATTTGAGCATCAGAAAGTCATATCCCATGACTCTGAGAGAAAGCTGCTCCATTTTGAGGGAAAAACGGCAGTCACAGGAAAACAAAATGGCGGACGCGAGCTTCAATTCACTCGCGTCTGCATACAAAAAGAAGAAAACTCCGTCCGCTTACCGCTGGGACCTCCTGGAGCATGTCGAATTGGTGACACCAAGTTTATATACGTTGCGGCTGCATTTCAAGCCGTTCGTCGCGGCTTCAAGTGCCGAAAAACGAAAGAAAGCTCCCGCGCTGTTACGGAGCTCACGGAAGAGCGTCCATTCTCGGCGGCGCCTAAGCCACGCCCCGTGGTGATAATCTTTGAACAAGCATAATCTGAACCTCCTATCCCGACATAGAATTCAAAGTTTTCTACCTTTGGCTATAAGATTTTAAATTTTATTACGGACAGAGACGAGAATTATCCCATTCACAAGATGTGAATACGTATATATATATATATGTATATTTTAGGTTTTTTTGTGCATTTTAATTGCTTCATTGCTGAAATGTTCTGTCGCTCTGTAAGTCGTGTTTCATGCACCGAGATAAAATTAATTGCCAATTATGAGTTCTGCTAGTCTTTTGTTGCCTGCCCGTAGATATATAGACTGATTATCATTTATTTATTGTTGTTCATGTTCGGAGCAATAGCAGGAGTGTGGATTCTGGTGTTGGGACCTGCCATTCCGGAAGAGGCTGGCGTTGTTAGTTACAGTTAAATGTGTTGGATGAACACAAGGCTATTTTCCAAAACTGTCGAATGCTCTGACTTGGCTGGTTCGCAAAGAAAGAGGCAGCAAGATGGTGTCTTTCAGTTTTCATGGTTTGGAGTATCGGTAATTGGTACACTGTAAGGGAGGGTGGCGACGTATGGTCCTGAAACTCATGGGATTTCTAATTTGAAGTTCATTATTTTGTTTCTACTGCCCTCAGTCCATGACAGTGAAGAGTGAAAAAGCACAGAATAATCCCCACCTCCGTGTCCTTCCTTGGATGAGGAAGTTGAAGAAGACCAAGAGCAAGCCATCTCCTCTGATCTTTGGGAACTGAAAGTCTGAATGTTGATTTACCTTCTGTAAGAACTCAAAACGAACAAGCTTTCCGTTTATTTGGTTTGAACCATTTCTGACAGTAAAACACTCCAGGTGAAGATTTGTTTTAACCAATTGAAACCAAACACCACTAGCGCCTGCCAGTAGAGGGCAGCAGTGTCAGACAGCTGGCATCAGAAGAGGCTTACAGCTCACTCCCTCCTCTCACTCCTGCTACCTGCACTACAGATGTGCACATGTAGCACTGGTGGGAGAGGCTAAAAAGGTATGTCAACAGTGGTCAGAACCCCTTAAACCGAGGACACTGCTGCCTCATTTTGCTAGCAGCTCTACACCCCTTCCATAAGAGCTACAGCATATCTGACAAGACCAAACCACACCACAGAAGATCTAGATTTGCTGGAGTGCCTGCAGGGCTTGCTTGAGGTCACAGCAGGCAGACACAGCGTGGCAGTCAGGGATGATCATATTACCTGTTGGGCTTAGGGACCCAGCAGGCAGACATTGGGGGGAAACACTGCAACAGTTCCCCCACCCATTTAGGGGCAATAACTGCTGGGTATAGGGTTCTGCTCGGCAGACATTACCGGGTTGAAAGGCCAACCTGGCTTGGGGTTCCAGTAAGTAGACATTGTGGAAGTAGGCACACTGTAAAAGCTCCCACGCCGTCTTGTGTACGGAAAAAAAGAAATATGCATGCATAGTGAGAATATAATTTTTCCCCTAAACACTGGAAAACATGGGCTCCAGCAAACCTTTTTGGCCTTGAAATGTATGAACATGAACCACCGATTATGAAAATTCGGAATAACAATGGAAAAGACCGAATGTAATAATTAATATAAAAGTATGAAAAAACAGGAGAGCCTACAGATTTTCACGACTCCGTGGACTAAATGTACTTTTTTTTTTTTAACAGAGGGGTGAACCACCACCCCTTTGAATGTCATTATAGTTCTCTCTGACGGTGCAGTGTGCGTAGGTTTCCAGGAAGTTTGTGAACCTTGGAAAACGATAGATGGAGCAAAAAAAAATATTCGCGCTTAATGTCTAATTGGATTTCACATCCATATATAGATATGTAGAGTCCACAGGCTTCTTTGGTACTTCCACCAAGATGTATGTTTTCAATTTAAAACTGCTAAATAGATACACACCCGATTTAAAAAAAAATGGAAAGAAAATGGTAACAAATGGCCACAAGCATATGCAGTCATATTGAAGAACAGTTTAAAGACAACTTTTTCCGGCCGCACAGCTTTATATACGCCACACAGCGATGCTCAAATTAGGATTTCTTATTGTTATATAATGGTATGTGCCTCACTTTTTCTTAAATCCAACTGTGAATATTTACTTCATTTGATCTGCACTGAGCAACGCTACATTTTGTTCTAACATTTATTCGTTTTCAGTTTATATATAATAAGGCAAACAATATGAATAATGGTGCTGCAGCGAGCTCGAACCCCACGATGCCCAGACGAATGAGTTACAAGAATCTCTCACATAGGAGCTCATTCACAGATTAGAGAGATTCCGAGTATGTCAGTCATTCACCCCATACCTTTTGGTGCATCTCTAGGCACCCCCTAGATTTGTAAACAAAGTTTTCTGCGGAAGTGGCAAAATCCATCCCCCGGATCCATTTAAGAAATGGCAGTGGAGGTGTCGGGCAATGATGAGGCCCAGCCCCACCCCAATGAGTCCAGCAGGCTCAAGAGAACCAACTTCGGGTCAGGAGAGACTGTTCTGCTTATCTTATGATCTGGGAAAAGGTAGTAGATCCCCGCCTCCCCCGTATATTTGGATAATCGAGCATTCCCAGACCATGTGGAAGAAGATGCCTGCTGGGTGTCGGCACAGCCTGTATCGCGGTTAGCCGTGAGCGACTGCAGTATACACGAAGTAAGTATTTAATCTGAATGAGGCGAAGTTTCGTCGAAATTGCCAATGTCCTAGGGACAATTTTAGCCTCAATTTATTCATCCTCATCTAAGGGGCCCAAATGTCCCTTCCACTTCTTCCTCAGTGTAGTCATGGGGTCTGGAGTGTTCCTTACTAACGAGCAACAGAGACAAGAGATGCCCATTCTAACTAGTCGCGATCGCAGCAGGTGTGCCTCCAAGGGTTTATATTGGGGAAAGGGTTCCGAGGAGTCAAGGCAGGCTTCGAGGGCATGTTGCAGCTGTAAGAAGCAATAAAAGTGCATCTTGTGCATAGTGTGTCTACAAGGTGATGAAAAGTGAACATAGACGTGCCAGTCCGGTCGTCCCCTGCAGTCGAAATGCCTATGAGTCCCACGCCCAGAAGCCCTCCAAGGCAGCTGTTTGGTTAAGCCAGGACCTGACCCGAAGCGGCGTCATTGCCATCGGCACCCCATGCCACCCAATGCATTGCAGCGCCTGATGCCAGCCAAGCGGCGTTGCCTGGGTAGCGGGCAGGTTTGGCGGGAACGGTGTGTCCATAAAGAATGCAGAGTGTGCTGTGACGCTCCAGTTTGCTGAGTTCTGTCGCTATGGGAGGGTCACCTCGATCTGCAAAAAAACAGCCAGTGATCGGGAGGAGGTGGCTGGCCCAGTAGTATAACTGGAGATGTGAAAACCCCATCCCACCGCCTTACGGGTTCAACACGTATATACGGAAGGTGATTCGTGGCTGGCCGTCGGTCCAAAGAAAGCGCACCACATCACATTGTAGTGTGCGGAAGAGAGTGGGTGGAATGGGATAAGGGTAGTTCTGCAAGGTGTAAAGAAACCCTGGCAGTTCAACCATTTTGAACAGCGCTCCCCTGCCTGCCACGTTAAGCAGGAGTTTTGCCCAAATGGGCCATGTCCCTCTTTTTTTTTTTGTTTGAAAAGAGGAAAATTTATTGAAATAAAGGGGAGGGGGTAAAAGAAAAGGAAATACAATGAAAATACATATATATTATGTTTCTGAAAAAATTAAATATACATGAATAAGTGGTCATCTTAACAATAGAGAGAAGATATATGAAAATATAAAAACAAATCTGGTCATTTACTCGAAATGTAACATAGTTCAATTAAATCTATACAAACAATGTTAAAAGTAGAGAAAAAGCAGAATGTCAAGGAGGTTTCAAAACCTCTTGTTCCGAAACTTTACGTGTATGTGAGAATTTAGCATGGCAATCAATAAACTTTGTAACTGGGGACCATATATTTAAACGTTGTACAGCCAGGGATAATGGATATACATAAACAGTATCCAATCTGTGATTGTGACATACAGCGTACCACCAGGCCTGGAAAGATAGGGCAGATACATTTTTCCAGTTTTTGGTAATTTGTTGAAATGCTACCCCCAAAAGTAAATCTAAAACGTGTAATTGTAAAGGACATTAAGACCAATCATCAGAAAGAGAACCCAAAAAACATTAACAAAGAGAGAGGTACCGCATATTGAAAGATCTGGGTGATTTGTTTCCAGACATTTTTCCAAAAGGCGTGAACAAATGAACAGGAAAAAGTAAATGCTTTAAATCTGCGTTTGTGGATGAACATGACCAGCAAGTATCGGGTAGTGCAGTGTTTATCTTATGGAGAAAGAAGGGGGAAAGGAGTAGCCTATTGTAAATGAAGAAAAGCGTCTGCGTGGTGTTAGCTGCTCTAGATGTTTTCCTAATTTTAAGCCAAATTTTGTTCCATAGTTGAATGGACCAGTTGACATCTAGATCACGCTCCCAATCTAATTCCACTTTAGTTTTGTGCCTAAAGGGGGTCAAATTACGTAAATATGTATACATTTTTGATGCTTTGGGCCCTGAACTAAGAAATGTATGGGAAATGTTAGAAGTAGTGTGCGACTGATCCAAAATTAGATCAAATTGATCAACAGCTGAATTCAAAGCCTGTTGTAGCAAATGATATTTATTAAAAAATGAAGTAGGAAAGTTAAAAATAATTCTAGCTTGGTGAAAAAATAAAATTTTATCATTCTGAAATAACTGGTGGACCCAGAGAAGACCTTTTTGTCTCCATGACTTCCAATAAATGGGTTTGCCTTTAATCGTTATCCGATGATTGTGCCAGATAGAGGATTGAAAAAGTGATTTCATATTGGAAGAACAATCTAAGAGAAATGTATCTAATAACTTGTGCGTATATTTAACAATGGGAGTAGATGGTCTTTGAGATTTTCGGGTGAAGGACAGATATTCCTGAAAGGAAAAAGGTGCGATATATGATTTCTCAAGTGTCACCCAAAGAGGAAAGTCTGATGAGGAAATGGCAAGCCAATGGGATCATTGACGCAAGTTAAAAGCTTTATGGTAGGTTGGAAAATCAGGAAAATTAACATCACCTTCTGTTTTAGAACGAATAAGTTTTGCTATTGACATACGTGCTCTTCTCTTATTCCAGAGAAAGGAAGATAATAAAGAATTGATTTTTTCGAAGAACTTTTGGGGTATGGCAGCTGGAATGTTAGACACAGTAAAAAGGACAATCTGGGATAACATCATTTTTATTGTATCCAACCTCCCCCACCAGGATGGGTATAAGGGATGCCATCTGTCAATGAGTGAAGAGATCTTTAAGCAACATTTATCCAAATTTATGGAAATTGATGAGTTGATTGAAGTAGAGAAATATATGCCTAAGTATTTTATATGGTTAGTATTCCAATTGAAATTAGTTATTTTAAAATCATCTTTAAAAGTGAATTTAGTTAGAGGCAAGATTTCGCATTTGTCATTATTAAGTTTATAACCAGATACAGAAGAATAAGTCTCTGTTTCAGAGAGAAAAGAGGGTAGAGAAGAAACAGGATTGGAGAGGAACAGCAGAATGTCATCAGCATAAGCTGCCAGTTTAATATGCGTGTTTCCATGTTTGAAACCTTGGAATTCGGAGTTTTGACGAAGTCTAGATAAAAAGGGTTCCAAAGCTAGGCTAAACAAAAAGGGGGATAGAGGACAACCCTGCCTAACACCTCTACCCAAATTGAAATACGGAGAAGTAAGGCCATTAGCAAATATAGCTGCTCTAGGATTTGAATATAAAAGAGAAATTAACTTATTAATTTTGGGACCAAAACCAAACCACTTAAGTGTTGAAAAAATAAAAGTCCAATAAACTCTGTCAAAAGCTTTTTCCTGCTTCTAAAGCTATAGCCGCCAGAGATGCGGAAGAATGAGAGGATTTGGAGAGTATATCAAAAAATAGGCGTGTGTCGTCAGTGAGAAAACTACCTTTCACAAAACCGGATTGTTCTTTGCCTAAAAGATCTGGAAGAAAAGATTCTAGTCGTAGGGCCAAGGATTTGGAGAAAATGTTGTAATCAATATTCACTAATGAAATCGGTCTGTAGTTTTTACAAAAGCATGGGTCCTTATTGTCTTTGGGAATAAGGCAAATTAGGGCTTCTAGAAAGGAACCTGAAGAAGTTCCTGTTAGTAAAAAAGAAGTCAAAAGTTTATGCAATTTGGGAAGAAGGAGTTGGGAAAAACGGGAAAAGAATTCGACAGTGAGACCATCTGGACCTGGGGCTTTATCTTTTTTAAGAACGTGCAAGGCAGTGTGTAGTTCTGTTACAGAAACATCAAGTTCTAATGAGTCAAAATCTGAAGGGATATCAGAAGGTTTAGCAATAGAAGAGAGATAGTCCATAATGGACTCATCTGTAGGAGTAGTTTCGGGTGTATACAAAGAGTTGTAGAACGTATGGAATTCTTGCAAAATGTCGGAGTCTTTAAATTTGGGTAACTGTTGATCATCAAGGATTGAATCAATGATAAATTAATTTTTTTTAACTTTGAGATAATTTGCCAATAATTTGGCTGACTTGTTTTGGCCGCCATAAAACTTTGAACTGGATTTAAGTAAATACAAAGAAGCATTTTCAGTAGATTCCTTATTAAATTGAAGTTTGGCAGCTATTAGATCTGTTAAACAATCCTTTGATTTAGTAGTGTAGTAAGAATGTTCCATATTTTTTTATCTTAGCAAAAAGAGCCGTGGCGGTTTTTCGGGCAATATGACGTTTCTTGGAAACGTAATTGATGATAAAGAACCGTGCAGCAGCTGTAAAAGCGTCCCAGATGACGTGAAAAGGGAGGGTATCTAATTCATTGAGGCTAAAATATTCATTAAAAAAAAAAGGAGGTGAAGGACGACGTAAAAACAGGATCAAGCAACAAGGAATTATTAAAACGCCAGCGTCTAGGGGCAGAAGATTTGTGCAGTATGTCTAGAGAAAGTGATACCGGGGCATGATCAGAAATTAAGATAGAGCCAATGTCTGCAGATCTTATGGACTGAGAAAGGTCATGAGAGATAAAAATATGGTCAATGCGTGATTGTGTATGATGGACTGGAGAGAAGAAAGGGTGTTCTCTCAAGGTGGGAGTGCACAGTCTCCATGTGTCAATTAAATGTCTGTTGAAAGGAGTGTAGGAATGATTTATGAGCTTTAGAGGGTATAAAAGAAGACGAGGAGTTACGGTCTATGAAGGGATCGATAATTGGATTACAGTCTCCAGCTAAAATCAGGTTATCATGAGGGAATTGCATCAGTTTTTCTGCAAGTTGGGACCAAAAAAGGTGGTCACCTGTGGTTGGTGCATAAATATTAAACAAAGTGAGTGGAACCTTCCCAATCAATAGGTCCGTAAGTAACCAGCGACCTACATCATCCTTTTCTTGAGAAATAACCTTAACATGGAGAGATTTGTGGGACAAAGTAACAACACCATTACGCTTACCGTCACCTGGAGAAAAGAAAACATCCCCAACCCAGTCTCTTCTCAACTTTAAGGATTCGGATTCCGTGAGATGTGATTCTTGAATCATGGCTATATCGGCCTTCAATTTAGACAAATGTGATAATACGCGTTGTCTTTTGATCGGTGAGTGTAAACCTCGGACATTCCAAGTAACAATATTTAATGACATCTAATAACCATTACGAGAACAAGTTAAATTAGACCAGATATGATAATAAACTTGATACAAGGTAGACCACAACAGCATGTAAATGTAAAAGAACATAATACATGAAGGGGAAATCATGCAAGTAAGAAAGGGATCAACTATAGAGAGAACAAATCGATTTAAGTCAGATACAATAAAAGGTCGAGAAATGAAGAGAAACATCAGTAGTGAAGAGTTCGGAAAGAGAGAAGGGGGAAAGGTAAGAAGAAGGGGGAGGATGGAAGGAAGAGGACGGAAAAAAAAAGGGAAGATACAAGTAAATATACAGCATCAAAAAATCAGAGAAATAAGAGGACAGAGAAGGAAAGACATATCTTTAGCTTGGAGAATAATAGAAGAGAGAGGAAAAGAGAATGACAATGGAGGATTCGTAAGATAACAGATAGAAAAGTGAGATACGAAGTAAATAAAGGAGGGGTAGAGAATGAGAGGAGGGATAGCATGAGATAAAAGGAGAAAAACAAAGGAAAAGATGCATACCTACAAACGACCAAAAATGGGAGGGGGTGGGGTGAAACCACATGGAAGGGCGGCACATCCAGAACTCACGGGGAGAGGCATAGGTAGGACCGGATATTACTTAGTGCGAAACAACAGGATGAACACACAACGAGGATACCTATAATGTAAAGAAATATCATTAAACTACAAAATTGACAACAAAAAGGGTCACAATATAAATCAGAACAACATGAACAAATATAGCTCGAGCAAAGTAGAAAAAAGAAAAAACATGTTATTCCAAGGTACGAGAAATGGAGAAAGCAACAACATTAAACAAATCCTTATAATCAGCCAAAGTGAGAGGCGGAGGCGTTAGAAGTATCCATAGTATCAGCTTTACAGAAATTGAGAAAACGTTTCAGTTTAACAGGATCCTCGTAGGTGGTTGTCTTGTTCCTATAGGTGACCTTAAAGAGGCAAGGATGAAAAAGGCCATATCTAGCTCTCAGATCACGAAGAGCCGGTCTCATCAGTAGAAACTCTCTACGTCGGTCAGCAGTACTCTTAGCATAGTCCTGTGAGAAAAACAACGTATGTCCCAACCATGTGATGCGCGGTGACTTTTTAGAAGCTGATAAAACTTTAAGAAGGTCTTTGTATTCCAAGAAATACAAAATGACACCTCGTGGACGGTTAGAAGCAGAAGTATCAGCATGTGGACGACCCAATCTATGTGCACGTTGTATGTTTAAAACAGTTACCACAGGTAAACCCAACACTTTAGGCAGAAAAGACTTGAAGAAGGAGAGGGGGTCTGAACCTTCCGTGTTTTCTGGCAGGCCATAAATGCGTAGGTTGTTCCTTCGATTTCTATTTTCTAAATCCGACATGCCTCTGTAGAAGAGTCACTTGTGATTGGAGAGCATGTACTTTAGTTTCAGTCTCGTTTTAAGAAGAAACACTCTGCTCCACTGCAATAAGTCTCTCATCCAATTGGGACCATCTATCGGTCAAAAATTGAAGTTTTGAATTTGTCTCTTCCATAAAGGGTTTTAAGGCTCGTATTTCCTCCAAGAGAAAGTCTAATGAAGCAGGTGGTGGTGATTTTGCAGGGGAGGGAGGGTCTTTTTTGAGTAGTTTAGAGTTAGCTTTGACTGAGTTTGTTAGGACAGGTACCATCGACTGCGTCTGTGGAGGTGCGCCAGGCTTTGGTGAAGAGGCAGAGGCAGACTCCATCATGGCAAACTTTGTGAAGATTGTAGAGTTCTTGATAAGTCTGTTAGACGGAGATGAGGTAGAGGAAGAAAGCCTCCGCAGCCTCCCCATAAAATGAGCAAGAGGAACCTGAGAGAAATGCAAATAAAATGATAGCACAAAAATCAGTTGCAGAGGAGGGCCAAATATCAAAAGGAAACCAAGAGCAGTCAGCGTATTAAGAACGAGTGAGCTGGTAGAACAAGAGGAACATCTATTAATGAGGAATAAAAATGTCACTTGTTATTGAAAGTAGTGATCCTCTGCGCACAAAATAATGATGAGGGAAGAAGGATATCAAGTTAAATTGCAAACGTAGCCTCAACACCTCAAGAGTAACCAACGTTGCGACCGCGTTTGTGAGAGGAGAACGACGGTCGTTTTAGAGATAAATGCGCAGTGCATCATTATCAACAGCTTTTCCAAGTAAAACAGGACCCAGCCATGTAAATGGAGAAACCAGAGCAGAACATGTTGAGTGGAGCTCAAAAGTATTGGCAGGCGAAACGCACGCACCTCTGCAGCGTAATGGAGCGGGTGACTCCGACGAGCATACCACAAAATGGCGGCCGCGTCTGAGGTGACAGCGCGGATGTAAAAATACCTTCAAAGCTCGATGGTGGCGTGCCGCTTGCACAGCCAGGGTATCCTCGGGTGTTCTTTGAGGCAGAAGCCGCACTTCAGACAACTCACGGGTCGCGGACGCGCACATATCGGTCTTTCCCGGTGCCGGTTCGCCGGAGCTCACAGAGTGTCCGCCATCTTCCGTGGGCGTCAAGCCACGCCCCCCCCCCCGGGCCATGTCCCTCTTGACCTTGGTAACTAAAGGGGTTACATTGAGGTTCAAGGCCTGTGGTTGGGAGGAGGAGACATGAATCCTGTAGTATCTAAAGTGGCTGGAGGACCACTGGAGGGTGGTTGTGGCCCTGACGTCCTCCTGTAAGCCTCAGAGGGGAATGTAGGTGCATTTGGGCCAGTTCACCGTGAAGCCTGAGGGCTCGGCATAGATCTGTCACATGTGCATGAGGCATAGGACAGAGAGCTCGGGTTTGCTTATATAGAACAGCAGGTCATCTGCCTAGAGGAAGACTCGATCCTCGTGCCCTTCTAGCCAGAGCAATCCAGAGTTTTGTGTCTTTAGTATCCATTGTGCCAGAGGCTCAATGGAAAGCCCAAATAAAAGGGTTGACTGGGACAGCCTTGGCTTGTGCCTCGTGCCACTGGGATGATACGGGATGATCTGGGAGGTTATCCCATTTACGGGAACATTTGCCCAGGGCCCAGAGTAAAGCCTCCAGAACCAGCGGCAGAAGAGGGGGCCAAAGTTTATGCGTTACAGCAGGAGGAACAGGAACTGCCAATGAACCGAGTCGAAGGCCTTCCCGAAGTCAATCAAGATGAGGGCTCGATAGTTTGTGCTGTCCTCAGACAAGACAATCATTACGTACCCGGAGGCAATGGCGCGTGTTGCACCCAGGCATGAATTTGTTCTGATCTCGGTGAGTTAGGGAGGTGACAACTTTCAATATCCGCCAATATTTTGGCTAGAATTTTGGATTTAATGTTTAGGATGGAATTAGGCCTGTACCACCCATAGTCTCCCAGGATTTCCGCATTCTGAGAAGAACAGAGATCTTCCCTGCTTGCTAGCCAGTGAGAACCACTACATCGTGGTATTGCAAAACATTCACCCATTGCCAGCAAATCATTTTCGGGATTTTCTGAAAACGAGCCTGAATGCATTGTTCATTTATCTACAAACCATATGCTTGAACGATTTGTCAAACACTGAACGTCGCATGATTTCAGAACTTCATACTCAATGTGCGATTACATGGAAATACATAGCTACCCACAAGGAAGGTGATTAAACAGACTAGTGGAAGAGAGCAGAGACAGGATAGTTCCATTATCTTTGCACAATAAGACTAGGGTCTCAAAAGTGTTTCAACTCAAAGATAGTGTTGTTTATTCCATCTACAAATGTATTAATGTGATGTAAAGATGGGCCATGGGTTGGTCTATTGTAAATGTTAAGAGTGTTAGATAAGCATTTGGTCTGATGCAATGATACAGGTTTACAAGTTGTCCTGTAACCATGGCCCAATAGATTATTTTAAGCCCTCAGACAAGCACAGGTAAATACCAACCTACCAGTTAGAGCAGAAGATATAGACAAGCTGTGGCCCACAAATGTCCCTCAACTTCCATGGATACAAGCATTTAGGGCAACTATCAGATACTGTCTGGAATACATTTATATTTTTAGTGGGTTACTGAAACACTTTTCAAAAGACCATTTCATTTTTATTGCTGAATATATGCAGCTAGAAATAATGTGGTGGTTACATCAAAGGCACAACATGCAAAGTACAGACGATAGGTGGCAATTTTTGCTGTAATCCCTCCCTCCCTATTCCTAGCTATTGTCTACATTAGACCAAAATCTTATCAAAATCAGAACGTTCTAGATGTCACTCATGCATACCTGCTCATTGTTCATAATTTTCCTGTCAGTAAAGAGGCCAGTCTTCAAGTATGTTAGATTGCTTTTCCTGAGAGAACTATATATACTAGGCAAGAAAGTGCTACCCTGATGATGCAGGCTGTTTGTCGTAGGTGCTCCTTCTGGAATATCTGAAGCTCTTCTCTGTCCAATAAGCTCACAAATATGCTTTATATAATGTTTTTAAACTTATTTTGGGAAAAATTAACCCCATGACTTTTGATGTAAGGCGAGAAGAGAAGCTTGTGAATTATCTTGCACATTTGTTCAAAACCTATGTCTTTCTTTAATTGTCACACTTTATGACTGCATAGCACATAAAAATATGACAAGACATTGTTATATTGTTAATGCATATATATATGAAATAGCAGCTGCACATTGTAAAATGTGTGTGACGCCTTAGGCAACAATGAGCTTTACAATAAAATACACACTGTGAAGGGGACAGAGGCAGAAATAAAGTAAAACAAATAGCAGCACGTTGGAACTTTTTTTAAATGATCCAAGTGCTCAAAGAGCATACCCGTTTAGCCCGTCAACCAAATGATGGCGATTCAAATGAAATAAAGCCCATACAAGTTCTTGGTAAGGCCACAATACCTTTCACAATCAGGCAGCTTGGACTGTTTGGTATGCTTGACCTAAAAACTGAAGTACCCATCTATTATATTGCAATAATGGGGAGAGGATGTGGCCAAACGGCTAGGGCGGTTGACCTCAAATCTGGGGAACCGGGTTCAAGCCTCTGCAACGACGCTCAACATCCTGTGATTCTAGGCAAAATCAATTAATCTCCCCGTGCCTAAGGGGGAAAAAAAATGAATGTGTCCTTGTGTAACACAACTGGTGCTCATGTAAAGCGATTGGATACTTGATACCTTCGGGTCAAGTTTGTGCTATATAAAACTTCAAAAAATAAAAATAAAGAATGATAATTTGATCAACACCTTATGACGCATGCATGTCTGTGTGACAAGAGACACTATACAGCTATGTGTGCTTCAAGATGGTAACATGCTAATTGGTACACCATGGAACTAAGAACCATGTGAACTGCAATCAACTAGAAATGAAATGGCACACCAGCAAGGACTCCGTAGAGAGAGCCACCTTCAAGACTGCCCTCAACCACTACCACCAGCTCCTGAAGGAGACGAAAAGAACGCCCTGGCGGAATGCATCAAACCCAGCTCAAACCACAGCAAAGAACTCTTCAAAATTGTCAGAGTTCTTCATCCCCAAAGCCACCAAAAACATCATCACCCCTTCCCAGGAACTTTACGACACCCTAGCAAACTTCCTCCACGACAAGATCTTCACAATTTACAAAACCTTCAACCCCCAACCCCCCATCCGACCTCTTCCGCCACCTCACTCCTACTGATGCGAGCCCCGACCACCTACTCACCTTATGCGGCCAGCTCACAACACCGCATCCATCATAAACTCCGTCAACTCAGGATCCCCCACAGACCCCTGTCCCCACCACATCTTGAACCTCGGGTGCAAGAAAATTAGGAGCGAGGTCACTACCTTCTTCAATGCATCCATCACCATGGCCACCTTCCCCGAAGAATGGAAACACGCAGAAGTCAAAGCCCTTCTTAAGAAATCATTTGCCGACCCAAATAAACTCAAGAACTACCATCCCATCTCTCCGCTCCATTTCCCCGCAAAAGTCCTTGAAAAAGCCATCAACCGCCAACTCACAGGACACCTGGACAACAGTCTTCTGGACACCTCTCAATCCAGATTCTATACCAACCACAGCACTGAAACCACCTTGATTGTTGAAGCCATCAGAACCCTCCCGACTGGGGAGAAATGGCAGCCATGATCCTCCTTGACCTCTCCACAGCATTTGACACTGTATCCCACCACACGCTTATCAAAAGACTTCATCACATCGGTATACAAGGAGACACCCTCAAATGGATCACCTCCTTCCTCACTAAAAGAACCCAGAAAATCCGCCTACCGCCGTTCACATCGGAACCCAAGAACATCATAAAAGATTGTGAGGCCCTTTCCACCAGATGCAATCCTACACCGTCTTCCTCCTGTAACTTCCTGCTCCTTTACAGACCTCCACCTAGCAAGGCAACTTTCCCAGATGCACTTCCAGAAACGGTTTCAAACCGGATAACACTACACTCCAACCTATGCGTTCTGGGTGACCTCAACATTTGGTTTGACAAACCAAATATGCCCCAAACCGAAAACAATCATCGCTGGCCTAGAAGCACTGAACCTGCATCAGATCGTCCACGAACCTACACACATCGCTGGACACATCCTAGATGTCATTTTCGCTAATACAGAACTAGTTACTGTTGGACTTGGCCTTTTTGCAGGGTCATCCCTGAACTTTTTGCCTTCCTCCTGTATTTTCTCTGACCTGTTTTTGTTGGTTTTATGACTCTGGGCACTTTACCACTGCTGATCAGTGCTAAAGTGCATATGCTCTCCCTATTGTAAATTGATGTATGGATTAGTGACCCCATGATTGGATTATTTGATTTACTTGTCAGACCCTAGTATAGTGCACCATGGGTGCCCAGGGCCTGTAAATCAAATGCTGCTGGTGGGCTTGCAGCACTGGTTGTGCCACCCACAGAAGCAGCTTGTAAAGTGTAGCTCAGGCCTGCCATTGCAGAGCCTGTGTGCAGTCTGTGACTGTCATGTCGACTTGGCAAGTGCCCCCACTTGCCAGTCCCTAAACCTTCCCTTTTCTGCATATCAGACACCACTAAGGTAGGCCATAGGGCAGGGTGCATTGTATGTAAAAGGTAGGTCATGCCCTGATGTGTGTGGCATGACCTGATAGTGAATTACAGCCTATTTCGTTTTTCACTATTGCAAGGCTACCTGTCCCCGTAGGCCAGAATGGGCAGGTTGATTATAACATCTTATAATCCTAACTGACCCAGGGAACATGGTAGAAATTGGAGTTTAGTATGCCTGAACTCAGAATGATAAAATACATCTTTTAGTGAAGTTGGTTTTAACATTGTGTTTGAAAATACCACTTTTAGAAAGAAGGTATTTTCTTGCCTAACTATCCAGCCTGCCTCTGCTAGCTTGTGTATTGTATGTCTGGTTTTGTGAGTGACAGGGGCTGGGGGACTCCAGGAGACAGGGCGAGTCAGCACTAGGCTGAATAGACCTATCTGTATGAGGAGTGCTGGGAGGAGTAGCACCTGGGCCTGAATAGGGCGGTGCCTGCCTTCAACAATGCTGGCTCCACCTCCTGTGGTGTGTCTGATGACCCTGGCCCACACTGACAAAGGAAGAAGTTGTGCACTGGAAGAATGCCCCCAGAACTGGTTTGGACTAGGTACAGGACCCTCTGCCTTCAGAGGACAAAGGATTTACTGGTATAAATAGTGGGGCCCAGAACTTTAGATCACTTCTGGAACAACAAGACGAACCTTTGCAAAGGAGAAGAACCAAGGAAGCTGCAGGAGTTTGGACTGCCCCTCTGCCAGTGTGCTGTTTGCTGGGTTGGCCTGCAGTGGTCTTCATTGCCAAGGAAAGGAGAAGGAACTTTCAAAGAACTTTCATCAGCTTGCAGAATATTTCTCCAAGGGTTTGAACTGGAGCTTGCCTCCTGCTGAAATCTCAGGGCTACAAGACTTCACCACCAGCTCCCTCCTGAATTCCCTTGCTGGGGTTTCTGTCTGCAGAAGCCCACGTGTCGCTGGGAGCGTGACTCAACAAGAAGAAGCGTGTCGCTGTCGCAGCTGTTGCCGTCGCATCACCGGAGAAGCGTGTCGCCGCCGCAGAGGCCACCGCCACATCACCAGAGAAGCGTGTCTTCGTCGCAGCTGCCTGCCGTCGCATCACCGGAGAAGCGTGTCTTCGTCGCAACTGCCGGTCGTCGGATCAACAGGGAAGCGTGTCGCCACCGCAAGGGTCGCCGTCACATCACCGGAGAAGCGTGTTGCCATCGCAGCTGCCTGCCGTCGCATCACCGGAGAGGCGTGTCGCAGGGCCTGTCGCGGCTCCAAAGGTACAGAGTTCGCCGCACGGCCGTCGGGCGTGCACGCATCATCCTCACGTCGTCGCATGTCATCAAGGGCACACTTTCATCGCATCGGATCGTCGCATCACGGCGCCTGCTCGTCGCATCGCCCTCCCTGCGGACCCTTTGTTTATTTTGCGTTACGCATCCAAGGTACTTTTGTGAGAAACGTGTCGCATTTATCATCATCTTGAACTAAGTTACTTCTACCATCTTTAAGTCTATTTTGAGTACAGTAATGTTGATTTTTGTCGTTTATGGTCTTGTGTTAAGTCTATATAAAGAATACTTATTTTTATAAAATGTGTGGTGTCCATCTGTAGTGTTTTCACAAATGCTTAACACACTGCCTCCGAGATAAGCCTGTCTGCTCGTGTCAAGCTACCAAGGGGGTGAGCAGGGGTTATCCAGTAGTGTAATCCCCCTTTCCCTGACTAGAAGCAAGGGTCCCTATTTGGTCAAAGGTGTATACCATTGCCAACTAGAGACTCCCAGTTCTAACATTGGTGGCAGCGGTGGGATTCTGGACTTGCATCTGTGACTCATATACAGTGATTGGTGTACACTACTAGTGAGTGCAGACCAAACGCAACCACATACTTTTTTGGTAGAATTTTTTTTCTCCTTGGACTGTTATTTTTTTTCTGAGAACTGCCAATTCTTACTACCATGAGCCGACCAGCATCTGTTGCATCTATGGATCTAGATTTTGAAGAAGAGAGGTTGGAAACCTACAATGTGAAACAGCTAAAGCGCTTTTGCAAAAAATTTAAAATTGCTACCCCAGGCATTGCCAAAAAGGATGAATACCAAAAGGCGCTGAGGGCCTGGGTGGAAGCAAGAAATACCCCTGAACTGGTGGTGGAGCCAGTTGGGGATGCAGAGGGGAAGCTGAATATACCATTGATTCCAGCCAGGGAAGGGGTACTGTCCCCGCCTGGCAGTAGCGTCTCTTCCAAAGGCCTGTCCTCAGGAGAGCTGGAAGACAGGGAGAGTGATAGGGTGCACGAACTGGAGATGGCCAGGCTCGAGAGAGAGAGAGAGATAGGGTGCACGAACTGGAGATGGCCAGGCTCGAGAGAGAGAGAGAGAGAGAGTGATAGGGTGCACGAACTGGAGATGGCCAGGCTCGAGAGAGAGAGAGAGAGAGAGTGATAGGGTGCACGAACTGGAGATGGCCAGGCTCGAGAGAGAGAGAGAGAGAGAGAGAGAGAGTGATAGGGTGCACGAACTGGAGATGGCCAGGCTCGAGAGAGAGAGAGAGAGAGAGAGAGAGTGATAGGGTGCACGAACTGGAGATGGCCAGGCTCGAGAGAGAGAGAGAGAGAGAGAGAGAGAGTGATAGGGTGCACGAACTGGAGATGGCCAGGCTCGAGAGAGAGAGAGAGAGAGAGAGAGAGAGTGATAGGGTGCACGAACTGGAGATGGCCAGGCTCAGAGAGAGAGAGAGAGAGAGAGAGAGAGTGATAGGGTGCACGAACTGGAGATGGCGGCGAGAGCGAGAGAGAGAGAGAGAGAGAGAGAGAGAGAGAGAGAGAGAGAGAGAGAGAGAGAGAGAGAGAGAGAGAGAGAGAGAGAGAGAGAGAGAGAGAGAGAGAGAGAGAGAGAGAGAGAGAGAGAGAGAGAGAGAGAGAGAGAGAGAGAGAGAGAGAGGGTGCACGAACTGGAGATGGCCAGGCTCGAGAGAGAGAGAGAGAGAGAGAGAGAGAGAGGAGAGAGAGAGAGAGAGATAGGGTGCACGAACTGGAGATGGCCAGGCGAGAGAGAGAGAGAGAGAGAGAGAGAGAGAGAGAGAGAGAGAGAGAGAGAGAGGAGAGAGAGATGATAGGGGTGCACGAACTGGAGATGGCCAGGCTCGAGAGAGAGAGAGAGAGAGAGAGAGAGAGAGAGAGAGAGAGAGATAGGGTGCACGAACTGGAGATGGCCAGGCGAGAGAGAGAGAGAGAGAGAGATAGGGTGCACGAACTGGAGATGGCCAGGCGAGAGAGAGAGAGAGAGAGAGAGAGAGAGAGAGAGAGAGAGAGTGATAGGGTGCACGAACTGGAGATGGCCAGGCGAGAGAGAGAGAGAGAGAGAGAGAGAGAGAGAGAGAGAGTGATAGGGTGCACGAACTGGAGATGGCCAGGCTCGAGAGAGAGAGAGAGAGAGAGAGAGAGAGAGAGAGAGAGAGAGAGAGAGAGAGATAGGGTGCACGAACTGGAGATGGCCAGGCGAGAGAGAGAGAGAGAGAGAGAGAGAGAGAGAGAGAGAGATAGGGTGCACGAACTGGAGATGGCCAGGCGAGAGAGAGAGAGAGAGAGAGAGAGAGAGAGAGATAGGGTGCACGAACTGGAGATGGCCAGGCGAGAGAGAGAGAGAGAGAGAGAGAGAGAGAGAGAGAGAGAGAGAGAGAGAGAGAGAAACATGAGTTGAGAATGAGGGAGCTTGATTTGGAGTTCGAGAGGCCTGAGGCCACGAGTGTCTCAGCCCAGCAACAAGAAATTTGTGTAGCTCAGGAAGTGAGCTTTGCGGAGTTGGAATCCAGCTCAGATGGTGGCAGCAATATTGAGTTATCTAGTGCTGAGGGAGTAGTGCACACACCCAGAGATGTGGCGCCCAACTTGAAGGGGGTTAACATACACCAGGAGGTTCTAGGATGCGAGGTAGCTCCAATGGTGCGCAGTGTCCCGGAGGTGAATTGGGAAACTGACGCAGGGGTTCATGGTCCTAGTGGTGGGAGGGACACTCTACTGACTCTAGATGAGAGGTACAGGGAGAGGGGTTCCCCCATGGTTGAAGTCCTGGTGTGTGTGAGTGTGAAGACCGCCCAGAAGAGTGTGGGTTGAGTGACAGTCAGATACTGTCTTGCCAATCTCAGGAGAGTGGTGTGGAGTACGTGTGCGAGGCACTGGATGGTGAGGTGAAGGATAGTTTGGTTAACCCTTGTAGGGGGCTGTGATATCCAATTGTGGGAGAGCATATTGTAAGTCCCTGTTTTCCAGAGCTTTGCCAACACCTGTTGGAGAGTGAGTTCTCTGACCCCAGGGAGGTCACCAGGGAGGCAGACCTTTTGGTGGATTTAAGAGGGTCTGAAGAGGCATTGGGGAGTGACCCTAAGGGGAGTGGCTCAGGTATCTTCCAACCCAGAGTGGTGGAAGTGGTTCAGAGTAGCCCAGCTAGGTCCCGGTGTAATGGGGTGTAGGGGCTCACGTCCTGTCTCAGCGGAGGCGGAGTGAGTGTGGGGCTGTGTGTCCCCAGGTGCCCGACAGCCAGTCTCAGGGCCTGGATGGTTCTTTAAGGGAACACCAGGTGGGGAGCCTAGTCGGTCCTGATGGGCCGCCCGTTGAGGGGAATCACCTAGTGTCTGGTGAACTGGGAGTGTCTGTAAGCAGGCCTCCATCAGTTCTGGTGTCTGGCAGTGCCACTCCTAAGTGGAGGGTGCAGAAGTCCAGATTGAGGGGTGAGAGGGGGAAAGAGTCCCCAGTGGAAGAACCAGTGGGTCAGGGGCCAGCCAGAAGGGCTGAGTCACCAGTGAATGGCCATGGTGACACCACTTCTGTCCTGGGGGATCGTCACGCACTGTCAGATGGACAGGGGGTCGGGAGATCTGCGCCAGGCTGACTGTCACACGACACATGAGTTGTGTGTCACCCTGGGGGGAGGGAGGGGGCATATGTGCTCCCCATGAAGTCCTGGTGCGCCAGGCAAGTATTCCACCACAGGGGTGGGTCCCTGGGTTGGGAAGCCTGGTTCAGGTGTTGTCTGACCTGGAGGGAGGGACAACTGTAAACAGGGTCCTGCCCGGTTGGTCTTCTAGGGGTACCACTCCAGGTGAGAGGGTACAGCACTCTGGAAGGGGGTGCAGCGGGAGGGAGTCCTCGCCTCTGACATCGGTTCAACTGGAGGGTTTAGACCCTAGGTTGGAGGGCCAGGTTCGGGGTGTCCACCCTGACATGGAATCCCAGTTGCAGGATAGAACCCCTGAACTGGAGGGCGAATTGTGCAGGACACCTGCCACAGGCACCCTGACAATTCTGGAAGGGGGTACCACTCCAAATGGGAGGGTGCAGAGCCCCGAGGAGGACCGGGTGTGGGAAAGCCCACCCCAGTCTCCTGTCCAGCCGCCAGGTACAGGCCCGGGGCTGGTGGGTCAGTGTCAGGATGTCATACATGACCCGACAGGAGGGAGAGTGGACAAAGGGTGCCAGGCACCTGGGGCTACTGCCCCCCGCTCTCCGACGCCACAGAGGTTTGAGAGCCCGGAGAGGCATAAGGCCTGGGTCTCATCACTGACCACTGTGGCTTGCTGTCTGTCTGTTGGGACACACCTGTGAGCAAGCTAAGGTTAGGTGCTGCACAGATGGTGTCCACAGGTGCGGAGAAGGGTTCCCCATGGGTTAGCTTGGTGGGCCCTGAGAGTATGGACAGAGGGACCCAAATAGGCTCAGATTGACGTAGAACTGGAGTATGCCCCTGCTGTTGCGGGCCAGGGTCCATGTTCTATCGCCCAAAGCAGGGAAGCCCATCAAGGTAGTGATTGGTCCACACTGCGTTTTGGCTGGAAGGGGTTGTGTTGGACTTGGCCCTTTTGCAGGGTCATCCCTGAACTTTTGCCTTCCTCCTGTATTTTCTCTGACCTGTTTTTGTTGGTTTTATGACTCTGGGCACTTTACCACTGCTGATCAGTGCTAAAGTGCATATGCTCTCCCTATTGTAAATTGATGTATGGATTAGTGACCCCATGATTGGATTATTTGATTTACTTGTCAGACCCTAGTATAGTGCACCATGGGTGCCCAGGGCCTGTAAATCAAATGCTGCTGGTGGGCTTGCAGCACTGGTTGTGTCACCCACAGAAGCAGCTTGTAAAGTGTAGCTCAGGCCTGCCATTGCAGAGCCTGTGTGCAGTCTGTGACTGCCATGTCGACTTGGCAAGTGCCCCCACTTGCCAGTCCCTAAACCTTCCCTTTTCTGCATATCAGACACCCCTAAGGTAGGCCCTAGGGCAGGGTGCATTGTATGTAAAAGGTAGGTCATGCCCTGATGTGTGTGGCATGACCCGATAGTGAATTACAGCCTATTTCGTTTTTCACTATTGCAAGGCTACCTGTCCCCATAGGCCAGAATGGGCAGGTTGATTATAACATCTTATAATCCTAACTGACCCACGGAACATGGTAGAAATAGGAGTTTAGTATGCCTGAACTCAGAATGATAAAATACATCTTTTAGTGAAGTTGGTTTTAACATTGCGTTTGAAAATACCACTTTTAGAAAGTAGGTATTTTCTTGCCCAACTATCCAGCCTGCCTCTGCTAGCTTGTGTATTGTATGTCTGGTTTTGTGAGTGACAGGGGCTGGGGGACTCCAGGAGACAGGGTGAGTCAGCACTAAGCTGAATAGACCTATCTGCATGAGGAGTGGTGGGAGGAGTAGCACCTGAGCCTGAATAGGGCTGTGCCTGCCTTCCACAATGCTGGCTCCACCCCCTGTGGTGTGTCTGATGACCCTGGCCCACACTGACAAAGGAAGAAGCTGTGCACTGGCAGAATGCACCCAGAACTGGTTTGGACTAGGTACAGGACCCTCTGCCTTCAGAGGACAAAGGATTTACTGGTATAAATAGTGGGGCCCAGACCCCAGAACTTTAGATCACTTCTGGAACAACAAGACGAACCTTTGCCAAGTAGAAGAACCAAGGAAACTGCAGGAGTTTGGACTGCCCCTCTGCCAGTGTGCTGTTTGCTGGGTTGGCCTGCAGTGGTCTTCATTGCCAAGGAAAGGAGAAGGAACTTTCAAAGAACTTTCATCAGCTTGCAGAATATTTCTCCAAGGGTTTGAACTGGAGCTTGCCTCCTGCTGAAGTCTCAGGGCTACAAGACTTCACCACCAGCTCCCTCCTGAATTCCCTTGCTGGGGATTCGGTCTGCAGAAGCCTGCGTGTCGCTGGGAGCTGGAAGCGCGACTCAACGAGAAGAAGCGTGTCTTCGTCGCAACTGCCTGCCGTTGCATCACCGAGGAAGTGTGTCGACACCGCAAGGGTCGCCGTCGCATCACCGGAGAAGCGTGTCGCAGCTGTCTGCCGTCGCATCACCGGAGAGGCGTGTCGCAGGGCCTGTCGCGGCTCCAAAGGTACAGAGTTCGCCGCACGGCCATCGGCGTGCACGCATCATCTTCACGTCGTCGCATCTCATCAAGGGCACACTTTCATCGCACCGTCGCATCGAGGCGCCTGCTCGCCGCATCGCCCTCCCTGCGGACCCTTTGTTTGTTTTGCGTTACGCATCCAAGGTACTTTTGTGAGAAACGGGTCGCATTTATCGTCATCTTGAATGAAGTTACTTCTACCATCTTTAAGTTTATTTAGAGTACAGTAATGTGGATTTTTGTCGTTTATGGTCTTGTGTTAAGTCTATATAAAGAATACTTATTTTTATAAAACCTGTGTGGTGTCCATCTGTAGTGTTTTCACTGTATTACTGTATGTGTTCACAAATGCTCAACACACTGCCTCTGAGATAAGCCTGTCTGCTCGTGCCAAGCTACCAAGGGGGTGAGCAGGGGTTATCCAGTAGTGTAATCCCCCTTTCCCTGACTAGAAGCAAGGGTCCCTATTTGGTCAAAGGTGTATACCATTGCAAACTAGAGACCACAAGTGCTAACAGTTACCTTTCCAACAATTACTCCAGTCACATGGTCAGACCACCATTTGCTTGCCTTCCAACATAAAACAACACAGAGCAACGCACCTAAAACAACCTTACGTGCATCCACCTATCAGCCATAGAACAAACTCAATTTGGAACACAACTAACATCCAGTAGAGATCTAAAAACAATAACTTCTGTTAAAAAACTATAGGAGTGGCTACAGGAAGCTTTTGATATCCTAATACCACTAAAAACCACACAACAGAACAAAAGAAAACAAGCACCTTGGAGAAATACAGAGATAAGAGATAAAATAACAAATTAGAAAGCTGCAACGTGCCTGGCTCAAAACAAACGCCAACCAAGACAAACCTTGCCTACAGAAAATCAACAGATTGTACAAGTCGGCTATCAAAAAAGCGAAGAAAAAAATACTATTCAAACAGAATTCAAAATGCTAAATGTGCAAATAAAGAAATCTATAAACTTCTCAATGAATTTTGTAAACCAAATTGCCCAGAAGCAGCTCATCCCCTTACTCAAGAGTTCACAAACTGGCAAATCATTACGTGGACAAAGCAGACAAGGACTCGTACTTAAAACAGAGACAAAGCATCAGCACTAACCCTTTTACAAAGCTACAATCCAAGAATACTCTAACCCAGCCTCTCCGTTCCTTCCAACACATTTCACATGACAAATTTATGGACCTGGTCAAAGCAAGCAGGCCTGCCGGCAGCCCTTCTGACCTGTGTCCGCCACAAACCTTCAAGACAATTCTTCTAACAAGCCCTGCTGCCACTCCAGTAAGGAGAATTATCAACAACTAAACTACTGGAATATTGCCAGAAGAACTCAAAAAGTCATACATTCGCCCATTACTGAAGGAAACAAACTTGGACCAGCTGAACCCTGACAACTACAGACAGGTTTCAAATTAACCTTTCCTGGGCAAACTGATCGAAAGAGCAGCTTTGGCCCAGATGACACAATTCGTTGAAGAAAATGCCATACTTTCAGACTTCCAAACGGGATTACGTCCAAGAAGAGGCACAGAATCTGCCCTCCTTGCCATGTGGGATGACCTGAAGAACACAGTTGACTGCAACGGGGTTGCTGCGCTACTTCTCTTGGAACTCTTGGCTGCCTTTGACACAGTTGACCAGGACACTCCGATACACAATCTCCACAAAGCCGGCATAGTGGGAACTGCTCTAGACTGGATCACGTCCAACATTTCCAACAGAACTAATGTCATCCTTTCTCGTCCAAACCGTACTTCCAAAAACAGGGGCCCCTCAAGGCTCTATTATCTCACCCATGCTTTTCAACATATACATGAAGTCATTACTGGCACTGATCAATTAATTTCAACTAACGTGCTATAACTCTGCAGATGACATGCAAATACTCCTACAACTCCAATCCCCCAAAGATATTGGAAACTCACCAATTTTCAGCTGTCTCAGAGCTGTGAATCAATGGATGACGTGGAGCCATCTCAAATTGAATGCTTCCAAAACGGAAATACTCACGTGTGGCAATTGGAAACATGATGACCCACTCGCCATGTGGCCTAATGATCTGGGAACACCGCATAAAATATCGAAGGAAGTAAGAAACCTCGGAATGTCCATGGACTCTAAGCTAATCGATGAATGCCCAAGTGGACAAACTAGCAAGATCAAGCTTTGTTACTATAAAAACTCTAACAAATCTTCCCCCATTTGGAATTTTTACACAAGGTCCAGGCTACCATCTCCCTTGTTTTGTACAAACGTGATTACGCCAATAGCCTCTACCATGGATCACCTTTAACGACCATGAAGAGACTACAACGGATTCAGAACTAGGCTGCTAGACTACTCTTACATATAAAACCGCAAGACCACATCTCCCCTGCCTTGAAAGCCCTGCATTGGTTACCAGAAGATCCACGTAAAAGCTGCTTTGTATCCCTCACACAGCGATACATGGACGGCTCATCCTGAATAAAATCACCAAACACATTTAACAAAGGAACCTCCGCTCTAGAGTGGCACCTCTCCTCAAAATCCCAAGTTACAAGAAAAAAAACACATGGGTGGCATATCATCTGTTCAAGCAACCAAACAATGGAACTCTTTACCCCCCAATATAAGATCCACAGATAACCACCTTCTCTTCAGAAAACTACTCAAGAATTGGCTTTATTCCCCACATAACCACCATACGCAAACAGATAAATATACAGCCTATCTCTCTGTATATAAGCATTTATTTGTACTATACATATGTACCTATGTGTATTGCTTTGTATAAACGTGTAGAATACTTATGTTTAAAAAGTATTATATATATTCATTAGTTCTGCTTAAATGTTTATATTACTGACAGTTACATTATTCTGTTTTTAACATGTATATACGTGACTGCATAAATAACTAAATCTTTTTATCATAACTATTTATCTACAATTGCTTCACTATTGATCTACAAAACAAATATATATGCATATAAAAATAAATAAAACTAATTTTAAGTACAACATTTGAAAGCCAAAGTTTATTTAATGCATCTTTAATCTACATATACTACCTTCCTCTCTGCATCTATTTACCTTTCATGTACTTATGGATCTAGATCTTTATTACTTTTGGATCTAAATATTTATTACTTTTACTTATTTGTTACTTTTCTTCTAACTCAGCATATCCAATGCACTACCCTATTTTCACCCTATACCGCCCTCAATATATCCTCCAGCTCAACTCCGACTCATCTCAAACCTTTCTATTACTCTTTCCAATGCACTAGCCTATTTCTCACCCAATACCTTTATCAATATATCCTTTACCTCCACTCTCCTTCATCCCAAACCCCATACCACTACTATGATCCCCAAAATAACCCTTTCGAGACTCATCCCTACTCCACCCCCCTTGCATCATCTAATACCTCTTTTTACCATTCAGATCCCCCCAAACAAGCCTTTCTAAACCCTCCCTCCGACTCTTCCCCTCCACCTCCCTTTTACTCATCCCAAGCCTTCTACTGCTATGAGCTCTAAATAAAAAATAAAAAATAGAAATCCTTCCCTTCTATCCATCCACTATTCTTTTCAATCCAAATAACAGACTAACATGTCCACCACTCAAATTAATTTCATATTTCACTATACTAATTCACCACTAATCCTTTATGGGTTCTGGAGTAGCGTGCTACTCGCTGAAAAAGCCCTTCAACACCTCATCAGGGGTAGCAAGCGCTCTACAAATTCAAACCTTTTTACCTCTTCTACCCTTTCGCTATCCTTCTCAATCGAAATAACTGACTAACATATGCACCACTCAAATTACTTTCATATTTCACTATACTAATTTACCACTAACACTGTACGGGTTCCAGAGTAGCGTGCTACTCGCCGGAAAAGAAAAAAAAAAAAACACACTTCAACCCCACATCAGGGGTAGCAAGCGCTATAAAATGCAAACCCTCTTCCCTTCTCTATGCCTTCAACCCCACATCAGGGGTAGCAAGCGCTATAAAATGCAAACCCTCTTCCCTTCTCTATGCCTTCAACCCCACATCAGGGGTAGCAAGCGCTATAAAATGCAAACCCTCTTCCCTTCTCTATGCCTTCAACCCCACATCAGGGGTAGCAAGCGCTATAAAATGCAAACCCTCTTCCCTTCAACACCTCATCAGGGGTAGCAAGCGCTATACAAATGCAAACCCTCTTCCCTTCTCTATCCCTTCAACACCTCATCAGGGGTAGCAAGCGCTATACAAATGCAAACCTTTTTACCTCTTCTATCCCTCCACTATCCTTCACAATCCAAATAACTGACTAACCTATTCACCACTCAAATTACTTTCATATTTTCACTATACTAATTCACCACTAATCCTTTATGGGTTCCGGAGTAGCGTGCTACTCACCGAAAAAGCGCTTCGAAGCCTCATCAGGGGTAGTAAGCGCTATATATTTGCAAAACAATCGCGAAATCGGCAGGTTTGTAAAAATGCCGCAATTTTTACAAAACTGCCCGCGAAATTTGGAGAATGCCATCATTTTTTTCCCCTGGGTTCTGCCTTCTTCTGAGGGAGGGCTTAGTGCTTTCCCTCCACCTCACCTCCTTTGCTCTAACTGGCTCATTTGCTGTTCACTACGTGATTAATTAAAAAGGATTCTAAATTACTGTGTTGGTGGTAATTCACAGCCGTTCGAGTGCACACGCATTTAGAGGCAGTGTACAGGCAAATGCAGTAGATGGCGCTGTGGGAACAGTTTCAGCTGCAATTTTTGACAGTGCCAAACACTTTTATTCAATAGCAGAACCCTGAAAGGCAACAGTCGGCCTGAAGATTGTAGTGAACCTGTTAATTTGTAATATTTGTATTTTGCTGTTTCTTTACAGCATCAATCAATGTTTCTTCTATTTTTACTGGAACTTCTAGATTATAGCTCACGATACCAGGGACTGAGATTTCATATTGTCATACTTGCCAAGTATTCAGGTTGCTTATATGCGACATTGCAATGCTTTATACCTGACACTTTATTATGAGATGAACAAGCCTGTCATGCCCATTCAATTAAATACATTTCAGTAGTCACCCCTCCCCACTTGTGCAAAGTAATGGTCTAGAAACTGATATGAAACACCTGTTATGTTCCAGAAATGTTATGAAGTGTGACACACAAAGAAGGGTGGTCCAGCATGGTCCACCCTTACATAAACACAGAACTTGAACGTAAGTGGATCCCACTAGATCCAATTTCTGGCCTGGGTTCCGGCTCACCCAGGGAAACATGCTGAGTTTGTCCTGGTGTCATTTTCTGACACTGGGACATAATTCAGAAACACCCGTTTAGATCAGCAACCTGCAGGCAGCGAGAGTGCATTCTTATTTTCACTTCCAGCTGAGCCAAAACAAAGGCCTGATTTAAAGGGCCATCTGCCCTTCTTTTGTTCAAGTACCATGTTGACTGCGAGCCACCTACCGGCTAGATACTAATGCAATGGAAGGAAACAAAGGCACACAGCGAATCACTTCACAAGTACTATAGAGAAACTATCACTTGGAGGCAGGTTTTTGACTTTGTTCAACCCCTCGTAAGAAACGTGCATGCACAGTAAGAATGCAAGATTTATCTGTGTGCATGAGAAATTACACAAATAATGATTTAAATGGCGTGGTGAAAGTGGTGCCCTGACAGCGCTGCATACATGGGCGCTAGAACATCCCAGGGAGAAATACGGCCCCCTCCCATGAGGTTAGGATTGGAGCTGTCGTTCCGTAGAGCTGCAGAAACTTTAAAGATGCCTATTTCAAAGTGGAATACTCTGCTAAAACTGGTTCCATAGATTTAAGGCTGAAAAGGAATGATTAGGAGTAAAAAAACAGTGCCGCAAAATTTTCATTTTTGTGCCGCTAAATTTCAATTTTTATGCCGCTAAATTTGCAAATCTTTGCCGCAATATCCTGGGGGGTCTGATAAATGCAATTACAATACAATCTGTTGCTTCCCTCAAGGCTCATCCCTCAGCCCCATGCTGTTCAACACTTACATGACCCCCCCCCCTGCACCCCCCGGCCAACAACGTCGGAGCCCATGGACTAATCATCATATCCTACGCAGAAGACACCCAACTCATCCTCTCATTCTCAGAAGACCCTACCACCACGAAGGCAGACTTCCGCAGCTGCAGCACCAGTGTCGCTGACTGGATGAAAAACTGCCTGAAACTCAACACGGACAAAACTGAAGTGCTGATCTTTGGCAACACCTCCCCGGAGAACGGCTCCAAGTGGATCTCTGAACTAGGACCATGCTCACAACCTCGGCATCATCCTGGACAGCAAACTCCCCATGAAAAGCCAGATCAACGCAGTCTCATGTGCCTGCTTCCTCACTCTGCGCATGTGCCGGAAAATCTTCAAACAGCTTCATGTCAATACCAGATGAACCGTCAATCAAGCTCTAGTCACCAGCCGCCTGGACTACGGCAACGCACTATGCAGTTATCACCACTCACCTCCTAAAGAGACTGCAAACCATACCAAATTCAGCGTCCAGACTCAGACCTCCCCAGACGGACCCACATCACCCCTCACTTCAAGAAACTCCACTGGCTCCCCATAGAGAAGAGATGTCAATTCAAGATGCTGATCCACACCTACAAAGCCCTTCACAACCAAGGACCTGCATACATCGACCACTGTCTGAATTTCAACCAACCATCCCGACACCCATGTTCATCCTCCTTCTCACACCGCCTAAGAAACATTTGAGGAGGCTCCTTCTCCTACCTCGCAGCTAAATCCTGGAACAACCTCCGGACCTCCTCCTCTCTCCAAGAATTCCAGAAGGCACTCAAGACCTGGACGTACAACTGAATCCCATCCGGAGCTGCAACTCCTTCAGCGCCTGGATACCCTCATGGGTGATTAGCTGCGCTTTATAAATCATGTTTGATTTGTTTGAAAGGAACTGATCTGATCAACTAGGATTTAAACTTGTGAATGAAAACACTGTGCAGGTGCAAGGCATCATCAAAAACATACTCAAGCACATACGGACAATATACATTCAGGTACACATAGTGGATTACAAAGTGCTTGTGTTTTAGGAGTACCTCAGGAAACCCAAACAGCCACTATCACATGTGCTTGGAAATGTACAACTGATTCAAACATTTTAAAAAACAAGCTATTTTCTTGCTTACACCACAGAGCTTTGCGGAAGCTGCTTGAGATGCCATTGACGCAAATATTTGCATTATACCCCCAGCTAGTACATGACTTTTAGGCACAGATGTTGCAACGAAGTCGAATATGTGGAATGATATGCGTTTGCCTCAAGTTAATCTCCAGTAGCCACACTGTTAAATGATATACGGTTTTACACAGGCCTGCAGTAGAGGAAAGGCTTCAATACAGTTTGGAAAGAAATGTGTCTGCTGCATGTTGCAACTTCGATAGCCGCATTCTCACTCTTCACCACACACAACATAAGTTTTTCAGTCTTCAGTCATGTACTTTTTAAAAGCTTCTATAAAAGTGCTATGCAAACGGGAGGAAATAAGATTACTCAATTTGATATCAACTTAGAAATCTCATGCTACAGATTTGCTTAGTCATATGATGTAACAAAGAGAACAGACATTTCAGTGAAAGTCAGAATTTATTTAGAAAAGTATATTACACTTTTATGGTGACACGTGAGGTTTGAATTCTAGCCAAAGAAAAATCAATTCCAGACAACGCAAGCTGAATTTGTGTGGTGGAATACATAATATCTAGCACAGATTACTAATGATACATTTCCTTTCTCTGTATTCAATGTATAAAAATCACCCATGTGAAACATTATGAAATAATTTATACTAGATTGACCCAATAGTGGTACTTTCAGAGCAGAAGGGACTAGAAGCACTTCTGAAAGACTGTTTTAAGGTCGCAATAAACTAAGCATGGTGAAAATTCAAAAAGGGACAAACTCCAGGATAGTTTAGCCCATATGGCACAAGTACTCCAGGGACCACTGGTTCTCAACTGTAGGTTCTCTAGCTATTTCTCAATATTCAGAAAAATCAGGAAGAGAAGGAAACACAAAGTAGACTTCAAGTAGTCCTGCTTTGCACCCCTTCACAGAAGTAAATAAGGCAGTTTTGGGGGTGGAAAGAACTAGATTTAGAAGAATGTATTGGTAGAAGGGAAGGGACTCTTGAATAGAGAATGATGAAGACACTTGTACACTAAGCTCTGAAAAAAAGTTAGAATAATCATCACCACTTGCCCCAAACGAGAGCTACATCAGAATTAACTTGAGTCCAAATTGCTTTAATGAAAAATACATGGTCTTCAGCACACCCCACAATTCGGATTGAAAACAAATATTTTCTGGAGGAGTTCTCAAAGAGCAGCATTGCCTAGTTACTGCAGTTCAGCGAAATTTGTTAAATTAACTATTCTGGACTAATCCAGCAGTTCAGATCTGGCCGAGTTTCCTGTAATATTAAAAGACGGCTTGGATTGAGCGGTTACTCAGCATGCATCTTGATTTTCTTTGGCGTCATTCTTTTTGGTGTCTGTTTTTTAGCACTAGAAAGCAGACGTTTTACAATTTCTTCACTGATCTCACTACTGTTAGAAGTCATTTTTGGAGTTTTAGGAGTGAGTTTCTTTTTATGGCTCTTTACAAGGGGAGACTTATTTTTTGTGACATGAAGCGGCAGTTGCTTAGGTGTATTGGGTGTCCCTAAAGCAGATTTTGCACTAGCTGGTAGGCCGACTATATTCCGTTCATCTTGACCGGTGTTCTTAGGTGTCTTCTTCCGATGTGATTTGGGTGTCTTTAAATTGAGTGATACACAAACAAGATCATCCTCCTGATTTTCGGACGCCATTCTTTTCGGAGTTTGTTTTTTAGCACTCTGTGAACTGACTGGCTCGTTCTGGACAGTCTCTGCATTATCCTTTGTAGTTATTCCTTTCGGTGTTTGTTTTTTAGCACTCTTTGCACTGGTAGGAAGATTTATCTCTTGATTAGACTCCAATTTCTTTCTTTTAGGGGTTTGTTTTTTAGCACTCTTCTTACTAGCAGACTGATCCTGGATAATTGGTTTACCATTGTTCTCCGTTGCTGTCAATTTTTTCGGAGTTTGCTTCTTAACACTCTTTTGGACATTTTCTTCACCTCCTTTATCGTCCAAAGCCACCCTTTTTGGGGTTGAAAGATTGGTGGCAGTTTCTGCCTTGCCATCAGCTTCAGAGCCTGTCCTTTTTTGTGCCCGGGGTGTCCGCTTTTTATTTTTCTTTGCACTGTGTGGTACATTAAGGATAATTTCATCATCGCCATCACTATCATTTGGCATCCTCATAGACTTCCGACGCTCCAGGACTGAAGGCGTGCAGACAGGCGTGGGGTCCTGAAAATAATTCAGAAAATAACTTAATTCACATATTCAAATTTGTAACCCATCAACAATTAACATTGTTTCAACACTTCAGATGGCAATTCTTGCATAAAACATTCTACCCAAAGTAAAATTTCATTCTCAAATATTGATACCCTCTATGGTCTTTAATTTGGAAATTAATTCAATCACAATTTTTTTCCCATGCAGCTTAACAGTAGGCCTGGGCGACATTTAAATTATGCTGGTGTAAATTCTGCAATTTTGTGTTACGCTTGTTATGGGAAAATCCTGAAATTCTGCCATTTTGCATTATTAAGCACCATTAGCGATAAAAATTACCAAGAAACGTGCCATTTGTGGAAAAACATCACCACGAATGCACGGGAACCAGACAAGTGCTTTTATTAATGCTCCCTTGCGTTAAAAAAAACTGATGCGAGTACGCATATCACATTAAAATATAGTGTGAGATGACAAACTTGCATTTTGCAGACATTTCATGTAATTATGCAAAAGCAAATTACATGAATTTTGCACTCACTTACAACGGGACAACGATAAAACAAGATGCTTGATATCGTTGGCAGAACAAGATGCATAGCTCATTTCAAGAAGGAAAGGATTTCCTGTGCCTCGTGAGATCCACATTTGAGAGCTACAGTTACAAACTGGCATCATTCAGTTCTCTTGCATGGCAACTGCAACAGCCTCATGCTTAGAAAAGAGCAGAACAGTAAGTCTACAGTGATAACAAAGACTAAGCGTTGTGCTTCCCCATTCCAGACGTTTCTAAAGGCTATGTATGTAAACTGACACGCACACAAAATATTTACTGTAACAATAGAATATCCGTCTCTAGAATCAGCAAACATGACTAAATAAACTTCCAATCCTCAATACAAATCAATCTAAATAATATTAAAATATGACCCGCAATGGAGATGTTTTTGTGTGAATAAAGTCGTTCTTTCGGGTGCCTGGAGTTATCTAAATATGCAAACTTCCCCAAAGCTAAGAGCAAAGTAAAGAGGGGTAGTGAGTGGGTCATCAGGAAGTGTAGGCGTAGTGAGGGACACAGGGAAACTATTGTTTACCAGTGGCAGAGGTTAATGTGTGTAAGCTCTATTTACAGACACAGCACCTCCTCCCCCTTCACCACATTAAAGGTATGAATGGAAAGTAAGACTTTGGATAGGGCATGCCGCCTTGTTACAGACTAAATAGGGTCTTCAGAACAGCTTAGCCAAACTGAGAATCATGTCAAGAATGGACATCCATACAGTAAGGCCAATTAAAGCATGTAGCTTAGCCGCTGTGGAATCAAAGTGGTCATGGAGCCGAAAGGCGACAGACTAGCTTCACCGTCACCACAAATGCATAGAAGTGCAGAGAAAAGGCAAAGGACAAAAGCAATCATTAACTTTCTGAAATGCAGTCAACCACAGGCTAAGAAATCAAAGTTGTGGAGTCTTTTCCTCCGGAAAGGGATGACTATATGTGAAACAGACCATGTGAGAGCCGGATGCTTTTAATCCTCTGGGTAAAAAGCCCAATGTTCAGAAAGTTACATTGCATCAGGAATGGATAAAAGATTATTAAAATAAAAAAAGATAGTCTCCTTGGAACATGAAAATATAACAGGACCATAGGAAGGATGACCGATGTATACCATGGACTACTTGAACTTATGATGAAAGATGTTGTAGGGCTCTGAACAGAAACGAGTCTGCAGTTGCAGCCTCTTTGAACAGATCTAATCACCAAGAACAAAAATTTTACTTTTTATGTCACCAGCTGATTCGCACTCGGACTACAGTTTTGAAACGCTTATGAGCCAGACTTAAAAGGAACAGCTCAAGTGTTCTAGTCTGTGAATGGGGACTAGGGGAGGTCAGATGACAAAAAGGTGGGAGGACAAATGAAACATACACTAAAAGGGATACTTCACCTGAGCATTTTGCACAGACTAACAATAACAAAGCATGTAGGCCACTTATTCTGGTAAACTACTGTAGAAACCACACATTTGAGTACTGGAGAATAAGTGGATAGACTGCATGCTTCACTGAAACAAGTCTTTGTTTATTTTATTATTTCAGATCGCACCCACATCACCTTCTAGCTACTTCACAGGATCTATCCATGTTAGATTGCTGTGCACTAGACTAATGCCTCTCAGTGATGGGACCACTGGGTGCGAATGGGTGACGTTAAACTGAACATGCGAAAATATGATACCGAATGCTGGCAAAAGGCCCACCTAACAACCATCTACCATCTGAATAAAAGGGTTTGGCAAAACATCCCAAGTAAGGAATCTAGATGAGATTATGGATGGAAACCTTAGGTGAACCAACTTATGAAGCGATAGTTTCACGTGATGAGAGGTCTATGATGATTCTTTCCTTCCATAGGATTACAGTCAAAGGTGCAAACCACCGCTGGGCTAGTACACTTCTGAATAAACTCCAACAGTATATGCATTGGAGCACCGCATCACTCCCCCGGCCAAGTGATCAGAAAGCTACGCAGAATCCAGAACAGAGCTGCAAGATTACTTCTTACCCTTAATATCAGGTCACACATTTACTTCCGCATTTCTGTCTTTACAACGTCTAGGTAGACATATTACTTTCAAAGCAATGTGCATAGCTTGTTGTATATTTCAAGGCTCAGACCCCTGCTTCTTTTAAGCAAACAATCTGCATATACCAGCACTTCGCACCAGGCTGACTAGACTCCTTTCTGTTTTTAGCTTTAACAACTAAACAAAACTTCTTCTCTGTCTAAAGGACTATGTTATGGATCTAACTCCCCACAAGAATAAGGGTAATCCTCAACCATCTTCAATTCTGGAGAGCACCAAAAACCTGGTTCGTCTCCAGTTTACACCAAGTGGGTAGGTATAAGCATGCTCAAATTAATCTATTTTCAGGCTATTCGCACCATATTTATTTCTTCACCAAGTGCTAAATTTGAACCGGTGGAAGACTGTGGGGGGTCACCAGCACTCATTTGTGGGCACAGGCATTTATTTTTTCAGACATTTCCTGATAGCAGCAGAGGGAAAAACGAACAATGGGGAAAGAAGTAGGAAGAGAAAGATGGTCATAAAGAGAGAAAGCAGGAAACCACAAGAGTGAGAAAATAGCAGAAGTGTCTGGCAGTGGGTTAAAGAGGCTTGGGGTGGATTCAAGACTATGAAGCCTTGGTATATGGTGTGCCGACATTCAATAGCACCGGCCACAGGCTTCTGGGCAGAGTTTTGGGCACCGGCACCCATTCTATTACAAGTTAAGCACCAACATCTTCCAAATAGGTCAATTACTACGGTTTCAACCCTGCACTCCAAAAAGAGTGCCTATGATTCCAACCAAGATCAGAGAACTTTGCGCCACATCAGGGGAACGAAAAGCTATATGAATGCTACAATACAATAGAGTGCACCTAATTTAGATTTATTTTCAGGTAGATTACCAGGGAGAATACAGCTTCTAGCAGATATTCAAGTCCAATTTGAGCACACCTGAATCTAGATGTACGCTAGAAGCCCCCAAAGAAATAGAGGAAGCACCAGTTCCAGTACAACAATGTCCTACACTCCCCTTCCCCAGAGGCAAGGTATACTCTGGCAACATCCAACCACCATATCTTTAAAAATCATGGGGAGGAGTATGGCCTTTGAAAATCCGTTTGGTTTCTTCATCATTCTCTTCGGGATCTGCAGTCTTGAGATGATGAAACAGATGGGCTGTGGCGGGCAGATTAACAATAAGGAGACTGCTCAAAGAAGAGGAACACAATGCCCAGGAAACTCTGCCATTGGTAAGTTGACAGCAAGAGGAAGAGGTGGGGGTGCATTTAACCAAAGGCAACTTATGGATCAGGGTACTACTTCATATGTTCAGGAGCTATGACCATGGAAACAGGGCCCATTGTGTGCACCTCTGTAAAGACCTATGGGGCAGCTCATGTAAAGAACCTGCGGGCTCAGGGATGCGATGTCTGCTTGTAACCGTAAAAAATGGTGAGCAGATAGGCTACAAAAAAGTTATTTTGTATGAAGAGAACGTACATCATTTTAATATGAACTTTATGCTACAAATCTTATTTGTGAAGAGTAAGGATCATAATCAGTCTTGCGTGGGTCAAACAATAAACAGCCACATAAAAATAGACATTGAAGAAGAAAATTGATTTTTAAGCCGCGTAGTAAGGCAGCAAAAAAGAAAATTCTGCAGTTTTGCCGCTGAACATCAGTTTTAAGTGGCCTAATCACACACGTATTCTAAAGAAACAAGGAGACCCTGAAAATCTAAGGGACCTAGGGTGTAGGCATCTATAACAAAAACAGCGGCCCCTTTCAAAAGGCACAGGCCTAATTTGGAGTATATTGGAGACTGACCTCGGGCCTTGCAAGGCCATGCATCGAACAGAGTATTGAGGACACGCCTTGCTCCTTTCTGGATTAAAGTGCCGAAATGGGTTTACTCCGGTCTCGGACCACGTTACCCCTTTGTTTGGCAGGAACCTTCCCTGCTCCACGCAGATTCTTCTTATTGTTGATGCAATCGCTTTTTGCCACCGTAATCGGACTAAGACCGTACTCCTGTTAATTCACACGCTGTTCCAACCACCACGACTTACTACAAGACAATCTCTCGGGCATAATTCTTTGTGCCCTGATGAGGATTCCTCTACCTCAGTAGGGATCGAAACGTCGTCAACTTCAGTATCCTGACTTCACTTGTTGATTTGTTATTTTTTATAAGCAAAGATACTTTGGAATTGTGGCTTATTGAATGTTTACTTCGTTTTTAGCCACATAATGTATAATGCCTGAGTTTGGGAAATCTCATGATTTCGCTTGTTCTTTCGGGCTACCTATTGTCCCACTTATATGGTTCTGAAATATGGTTTGTTAAAATAAAATTACTTAATCTCCATTTGGAGTCCATAGACATCATTGTATTTGTGTTTATTGCCTAATGTTGCCTCTTTTGAAAGGGACCACTGTTTTTGTTCTAGATACTAATCACACATAGCACAAAATCAACACGCATTGGCAAAGTCAAACATCAGTTATAAAGACAGTAGGGAAACGGTGGGACAATTATTCCGTGCATTTGAAGCAGGAAGCTTCTGCAGCCACTTCACCCACTACATGATGTTTTTAATAACTCAATGTAAACTTTTGTGATCTGCTGTGGCTCTTCATCCTACACACAGACTGGTACAGTTGTAGCCAGATGTCAAAAAGGGAAGTGGGTTAAGAGAAAACAATGGCAAGTCGTACAGGAAAAATAAGGTGCATTGGAGGGTGAACCACCTTCCCATTCCGGCAATATGCAGATATATGCAAATGTACAAACTAAACCAAAATAGCTTCTACCAGTTATTATGTTCGACATTATCTTATTAGAATCTAACCCCTGGAACTTACTGATATTCATAAATAGTCATGAGAATCATTTTGTTAAAAGACTAGAAGGAATGCAAATGGTATGCCTTTAGATATAAATGCTACAGTCACTGCAACACTGCTGGCTTACACAATTTCATTAAAGAATGTAGCACGTCTGAAGTTTGCAATGCCTGTACCCCAACTGCCATATTGGAAGTTGGTACGGTTGTCACTTTGTGGTATGTGTTCCAATCTGAGGGTATATTTCAAATTATGTAGGCTCATTATCAATAACATGATCGGAATTGAGTGGGAATGGCCTCAAGTAATCTGCAGTATTAATTTAATTGGCAAATGAAAAAGACGCTGTATTAAGCTCACCTGGCTGTTCACTGTCAAGTTGAGATCAGCGGTTAAGTCCATAGCTATCTTTTTTTGTATTGGGATTTGGGAGGCCTAAAGAAATAAAAGAAAGTTCAGTTAAAAAGATGCATGGAACAAAATGGAAAAGCGATACTGATTTATATCTCACCAAAAGTTACCAGGTTCTGACAAAGTCCCGATTTTAATTATATTTATGATATGCATTGCGAAATACCCGTGTGTAAACTGCCACAGAGAAACAGAAAATAATGATGCCACAGCTTAGAAAGGAGTGAACATATTTCCATAAGCGATATTCAAATCTCTCAGTTCAGATTCTGAAGAGCTACTTGCGTTTAAATGGCTGATATTTTAACAAAGTATTCCGTAAACTGGCCTTTTTGTAGCAGTTTTTGCTCACGAATCTTGCAACCACGTTTTCAATCTGGGATTTTTTTGTTTCCACTGAAATGTCAAAAGTGCACTTGCACAGAAAATAGATGGCGATCGTTCTACAAAGCCTTCGCTCCCGCTACACGTTTAAAAGGTCTGCAGAAGAGAGGCCTACCTTTTTAAAGATGAAGGCAAAATACTGCTGCTTAACTCCCCTTTCAGCCCCGCCCTCTCTCTGCAATGTCGCAGGCAGTGCCTAAGCAACTCGGTGAATTGAGCCGTCTGCAGCACAGGCTTCACAGCATGTTGCACCAATGTAAGGGTACCCGAAGGCCGACTGGTATGCCAATGGAGAGAGAAGGCGTCAGAGCAGATTATGTTGAGGAGCAGTATATTACCATTACAGAGACTGAAACAGGCCAGTCATTACACCAGTAACCTGGTGGGCTGAAAACATCTGAAGTACATTTTTAGGTCTCGCCTGAGCCAGCGCGCATGCGCTGCTCTGGCGAGACTTTTAGTAAGCGGGTTTTGGAAGTGCAAACAGTGGCTTTTGCTGGGGACTAGCCTGCGTTCACGCGAGCGTGCACGCGCGTTCAGGTGCCATATGGCTTCCCTCGCCATCTGGACGCACGCGTGAACGCAAGCTGGTCGCCAGCAAAAGCCACTGTTTGCTCTTACAAAACCCGCGATTACTTTCACGGCCGCGCGGCCATGTCAGTTTCACGGCCGCACGGCCAATGCTTGTTGCTCGCGCTTCTTGTTCTGACTGTAAATAGTGTTGAGCTGCATGCCTCTGCTTTGAGATGCAACAACAATACAGGTTTCCTAATCCGAGTCGGCAAGAAGGTCATAATCGTGGCTTTACTATATAAAACTCAAAAATAAATAATAAATAACTATGGAGAGGGTTTAGATAGCAGACCCTCCTAGTTTTGCAAGTCACCCTCTCGATGCCTGAACATCTAGTTTCATGCCGCTGACGGGACTCCCTGATCATTTCTTCAGCTCCATATATCGTGTGAGCAAGGGGGTTGTAGACTAACACAGTTGTCTGTCTGTTCGCCACGGTACGCTAAATCACGTCGCCAATGTTTCCCTCGATGAATTGAACCCTTCATCCACACCAGAGCTCCTCACCCCATGACCAGTAGGAGAGGAAGTCCACAGACTCTTCTTGGAGTTTAGACTCTCCATCACACAGTTTGTTGCATTCAGTTCTTTGACTTTTGCATGCATTCTGTAAAGAAAGTATCCTTGTTGCTACATTTCCCTACATTGGCAACGCCGATGGGGCAGGCTTTAACGTGATAGAGTGTTCAGGCGTGCAACACATGTAAACAGCATTTCTGAATGCCTGTATTAACATGTTTTGGCATATTAAAGGCAGACCTATTGAATTTGCCCATGCTTGTTTTTTCGGCCGGCACATTCACCATGCCACTGCGAATTTAGTGCCATGCGAACTTTAAATCTCAGCAGAGTGGATGACAGATGCATTAAAGGGAGCGGTGTGTCACCGCCTCTGTGCAGGTGGCTATCTGGTATGTGCTCGGTGGCGAGTTACCATGTTGTTCTCAACCTCAGAGACGCTGGCAGCTGGCCCCAATTTGAGGCTCTTGTAAACTACTGGCTACTTGCTGATGCATGTGTGTTTTTTAGGTCTCGGCCTGCACCAGCGCTTGCGCTGGTCTGGCCCAGAGTTTTAGTAAGCGGGTTTTGGAAGTGCAAACACTGGCTTTCGGCTGGCGACCAGCTTGAGTTCACGATGGCGTGCACGCGCAGCTGCCATCTGTTGTTTCCTATCTCTTCCTCATTTCCTCGTCATGGCTCATTAACTCTCTGGACTCTGATGTTTCAATCGCAGCAGCAGCTCACATTACCAACTGAGGGCCCTGGACTACAGTCACATGAAAAACAACAGCGATTAGCATTGAAATGCAAGCTTTTTTTGTCTAGTTAGAAATATTGCTTCGGTGGGTTGATTTCACCTTATATCGCTATTTGTTTTATATTGGGAGTCACAGCCTAATTACCAGTATTTTTGTCTCTCACTGTTTTTAAAAAAATATTTATTCGCGCAAAGCACAAAGCTATATTTAAGGTTACTTTTTCCGCGTCACTTCTTCACTCTATTTAAACTCCACACCCCCACTCTTATTGCCTTTCTCCTTCTCTCTCTCTCCCCTCTCTAATTCTCTCTCTACTTAATTAACTCTCCCCTCTCTATCTTTTTTAGCCTTTCATTCCCTCACCCCTTTATCTGTTTCTCTTTCAAACTCCTTCAATCACTCTCTCTCCCCTTCTTTCTCTCTCTCTATCCCGCTCCACTCTTTATTCTATGTACACCCTTTCTCTCGCTCTCTTTCTCTCTCACCACCCTGTCTAATTGGGCATTATATCTTCACTCTATCTCTCACTCGGCAACACCACAGCATCACTCAGCGCAACCACAGCATCAATCAGAGCCAGCACAGCATCACTCAGCACCAACACAACACCACTCAGCACCAACACAGCATCACTCAGCACCAACACAGCATCACCCCAGCACCACCACAGCATCACTAGGCACCACCACAGCATCACTAAGCACCACCACAGCATCACTAAGCACCACCACAGCATCACTCTGCACCACCACAGCATCACTCTGCACCACCACAGCATCACTCTGCACCACCACAGCATCACTCTGCACCACCACAGCATCACTCTGCACCACCACAGCATCACTCTGCACCACCACAGCATCACTCTGCACCACCACAGCATCACTCTGCACCACCACAGCATCACTCTGCACCACCACAGCATCACTCTGCACCACCACAGCATCACTCTGCACCACCACAGCATCACTCTGCACCACCACAGCATCACTCTGCACCACCACAGCATCACTCTGCACCACCACAGCATCACTCTGCACCACCACAGCATCACTCTGCACCACCACAGCATCACTCTGCACCACCACAGCATCACTCTGCACCACCACAGCATCACTCAGCACCACCACAGCATCACTCAGCACCACCACAGCATCACTCAGCACCACCACAGCATCACTCAGCACCACCACAGCATCACTGTCAAGTATGAGAGGAGGCATAAGTAGAATAGACGTAGTTTAATTCAACTCGTAACAGCATCACCAGAGGGCATCCAATTCCGTCAGTGTCCAACATCCAACTGACCTAAGAGAACGGCACGGACCCTAAGCTCTAGAATGAGAAGAGAATAGAGGGTCCGTGCCGATTGGCATAGCAACTATATACACAACACATCTTCCCCCCTTAAACAGAGAAAATTAAAAAAAACAAATAAAACTAAAAATAATGTTTACAGCTTATCTCTAATAAAAGTAACAAAATCAGACAGCCATCCAGGTTTTTTGCGTAGACGCTTGGTTTCACACAATTCAGGAACAGATACACTGTTATTAACATGAGAAGAACAGGAGTCTGTGGATACAGTGTGAGCAAAGGAATCAAGATTGTCTGAACTTTGTTCCTCACTATGTTCGAGGGCTCCAGGACAGGTATCCACATCATTTATCAAAATTGCACTTGGGAGAAATACTGACCTCACGATACAAATTCCTGTTACCCTTGAGTACAGCAATTCTACTGAGATTCCATACCTTACCATTAGCCAGTCTAACTGAATTTTTCAAAACATCTTTTATAGTAAATGGTCCCATAAATTGGCTTTGGCCCTTTGGAACTCTCCAAGGTTTTTTACTTTGACTAGCATACCAACTTTGACAACAGGATCGATCTTAGAACCTCTTTTAAAGTCAAATCTACTTTTGTTGGCCAAATGAGTTTTTTCAATCTTCTTTTTAACTAAATCCAAATTGACACGGCTTTTAGTGGAAGTAACTAACCATGAAGGGTTACACTTAGTTCTCGGTAATCTTCCCCTCATTATTTCAAAAGGAGAACATCCAGTCATATCATTAGGAGTAGTTCTATACCTCCACATGGTTTTCACCACCGAAAATTCCCATCTGTTATCTTCAACTCCAGTAATCTGTATGGTGCTCTTGATAACCTTATTAAATCTCTCAATGATACCATTACCAGTAGGATTATACGAAGATGTAGTGCAATGTATAACACCTACCTTTTGAAAATAATCCTTGGCTTTGTTAGAAACAAATTGCACACCATTGTCAGAGATAACACGGATGGGTAAACCTTCTAAGGTAAATGTTTCATCAAGGAATAGCAAAACAGAATCAGTGTTAACCTTTTCTACAATTTTTAAAACAGGCCATTTTGAGAAAATGTCGATAGCAGCAATGATGTATTTGTTCATGGGTCCTATAGGACCCATGATATCCATGGCAATAGTTTCCCAAGGTCCATTGGGAACAATGTGTTCACTCATATTGGGTCTAAGTGTCTTTAAGGACTTGTCAGCATTGGCACAAGTGACACAATCTCTAACGATACGCTCCACAAACATGTCTAAGCCAGGCCACCAAAATAATGTTTTTATAAATTGTTTAGTTCTCACAATCCCATTATGGCCCTCATGACCATGATGAACAATGGAAAGTCTTACGCCAGAAGGAGGTACGGCTCTGTCTCCTCTCCGAATGGTACCATCAGTAGATGATAATTCATTTCTCACCTCCCAGAAAGCTTTAAGTTCAGGAGGGAAATTTTTCTTGGAAGGCCAGCCTTCCAGGATATATTTCTGAACTCCTTGCAAAATATGGTCTTTTAAGTATTCTGAAGACCACACTTCTTTTTAATGGGAAGAGGACCCTCATCATGTACCAAGGCAATCTGAAAATCGTCCCAGGGATTGTGAACGTGCTCTTTAAGAGGTACAGGAAGTCTAGATAAGAAATCAGCAGTGACATTCTCTTTTCCCGGGACATACACCATTCTATAAATAAAGTCTTGAAGCCTCATGGACATCCTGGCAATTCTTGCCGAGGCATTTATCATACCATCCGTGGTGAGGAGACGTACTAAAGGTTTGTGATCACTGCGGATCTCACATTCCTTGCCCCAAACAAATACTCTGAAATGTTCTAACGCCCACACGCAAGCCAAGGTTTCCCTTTCAATGGTGGAGTACTTCACCTCAGATGGCGTCAAAGTTCTAGAAGCATAAGCTATGATCGTTTCTTTACCCTTCTCACACTTCTGTGCAAGAACTGCTCCCAGACCTTTGGAGCTAGCATCTGTGGTAATAACACAGGGAAGGAGAGGGTCGAAACTACTAAGGGCAGTGGCATTTCCAATTTCAGATTTCACATCTTTGAATTCCTTCTCGCATACCTCACTCCATACGAATTTGCTTTTGCTCTCAAGTAATTGCCTAATATTGTACACCCTGCAAGAGAAATTCGGTATGTATTTTGCGTAAAATTCAGTTAATCCCAAGAATGACCTTACGTCATCCTTAGAAGTAGGAGAAGGTGCAAACCGAATTGCCTCCACTAGTTCAGGTTTAGGTTTGATGCCATCTTCACATAATACATGACCGAGATAAGTCACAGAGGAAACTCCAAATTTACATTTTGAATGTTTCACAGTTAAACCATTGGAAGATAATCTACCCAGAACAAGATCTAAAGAGTGGTCATGATCAGATTTGTTGTCGGCAAACACAAGGATATCATCCTGAAAACACACTGCATTATTACAATCTCCAAAAATTTTATGCATGGTGCGTTGGAATACGGCTGCCGCAGAGGCGAGACCAAAGGGCATTCTTTTGAATTGATAGCATCCAAAAGGTGTAACGAATGCAGTGTATTTCTTACAATCTTCATCAAGGACAATTTGATGGTAGGCTGCGGAAAGGTCAATACATGAAAAAACTTCGCTTTGCCTATAAGCGCCAACATTTCAGAAATCCTGGGTAACGGAAATTGGTCAATAACAATATTATTATTCAGATGGCGCAAATCAATGCAAAGCCTAATGTTACCATTAGTCCGTCTGGCCACCACAATGGGGAAATCCATTCTGAAGATTCAATATTTTCGATAATCTTACTCTCCATCAATTTGTCGAGTTCTTTTTTACTTCATCTCTTACAGAAATGGGAATATTTCTAGCTTTAAAAATTTTCGGACATGCATTATCCTTCAAAATTATCTTGTGCTTGAAATTTGTTAATTCACCAATGTCATTTCTGAACACATCCGCAAATTTCTCCAACAACATTTTACTATAGTCATCAGAATCTCCCATAACCATGACGGGATCAGGATTATTAGGATTAAGAATAATATTTAGTTTACCCTGTTCAAACCATCCCAAAACAGACGGTCCTTTTTTGAAACATACAACCTTGCAATACATTCCCGGTCCTTGAACCTGAAAATAAGTAAGCGAGAACCAATAATATCTATTCTTTCACCTGAGTACCCTTCAGGATTGATATCGGAAGAATCCAAACTCGAACCAAGTTTGTCTACAAATTTGGATTTCCAAATATTCTCGTTTACAATGGAATATGGAGATCCAGAATCAGCATAAATTTGTATATCTATACCTCCAATGGTCATATTGCATATGGGTTTCTTTTTGATGACCAAATTGTCAATATTCAAAACTACATGAGAAGAATCTCTAATGTTTAACAAGTAAGACCTATCAAAGTCAGTACTATTATCATCGTTATCACCTCCACCTAGGTCATCCCCATCAACACACTTAATCTTATCACCTTTGACTTTTCTGCACATTTTTGAAAAATGTCCCACCAATTTGCAGACAGAACATTTTTGTTTTAAAGCAGGGCACATTTTGTTGTTAGCCAAATGAGAATTACTGCCGCATCTATAACAAATAAACTTGTGGTTGTCAGGAAAAACATTACGTTCCTTTAAAGTATTTTGCTTTTTGTATAGACATTAGCATTGTTTACCTTAGCTACAACTGAATCTGCTTTAACCTTTTCTTCTGCCCTAACCTCCTTGGCACTCCTGCACGACATCTCAGCTTTCCTAACTATAGCTAAAATATCATCTAGTTTAGCATCGCCATTAATCCACAATCTATCTTGGATAGAAGAATCCCCAACATGCATGACAACTTGGTCCCTTATGAGGTCTTCTTGTAATAACCCAAATTGGCAGTCAAGAGACAAAGTTCTTAAGGCAGAAACATAGGTGTCGATGGATTCCTCAGCGTTTTGTTTACGTTGAAAAAACTTATACCTAGTAATACCGATACACACTTTAGGAGAAAAGTAGCGATCGAAATCATTCAAAGCAGCAGTAAAAACATTTTCATCGCTACCCCCACTCATTCTAACCATTTGACTATAAGCTTTAAGTCCCTCAGGTCCAACAGAATGTAAAAATTCCTTTTTATGGGCTGGAGACATTTTCCCTTGAACATCGAGAGTGTCAATGTAGTTAATGAAATATGCCTTCCATTCAGCCCATTTCATGCATGGAGAGGAACCTGCAGGCCAGAAACACTGAGGGGGAGCCAAGTTATAATGTTGAGTAGACATAGTATAGTAAAGTAATGACTGAAATGTAAAATAAACCAAGATCTGTGAGGAGAAGAAGAGCACTGTTCAATGTTCTGCACGTAATCCACAAGGTAAAAGTAGAAAGAAAACCAGAAATATAAGCACTCAGTTAATTAACTCGGTAAGTTACCATATCTCCGTAAGCTCTAGGGGATTGCAAAAGATGCAACAGCAAAAAAAATGAAGCGCTGAGTTGGACAGAAGTCGGCGATCTCGGGAGTTGTGGTTGCTAGGATACGTGTCCAAAACAAAATGGCCACACGTTGCGTGAGAAAACGTAATGATGTAGACTCACGTTGAAGAACGTACGACGTGATGTGCATGTAAGGCTTGACAAAGAATTCAGAAGAGCAGGGAGCTGGAGACGCTAGAAGCTTCGTCGGTAGGAGATTCGTCCGCACTCCAGACTCCACGGACGAAAGAATTCTTGAAATGTCGTCAGCCTAGAACTGCTGCTTTCGTCATACTTCAACTGCAAAGGTACTTTTTCAAATAAGGCCAATGCGGACGGTTGAATAAAGACGATGCAAGGCAGCCTTCATCCCATTAAAAAAACAAAATCTCCAGTATCGCCGGAAAACTCCAAAAATAGACACAAATCCAACGAAGTATGAAGGTCGGAATGGTAGTCGTAAAACGCCCTTCCTTTCAAAATTAGGAATATAAAAAAAAATCTTCGCACGCAGGTCCGTAGGGTGATGCTGTACCAACCTCAGTCGCCAATTGTCAAGTATGAGAGGAGGCATAAGTAGAATAGACGTAGTTTAATTCAACTCGTAACAGCATCACCAGAGGGCATCCAATTCCGTCAGTGTCCAACATCCAACTGACCTAAGAGAACGGCACGGACCCTAAGCTCTAGAATGAGAAGAGAATAGAGGGTCCGTGCCGATTGGCATAGCAACTATATACACAACAATCACTCAGCACTACCACAGCATCACTCAGCACCACCACAGCATCACTCAGCACCACCGCACCACCACAGCATCACTCGGCACCACCGCACCACCACAGCATCACTCAGCACCACCACAGCATCACTCAGCACCACCGCACCACCACAGCATCACTCAGCACCACCGCACCACCACAGCATCACTCAGCACCACCACAGCATCACTCAGCATCACCACTCAGCACCACCACACCACCACTCAGCATCACTAAGCACCACCACAGCATCACTCAGCACCACCACAGCATCACCACAGCACCACACCACCACTCAGCACCACCCCATCATCACTCAGCACCACCACAGCATCACTCAGCACCACCTCAGCATCACTCAGCACCACCTCAGCATCACTCAGCACCACCTCAGCATCACTCAGCACCACCACAGCATCACTCAGCACCACCACAGCATCACTCAGCACCACCACAGCATCACTCAGCACCACCACAGCATCACTCAGCACCACCACAGCACCACCACAGCATCACTCAGCACCACCACAGCATCACTCAGCACCACCTCAGCATCACTAAGCACCACCTCAGCATCACTAAGCACCACCTCAGCATCACTAAGCACCACCTCAACACCACTAAGCACCACCTCAACACCACTAAGCACCACCTCAACACCACTAAGCACCACCTCAACATTAGAATAGGCAGGAAGAAGTTGCCAACATTGCAACGACAAAATAAACGACAAGACCTTTCTTATGTTTATTCTTTTTTAATTGGGTCATTCAGTTGTACATAATGTCGTCTTAGTTATATATAAAGTAACAAAAATGCTTATAAGTCTTTTTTATTATAACTTTTCAACATGCTGCACAGCAGCCACAATGCTCTTAAAAACATTAGCAAAACCAATAGCTCTGCCTAAACACTTATAAGGTCCCAAAGGCGAGACCTATTGGCTATGCCAATGCTTGTTATTAAAGTTGAGCTTTAAACACTGCGAGAAAGCCTTCCAAAAGTCACTGCTCCCAAAGTCATTTTAAAGGACGCAGACAAAAGACTGCATCCAAGTTCCTACGTAGATCCACTCTTTTTTTCCACCGTAATGCTCACCGAATCAATAGCAGAAGTAGCCATCGTCGAGCATGTCCCAGTGACCTTATTGCATTGTTGTTGGATACAGAATTCGTATGAAGTGAAAGTACAATAAAGCAGACAAAAGAACAAAAAGTAAATAACATATACTTACAAAACCTGGAAAATCATAGTCTATTCCTTTCGCAGAGAGTCTTTTCCGTAGCATCCTTTCTTTTGCTAGCAGCCGTTTGGTCATCTTTTCTTTCTGCTCGACGGTACGCTTCTTGTTGTACCTGGCTACTGCAGGGTACGATGGTTTCTTAAAGGTTCTGCTACAGCCTTTAAAAAGGTTTTCATGGACTTTTTCAGGAGGCATAAATTCGCCTGAAATACAATGATGGATCTTAATAGAGCTGGGATTATTGTAATTGCTTGCAATACATTAGTCTTAACCAACAATGAAAACATTTTATTTGTGATAAACAAGGCTTTTCAGAGTCTTTACTGATATGTAGAATAAGAGCACTTCTAGTACCCTTCAGTGCTTTTTCTTGTAAATATCAACGTAATCATCTGTAAATGGATCTAATGCTGGGAATGGATAATGATGAGAATGCTTTGACAGGCATCTTTTGGCATCAAAGAACATCAAACCTAGAGCAGTATCATTGTAGTCACAGAATGAGGAAGACAGTAAAGATGGTACTTGGTTCTTGCCGAATCCTAGAGTCGGGGTAATTTGCTGTGGGCGGCATTCAGGCCCTATTCTCTGCCTTCAGGTTGCAGTATGGTATTGGTTCTTCTGGTTTGAGGGTACTATGGTACCCTGAAACACATAAAAACCAGCCCTCCTCACGACTGCAGCAGCTTTGCAAACCAGTGCATCGACTTTATTTGCTGATGGGTGGTTTGTACAAGAACCAGACTGCCTTGCTCCCGCCATAAATCCCAGACCAAAAGTACAAGCTGAACTTTGTTTCGAAGTGCTTGAGAAAGATTCACAACACCCTCCTGTTGAAATTTGGGGGGGGGTGGACAGGATATTGGCCAAATGGAACAATTTACTTGTTGCATTGCTTGGCACAGACCCACAGAGGCAATACATATTTTATTACTTTTGTGGTGTCAGTCAGGCCTTGCCCTGCCTGTGGTGTTGGGGCTTACCCTCTGCAGAAAACATGGGGTAAAATGTCAGCAAAAATGTACTAACATTTTTAAAAGACGTATAGATTTAACTGGGTGTTAAGACGTTTAGGCAATTTCAAAAAGCCTATAACACTACAATTTTGTTTACTTCAATGTTCTGTCCTGCCCCTTCCAGGTAGGTTTTGATAGGATAATTTACTTGGAATAGGTAGGGTGGAAACATTAAATGTATACAAATATTACATCTGCAGGTCAAATACCGTATAACAATGATTTTGCTTGCATTCTCCACAGCATGCTACCTTACTAGAACGTAAAAGAAAAGTGCTTCGATAGATGTGTCCTCACAAAAAAATAGGGTTGTAACTCAGAAAAACAACCTTGGACTGATTCTTCATTCATGTAGCAGCTTGAAATCCAGTTACCGGTTCACAAGAATGGAACGCACTCATGAAAATATCCACGGTTAATACATTAATGGGCAAAAGTGCAGAAGTGTTTGTTTACCATACAATGAAGTGTATCCAACTTAAAAAGTCGAATAGTCCTGTAGAAAAAGAAATGCACTTACATTTCAAGAGTCTTTCACAGAAAAGGTAGTTGTTCATGGTTTCGGCAACTATCTTGGCTACTTCGTCACACTCAAATTCCACAAAAGCATATCCTTTACTGCCTCCAGTCTGCCATAAAAAAAGTATACTTAATAACATGCTTGGGAAAAGATGCATTACCACAGTAGTACCACATATTGGATATATCAGCCAAAATTAGCACAACTAAAATTATGAAGCACACAAACAACCTAAGTTGGCATGAAGAACCGATGCAGAGTTCTAATCCTACATTTAAACCGTGATACACAAACTACTATTGAATAATTAACCTATTCAGTAAAGCAACAGCTTATTTAGTACAATCCCGAAAATGTGGTAGGGCAGACGTTCCTTCCAGAAAATAGGCAAAGGAATAACAAATCTGCCACACTGTGGTGTTTATAAATGAACTACATCCTTATGCCTTCAATATTTAAGCTAATATCATCTATAAATTCTGTTACCTTTATTAAAAGAAAAAAAATGAAGAGGAGAAATTAACTTGATAGAGGTCATAATCTTTTACTGTTACAAACAGGTATATGAAGTCACAAGACACTTTTGAAGGGTTGGTGAAAAAGCAAACAATTTAGGTCCTAGCATGAGTTCCAAGCCCTATTATCTCAGACCCAGTAAAGTATTGTGATCTGTTGTAAGGGACTAGGGCAACATGCTGCACAGCTGCAAGTGATGAAAGAGCCCCAACACAAGGAAGGGCCTGTCCATCAAAGGGAAGACATTTTGGGAATGCGACTGCATTGTGGTCGCAGAACAGAAGTACTTCTAGATAACTGTCGGGCATTTTGTTTATTTTAGGAGCAGAGACCCAACATCAGCAAAATACTCCTCTGTCCTGGGTAAATGTATATTTAGGGAGTTTTATAAAGTGCAATTATTATTCACTGAGTTAAAGTCCACTACTGAAGGAGGGTTTCGTTCACAAAAGGACTTTCTGAATCTGACTAGACAGGAAGAATGTGGATCTCCAAGTGGATAGTATGCCACTGCCCGGCTCCCCGAACCGGAAATAATTTCTCATCACATTTAAGAGTATATTCTAGGGAAAGGAGGTGAGAGGGAAATCTGGATTTTATTGGGCCTTCGATATCCTCGAATGTATTATAGTCAAGTGCAATCGTACACATGGCACCAACAACTTGTCGTGCACCATAATATTTTGACAATTCACAGAAAACGTGCATAGAGTTGACTCCATAGGCAGGTGCCCGCATTTCATCTAGTGAAAGAAATCCAACTGTAGGACCCCCAAATTAAATGGAAACACTGGGTAGGATCTGAGAGCATTTAGAGCATCTACATTCTCACATTGTGTCTCAGAGGTCAACACAGACATTGATCCTGTTCAATGCCTTCATGACAGGACACCCCTCGACAATTCCCTGGGTACGTGGATGACACCCAGATGATGGCCTGGGAAGTTGCTGCTTCTCACATTTCTAACAACTGATGATTTTGACTGATGGAAGACAATGCTGCTCTTTGGAGGTCTCCTCACAGTAATTCCTTTTGATTTCCTCTCTTCCTGCTATGGGCACTTGCCCATCTAGTTCAGTACATTATCTCCGAGTCATTTTAGATTCTGACCAATAATCTGTCTCACAATTAAATAATGTATCCAAGAATGTTGTAGTATTGTGCGTGCGTGAGCAAGCACCCCCGCGTGGCATGGTATTATGTCAATGCTTGTCGCGAGGGGTGTTTGACGTGACTCGCGTGCCTGTGCCGACAGTTGGTGGTCAGCTGGCGGCTCGGTGCGACCAAGGTCGGTGGGATGACGTGATAACTTGAAGAAACAATAAAACTGCATAAAGATCACTTGTGTGCCTTTGTGGTCTTTACAAATGTGTTTTAGCATTCACTCTTAGCTGTGGATTTGCCTAGGATTTTCTCCTACTCTTTTCTTTGGCGGGTTCCCTGACAAAATGAGGAGCATGTCCAAAACTAGCACAAAACTCAGACGCTTATCTCAAGCATGAGCTAAAGAGTAGTGAACCGACCAAAACAGTTGAAATTATTCTATTGACTGCCAGTTAAGCAAATGGACAAATTCAAAATCCTCCGTTTTAAGAATCTACACAATCATTCTCTTATTAATGTCCCTAAATGTCTCTTCTCTCACTTTGTAAGTTAGAAAATATATATCAGAAACAGCAAATAGGAGGGGGGATCTCTACACTCAAAGTTGGGTCTAATTTCATAAACTACTCTAAAGACCTGAAAAATACCTCTTTTCTTTAAAGCCACCTCCTCTCCTGTCCCACTGTATTTATGCCCAAACTTCAACATTAAAAATTGAACAATGCGATTGCTTTATGAAAATAATCAATATCAAATTACATAGGTGTTTACATAAGCATATGAAATCTTTGAAGAAAGAGTGATAGTTCTGACCTGCGTGGGACATCCCTGATAAGAAGATAATTGGTCCATCATTGGAAAGTTGGTTCGGAAACTGGGATATGGAAACCCAGAAGATTTCAGTGGACACTGGGGGTGACTTTATGAAGCTATTGGAGAGGAGTCACCCTAAAAATACTCCGATCTCACCAGATGAAGTGAAAACACCATCACAGTGATCACAAACAATGGATGGCATTTGCTAAAGATTTGTTTGCACGAGAGTGATGGTGAGGCGAAGATGACAAGACACCCCACTCTCCTCCATACCTCCAACCCTCTCCCTTTTTTATACATTTAATTCACTGGGCTGTCAATTAAAGAACCACGGTTCTCAATAAAATTAGCAGAAGAGGATTTCAATCCCTACAAGGTATTTTGATGTAGCTTTCCAGAGAGCTTAATTCTGATTGGCAACTCTTTTCAGACAGCATATTCAAAAAGGCTTCTCTTCTCTATGTGAAAGCCTAATCTCAGAGTGGCACTGCAGTTAACGCCCTGATCAAAGAAATCTTATCAACTCCCAGCCGATGTTCTTCCACTCCAAAAATTGGCGTGATCATTAACAGTATTCTCAAGAACCTTTGTTTTTTGGCAAAGATGGGCATTACATATCCATGCAATTATAACTTTCATAAAGTGTGGAAATGCACACTGTAAAACCAACTCATTGTGGGTTCATAATTCCCACTTGCTGAAAGAATGTGGAAAATGTGATCAGAGAATAGCGTGAAAACAGGCAAAATTTAACACGAAGCCGGAATTACCACCCCATGTTATAATACAATTTAGAATGAAGACTTAAATAACGTGTCCGTAGGAATTATAGATTCTGCTCCTCTTCACCAAGCCACTGGCCTATGGGCTATATTATCCTTATGTGCGAGCATGGGGGAGGGGGATGCCGATGCCGCTCACGCCCCACTCAGATGTAGAGATACGTCAATTCTCTACCCAAGTATCTTCTCGGCTCCCAGGCTTCTCAGCAGAAGTCATCTCTCATACTAGACTCCCCAGCAGCAGGAATGCACTCCCCATCTGACTGGTTCCCATCTCAACTCCCCTCCTTGCCACGATGATCATGCCCTTGGTGTTCCCAGGCCTCCAGGACCTCCTTCCACCGCTCTGCTAAGGGACGCCGCCTCAGCCCCTTCGACTCCTCCCTAATCAAAACTCGTCCCTTCGCCCCAGCCCAGTAAATCACATCTCGTTTCCAGGTCACCTCCACGGGCCCACCGACCGATTTCCAGGCCATTGCTATCTTCCTCCTGGCCAAGACCAAGGCGAGATCAATAAACCTGTTTCCCACCTTCCGTTTGGGCAGGTGGGGAAAAAAGCCCCAGCAGACGAACCTCGACCGTGGAGTAAAGTGCACGCCCTAGTGTCATACCCACCACCTCCAATATCTCGTCCCAGAACAGGCGCAATGCGGTGCAGGCCCAGGTCATGTGTACAAAGTCATCAACGCTATAATTACACCTCGGGCAGCCATGAACTTCGAGGCCGAAGGCGACTGAGTCTATGGGGCGTCATGTAGGTCAGGCGTTCATAATTAAACTGTGTGTATTTCAACCTCGTATTTCATGAGACCTTCTTAGGGTATGCTAGAATTCTGCTCCAATCTGGGTCCGAAAGCTCCCTGTCCAACACTGCTTCCCCCAGTCTGCGTAGCTTTAATAAAGGGTTGCGGGTCTTCCCAGACAATGAGCTATAGAATCACTTCACCAAATGCTTCTCTGTACCTAGGGTAAGCAGAGAGTATAACACCGCATGTGTTGAGGGCTCCTCATGGCCCCTTCCTCACATTCACTTAAATGTACGGACCAGGGCCTCGTATCGGAGGAACTGGCTTGGTGTAAGACCAAAGCCCTCGACCAGGTCCTCAAAGGGGGCAAGAGTGTTTTGCTGGTAGCAGTCCCCTACCATTTCCAGCCCCACCTCCGTCCAGGCTGTCATCTGTTCAGCTGTGAATATCGTCTGTGGGTCGCCATGTGGTAGGCCAATCAAGGGCAAAACCGGGGCATACAGAGGAATCTCCGACGACTTAGCCATGCAGCGTTTCCAACACTGTAAAGCTGTGGTCAGTAATAGGGACTGGTGAAGGATTGTCTCTGCCGGATCAAGCAGTTTAGCTAGCAATAAAGCGGGGCGTGCTCCGGACTCCGCCAGACCTGTTTCCTCCAGTCCCAACACCTCCAGCCACTGTGCAACCCACTATCTGAAAGGCCAGGAAGTATAGTTCGAAGTTTGGCACCCCCAGGCTGCCCTCCGTCATGGGGCGCTGTAGTGCTTCTTAAGACACCCTCCGCCGCCCCATATCCCATATAAGATCCCGCAGCAAGGAGTCTAATTGACAAAACCAGCAGGCAGGCACCGTGGTTGGGAGGTTAATAAAAAAATATAGTAGATGCAGCAGCACAATCATCTTAGACCAGGAGATCCGGGCCACAATCTGCAATCGTAAAGAACACTAGAAAGGGACGCAGGATCTAAGGGACCCAAGAGTCCTCCAGAGGTGATATGTATCCCCAAGTATCTGATGGTTGACTGTGCCCAGTTAAGGTCTGCAGGGAGGTCCGGGGGGTGAAATAATGCAGCGGACACGGGGAACAAATAGGTCTAGTGTCTGTTAACCCTCAAACCCGATGGGTATTCAAACCTCCCTAAGGAGGTCCAGTGCCGTAGCAGAACCCACCACAGCATCCGTCAAATAAATCAGGAGATCATCTGCGTATAGCAAGATGATAAGTTCATGTCCTCCCACGGTCAATCCCATACCTTTCCCTCCCTGCCTAAACAGCTTGGCCAGAGGCTTGATTGCTAAAGGGAGCAAGAGCGGCGATAAAGGGCAGCTCTGTCTGGTGCCACAAAAAATCCTGTATTGTGAGGAAACCATTTTACCTGTCTTAACACGCACCGTGGGGTGTTCAAAAAGCAATTTCACCCACCTCACCCAACCATCTCCAAGACCCATACTTCCCAGGACCTTAAACAGGTAGACCCACCATATTGTGTCCAAAGCCTTTGAGATCTATCGATATCGACAAAAGGGTCGCCTGTGGAAGAAACCGCACCCCCGGATGGTACAACACAGAATATAATATGTGCAAATCAAATGAGGTATTCTATTCAGTATGGATTAGTGTAGGCATGTATGGGAGCAGGGGAACTGACAGGATCTTACCAAGTAGTTTAAAATCCATGTTAAGCATGGAGAGTGGTCTCCGGTCTAACCAGCCATGCCAACCAACGACCAGACAGCCCCATCTCCTCTTGCACTTTTGTGAGATATCCCTTATAATCATGACATCTTAGCCGCTAAAGCGCTTCACTATAAAGTGCGCACACTTCCTGCAGGCTTTCCGAGTCAGCAGCTTCCGTTCCCTGTGCGTTGTCTAGCCTATGTAATCGATCTTCAAGGTCTCAAAATTTCTGATGTAGTTCCCTCTGTATGCCTATCGACTGTCCCAGGCAATGCTCCCGTACCACAACCTTAAAGGCCTCCCACTCTACCAGTACTGTGGACGCTGTTTGTGTGCGTTATCAGAAAAATAATTCTCAATGGAGGCACCTAGAGCTTCCTTAAAACCGGCATTCTCCAAGGTCAGTGGATTAAGTTGCCATAGAGGAATTAAAGGACGTTTCCCCAGACGCTGAAAATCTAGCAACAAAGGGCTGTGGTCCGAGATTGTATGTCCCAGGTATTCAGTGTGAGTGATAGAGTGGCTGAGTCTAAGGAAGCACAAAAAGGTATTCAGTCACGTATGCAAGTGGTGTATGGGCGAGTAGAAGGAGTAGTCCCTTCCATTCATGTGGTGTGTCCTCCAGATGTCCTCTAACCCCCAGTGCCCTATCCAGTCATGGAACTCCACTGCGGTGGGCCTGAGCCCTGGGTAGCGGGGGTAGTGAGCGATCCAGGGTAACATCGGCCACAGAGTTAAAATCTCCCCCAAGTATCATGTCCGCTGTTGTCAATTCATCCATGGGGGCTGAGAAACTATGGAGGAAGGGTATCTGGTCCTGGTTGGGGGCATACATGCTACCAAGTGTGATATCTCGACCAAACAGTCTCCCGGTCAATAATACATAACGACCCTCCTTATCTATCAATGTACGCAGAGGTTCAAAGAGGACTCCTGCTCTCACCCAAATTAGCACACCCCTGGCACATGCTGAAAAGGAGGATGCAAATATCCGTCCTCTTCACCTCCAGCACAGTTTCTCTACCTCACTTAGTATAAGATGAGTCTCCTGCAGCAGTGCTATCTGCACTCCCCACCTTCTTAAGTATATGTGCACATTATGCAGCTTAGCAGCCGAGCTCATGTCAGGAACTTGAGTGTGTACTATGAGTGCCATGGCAGAAAACCATTCCCAGAATCTCTCCTCCCTCCATACCCCTGCCCATCCACCCCAACCCCGGGAAAGGATCCATAACTACACCTGCAATCATAAACCAAAACACGTAAAAAACACCAGCAAACCTGAACTCCCCATTCCCAGAGCAGTCTGGCAACAACCAGCCGCCCAAACTGAAAGCAAAGCAACAGCTTCAGCAGAAGACCCAACCAGCCATAGGTGGGGCCTTTCAAGGAGGGGCAGGCTACGGCCCAAGGGCGGCAGTCTTCCACTTTGCCCGCGCTGGCCCGGATCATCAATAATGCCCAGCTAGTCCGCACAACACAGTATCAGTTTTTCATAACACGAGAGGGATTGGCACTGTTCGCAGGAGTTCTTTTCAAATAACGTTGTCTGGCGTCCTCGGGGTGACTATCGGCAGTGGGGCACTGTCCGCCCGTGGGGAGTTCCAATCCGAGTCGCCAGACCCTTTTACAGCGGAGGAACCCATCTTTGAAATAGCCTCTCTCTCTTTCAAGAACTCAGCCACAGCCTGAAGGGCAGCAGCCCTTTCCTCCTCAGTCTGGGTCCTTTCCCTTAATTTCACGTCTCGTAGTGTGGCGGTAGGCTCTTTCCTTGAGGGTGGGTTCCCAGATTTGTAGGCTTCGAGCCATTCCCAGCCGTTTTGGGATCATCACAAAAATGAGTCTTCTCCTCTAGTATTATCCAGAGCCGGACACGGAACATTAAGAATACTGCAGGCCCTCCTCCTGAAGAGCCCTCTTAACTTCGAGGAACAAAGCTGGTCTCCACTGGACTTCCACTGTGCAGTCAAGGAATATAGAGATCCTACTATTATCCACCACAAACGGGCAGTCTGTTCTCGCCTTCTGTAGTAGTATGTCGCTGTCCTTATAATGCAGGAGCTTTGCCACAAAACGGCGTAGTGGGCACCCCTGGAGCCGGTGGGCGAACTGGTACACGGTATGCCCCTTCGACCACTGTGCTGAGCCAGGGCTCAAGGAAGGCAATCATGTCCCTGCCATCCATCCCTTCAGGCAGCCCAACCACCCTTATGTTGTTCCTCCTGTTACGCCCTTCGGCATCTTCAGCCCTATGTTCCAGCGTGCGGACCCTTTCAGAGAGCTCCGCAACTTGAAGTGATGATAGTGTTTGTTGTGCAGGGTGTAGGTCGGCAAGTGAGGACTCTGCCACTTTCACACTCTCTAGCTAGCTTATGGTGTTCTGAACCCCTAGCCCCACCGACACAGTACTAATATCCTGGTGTAGAGTGGTCTTCGTGTCAGCAATGGCGTAGAGTATTTTTGTCAACTGTTGCTGCACTGGGTCTTCCGCCATCGATGGCTCCCAAGCCACGCCCCCATCATGCTTCACCATTACCTGTATCAACTGTATTTGATGTGCTCTGCCCGAAGGACTGCCTCGGATCTATATAGAACTTTATGTCCTCACACTGATTAACACCCAATGCTTTAAGAACGGAGTTCTAGTTATTTTCATCAGTGATTTTTCTTTTCATGCCTGCTTCTTATTTCATTGATGGGCATCTTTCTACCCCACACACACGCACACATATGCTCCCATTACTTCTTTTTTACTTTTGATCTAGGTGGGACAAGTTAGCCCAATCAAACTAATTCCAACTTTGATGCGTCGCCAGAAAGAGCATCTTATATCCGCTTTAAATTTTTCTTTTTGTCACCCAGGCCTTTGGTTATTTCCATCAAGACAGCAATATTACATTTCTTGTAGACCTTTCGGGTTCCCCTCTTTCCCCTTTGAGATCAGTTTCATGCTGTAACACACTGGGTTGCAGTTGTCCATAAATTAGAGCACATTTACCTTATTTTAGATCCTTTACATTTGCCTTTACAACACATTTGTTCCCTGTATAATTTGAGATGCATTCACTTAAAAGCAACATACTAGGAAGCAAACTGCTTAATCATTGACATGACTCAAACATACAGTGCTAAAACGTTCCAAGTACTCAAACCATGCCTTTTCTACTGCTGCACCAATGACCCAACCCTTTTTTCATTTGGGGAAACTGCTAAAGGCTTCGGTCTCTGTGCATGTTTTCTGACCTTAGTTCTCAGGTCAGAATTGCATAACATGTTTTTTGTTTTTAACCAAATCCTTTTTGTTTTCCATTTATTTTTTTGTTCTACTCGCACTCTGTAAGTTAAAGCAATCTATGTCTATCAAGGTCATACTAAACCGATATATTATGACCTTCTGACACACTTAGGTGTGTCTACATATTTGTACTTCTTTTTTTGCTGAACTATAAAATGGAAAGCATCACTGATGTTTTTTTTAAGGACAGTCACTGGAATATTACTCACTTGATTTCTAATGCACGAGCATTCTATTTAATACAGTCTCATACTGTACAGTTTGGACAATCACAAAGAAATAGGGCGCTGCATGAAAAGGAAGCCTCTCCCTGTGAGGTCTCTATAGGCCAGTGAAAATACCTGGGAAAGATAATGCAGCTTTTCAGCTCCCTCCCTCAAACAGAATGGTAAGATGAGAATCAGAGTATTAGGACATCCTCCAATAGTTGAACCCCTAATGCAGGCAGTGATGAAGGAATGCTGAGGGAAGACATTCTCACGACAAACTAACAGACTTCAGCATCCAATGCTATTGCTTTACATAATGTTTCTATCGGTACAGTTGTACGGACCCAATAAACAGCAATCTCACTCAGGAAATGTCCATGCCATGCTTGTTCTCAGACTGATCACTAATTTTAGCATATACAGAAAACTGTGTCCTATTACAGTAACACAGAAAACGTTTTCCTATTTTAGCAACAGCACAAACTGTTAGCAGTGGGTGACAGAATGGTATGGGTTTAGCCTATTGACTACTGTTAAAAATGATCCCAACAAATTAAAATCAGAACTGATTGAGAAGAAAACACAAATAAATCCTAAATGTACTTCTGCTATTGCTTGTAAATACAACAAAGCTGAGTTTTGGGGGAAATTGAGCAACTTCAGATACAGTCGTTTCTTCCTCGAGGGGCTTAATAAAAAGAGGGTTATATTATTTACCTTTTTGCTTCTCGAAAGTCGAACTCTTGTGACATTTCCAAACTGGCTGAAGTAACCTTTTAGTTGTGGCTCAAAAAGTCCCCTGGGAATATGCCCCAAGTAAATTACACCAGGAGTGAGCTTCTCTGTCTTCTGCAAGAGAGAAAAATAAATATATCACTAACAAAACAAGTGAAGTGGTTGGTTTGTCAGGAATGGCAATTTACATTTGCAAACGAGAACTTAGCTTGAAAACGTGATAACTGAAAAAATGGCCTCAACCCTGCCGCCGAAGGTTAGATACGGCACGGCAAGACACACCGTGTTTTTATTAACTTGTAACAGTGTCTATTTGTTATGTTACTACATTCTTAACTTTTAATCTTACGCCGTCTATTATTTTTAACTCTTACCTACTAGCTTCTGCCAAACTGTCCCCGTTCCACCACAGCTTGTGCCGCTTGAGCGGAGGGACCTGTTTTGCATGTTGATTACACTTCCACCGGAAGTGAGTGCTTAGTTTGTTAGCATTGCAGACGCTGCTGCCCCTTTTCCCGTCCTTCCTCTCTTCATAACCCAAGGAACATCGCGGACGCGCGTACCGCAGGCGCCTGGCCGTTGCTGGACCCCCTGTTCGTTTCTCCCTTTGTCTCCATTTCTACTTGCTCCTTCCTTTTTTCACCTATTTTACCATTCTCTGTCCAATACTTATGGCAACTCAATGCCCTATGAGTGAAGAACTCAGGGCACCAAACATAGTCAGTCCTCCTCAGCGATCCACGATAATTCACCTGACAGCATGTTCTTCCAAAGAGGAGGCGGTAAATGCCTTAACTGAAATCGGTCTCTCATTCTAAACCATGCCCTACCAAGCCTGCAGGCTGCAATTGGACTGACCACACTCAACAATTAACGTTGTTATATTGTAACGCCCGCTCAATTCCAAAACACTCCCTGGAAATATGGAGCCTGCTAGACTCTGAAAAGCCCGGCCTATTTTTCGTTACCGAAACATGGCTCCATGAGGCCGCCTCCACGATATTTCAATAAATTTCCCTCCTGACTATCAACTGATTAGACTTGACAGGAACAATAAGAGGTGGCGGCCTAGCAATAGCTTTCAGGGCCCACTCGAAGATCATTATCCTGGAAACCTTTCTCTTGGAATGGGGCGAACTCTGTATTTTCAGAATAGAGAACTTCACCAAGGGAACCTGGAGAGGCGCCTTAGTCTATCGACCACCCGGCATTAAAACCAATTTCACCAACAATTTGATGGAGACCATTGCACCTCATGTTTTAGCGGCCGATAACTTTCTTCTAATTGGTGTTTTTAATTTTCATGCTGAACTCTTAACGGACACAAACACCTGTCTATTGATCTCCAGTCTCAATACCCTGGGTCTAGGTCAAATGGTAACAGGGCCCACCCATTCAGCAGGTCATACCCTTGACCTCCTGTTCACCAACACCCCTCTTATCAAAGTGGAGTCCCCTATCCCAGTTCTCTGGTCAGACCATCATTTTTTAAAATTCTCATTACAGTGTGTCCCCACCCACAGTAATGTCCGCGGAGAACAAATGGAGCAGACCCTGGAAGAAAGTTAGCTTAGCTACCCTTTCTTCCCTCTTTAGTCCCCCGTCCTCTATCAACAACGACAACATAAATCTGGCAGTTGAAACCTATGAGAAGGCAATCACCCAGGCCCTTGATACTATCGCCCCCCTGACCAAAGCCAAACACAAAATGTATCCTTGGTTCACTGAAGCCTTAAAATCTGACAAACTGGCGAGTAGAAAGGTCGAACGGAAATGGAGGTTTTCGAAAAGCACAGAGGATAAGCAAGCATACAAATCTGTACACAGACACTACCTAGACAATATTAAAACAGCCCAAAAAAAATCACTTTTGTGACAGAATAAATAAGGCCTCCAATTCACACAAAGAACTTCATAAAATATTAAAAGAATTTACTAGCCCTGCTTCATGCCAGTCTGAATACCCTGCTTCTCAGCATTGGGTGGACACACTGACCACCTTCTTCGAGGAAAAGATCAACACTATACACAGTTCCTTTCCTAAACAGATATGTGAACATCATGACCACCGGTCCGATTGCGATCACATACCCACCTCAATTTCTCTAAATTAATTCACCATATTCACACAAGAGGATGTCAGCACGGCCCTCTCCAAGGTCAAATCAGGCTCCCCAACCGACCCAGTCTCACCCCACATTTTGTCCATTATCAGACCAGCTTTTTTGGAAAGCCTCACTGACCTTTTCAATTTATCCCTAAGTCACGCTACGGTTCCCACAAAATGGAAAGCAGCTATGGTCAAGCCCATTTTAAAAAAGCCTACCTCAGACCCTAAGGAACCCAATAACTATCGGTCCATCTCTCTCCTCCCTTTTTTTGGGAAAGTCCTTGAGTCCCTAATCAATAAGCAACTCTCATCCTTTATAGAAAGCAACAAATTGTTGGACCCCTCCCAATCGGGTTTCCGGGCGGCCCATCAGCACGGAAACCTCGCTGATAGAGGTAGTCGATAACATCACTCACCTTGGACACTGGACAGTCAGCCATGCTGGTCCTGCTTGATCTGTCGGCCGCTTTTGACACCATCTCCCACAGGACCCTGGTGAACCGACTGTGGGAGGTGGGAGTCAGGGGAACAGCCTTAAACTTGCTCAGGAGTTACTTAACTGACTGTTCATAGACAGTTCATATTGGTACCTTCGTCTCTCGCAGCCAACTGATTGATAAAGGCGTCCCCCAGGGTTCCATCCTAAGTCCTACGCTCTTCAATTTATATGTGGCTCCCCTAGCCAGAGTGATTAGATCTTACTGCTTCAATACCGTGTCGTATGCAGACGACACGCAACTTCTGATCACCCTCGGCCCAGATTTAACGGACACCAAACTTCGATTCATAAAATGCATGACCGACATCAATGCCTGGATGCTAACAAATCATTTGAAACGCAATGCCAGCAAGACGGAGATCATCCTTTTTGGGAAAGCCCAGGCTCTATGGCCTAGTGACTGCTGGCCTCTCAATCTCGGCCCCTGTCCCTCTCCCAAACTGGTGGTCCGCAACCTTGGAGTGCAGATCGACAGTAACCTGTAAATGAAAGACCATGTTAATCATGTGACGGGCATCTGCTATGGTCTAATGCGTAGCCTTCGGAAGATCTTCCAATAGATCCCAGTTGCATCCAGGATGCCACTGGTCCAAGGCCTAATTATCAGTCGGCTCGACTACGGAAACGCCCTGATGGCTTCCATTAATGAAGAGCTCCTCACCAAGTTGCAAGTGTTACAGAACACTGTCGCCAAACTTGTATTAAATCTACCTTCACGATCTCTGTCAGCTCCAAGTCTGAGAGCTCTTCATTGGCTCCCCATCAGAAAACATATTCATTTTAAGATCAACTGTCTTGTCCACAAAACAATTCATGGGAACGGGCCATGCTATCTTGCCAAAAAGCTTATTTGGTACCAACCCACCAGAACCCTTAGGTCCTCAACCAAACACCTCCTTACCCCCTTCGAGATTCGCACCCCCAGGAATGGCGGAAGACCATTTTCTTACCTTGCCCCCACTCTGTGGAATTCACTCCCACCACACCTACGTATGGAAACCGACCATAGACAGTTTAGGAGAAATCTAAAAACCTGGCTGTTCTGATCCCCTTTCTTCAAGCCAGCGTTCTCTCCTTCCATCTCCAGGGTTTTTCTTGGCCAGCGCTCTGAGACCCATGGGTGATATGTGCGCTTAATAAAATCCCATGACTATGAATGAATGCGGATCTGAAACAAGTCTTGCCACTTTAAAGAGGAAGAATATCTTCAAGCATCGCTTAGCTCTCTCCCACCAAAATAGTTGTGTTGAATAGCTGACCAGTGTAACTGTCCTTACTATTCACTTCATAGAGCTAAATTTGCTGGCACCAGGCAAATTAGATATCTAGAACTGTTCTTTTTATTTTTAAAGACAAATAACTATAATTAAAGTGGGCCTTCTCCCATGGATAGTGCAGTACAAATGCCACCTGCCAGTTATTAGGTGTCATTCAATGTGTCAAACATATATGAAAATACCACACATAGGTACACCTAAGCATGGAACGGACAGTCATGAGGGAACTGAAAACTTGACAGCCTAGAGATATGCATCAGGAGAGAGATTCTGGATTTGCACCCAGAAGAATGTGGATCTGTATTCATTTTCAGCATACCTGGTTATTCTAAAGAATCCCTCCATTAAAGTATAAAAACGCCCGAATAAAAACCCCATCTGAAAACGAGGATCAAGCGAAGCAAAACAGTCAACCAATGATACTTTCCCAGAGCACAGTTAGGTAATGAAACAGTAACATATTAAACGTCTGTTAGCCCTCAAACTACATGTGAGTGCAGATACTAATAGACATCTGCCCCTCAGTGAATAAATCCCCTTTGCGCTTGCCATCTGTTTATGCGCATACAGTAGGAGAATAGGTGTCTTTCTGAGAGAAACGGCTCTATGGCCAGTTTAAGCCAGGTTTCCGTAACAAAAAGCAGATCTAGTTAGTGATAATTTCTTAACATAATTCTACAGATCACAAGATTAGACAAGCATCAATTAAAGAACTGTATTTAGTCAGTTTTTATAAATATTGTGCTGACCCTCAGAGTTGTATAGTGGAACTAACAAACTTATAGGTTCCTCTGATTTATTTTATCTAAACTAAGAGTTTATGTACAATTGTTACTTGGAGAAGTCGGAGCAATCCGATTAGTCTTTTTTGGAACTACCACCTCCCGGATCTATTAAGGCCCCACGGAGGCGGGGGGCTCCACCCTCCACTTTGAAAAACTCAGTCCTAGAGGGTACATTGGTTGTTGTGCAGGTAAACTATACATTATGTAATACTTTCTCCTCTTTGTGACAATTATGCGAGTCTTATTTGTGAGTTCCAATTGTATATATCCTGGTTGTGTACAATCATTTTAGAATTATCAGAGGTGTCCCACCACAGCAGACTGATAATTCTGTTCAATAATGTTAATATCTGTTTCTCTTCAAAAGTACTATCCACACCCTGTTACTGTGCTACAGGTACAGGAACAGTTTTATTAGTTACCAAATCAATATTATACAGATGATCAATAGTATGTACAACACTGCCTTCTGCATCCTGATCCAGTACAACAAGTATTGTAGTGTTCTTATAGGTTGTTAAATCAATACTGGGCAAATTGTCAAAAGAGGCAGGTGAACAACCAAATTAACAGAGAGCCACGCTAGTGCTTAGACATGGGTCTAGCTTGATTCTAAAAAACACGTGCACGTGTCGAGCCATGAACATGTACTTTATGCAATAAAACAACATATACAAACATAATAAGGTCTCTCTAAAAATTAAAAATGTACTATCTAAACATTGTTTTACTCAAATTTTTACAATAACCAATGAGCGCTCAGGTGTATTACAATAAGAAGCATATTTTTTAACCAAACCGACACCAGATTTCTTCCAAGTCACAAAATACACATTTATTCAAGCCGAAATCAAGCTGCATAGTACGGTCATTGATAAGCATGATGGTTTTTTAGTAAGGGCTGACAAATGTAACCATCTGAGGGAGGTTGGTTATTGGGAGGGTCCAGTCTGCTAAGCATTGGCGACCAGTCTACTGGCTTTTCTGTCAGTTTCTCGTGGTTTTCATATATTGTTAATCTACCAGTGCCCATTCGACCAATTCACATTTGCAGAGCTAATTCTTCAGGGCTATAAGGTTCACCCAGTGAATGACTATGCATTCTTTTTGCGAAAACATTGCCTAGTGATGCCAATCTTCTTCTCATTTTATTATTCTGTAATTGCAGCAAATATACCCAATAGGCATTGTTTAATTCATTTAACAGGTATGTATTTTGTAGCTCAATACAAGCAGCTTACCACTTTATCCCAAAAGTCAGCTATTTTGTGGCATCTCAATTCCATTTGCACGATGCTTATCCCCTACCTCCACATCAGAAGTTCGATTTGCCAAGGCTAGGATGTCTGTCAAAACCTGCGATTCTGGTGAGCGAGTGGCCTCAGGGAAGGTGGCCCAAAACTCCCAGGCGATGCATGCCAGACTTGCATGTTGTAAGAACAGGCCAGGACCCACTTGATAAATTTCCCTAGCAACTTTAAAACTCATTACCCTCTCAACCCCCCTTCGCTTAAATTCGTCACAAATTGAGGCAGTTCTGCCCAATAGACACAATCTGATCACTTTTTATGTGCTATATCCATGGTGCATATGACTGGGTTTTTGATTTGTTTCTTTTGTATTTGCTCTTATACTAAATGTTTCTTTAGGTCAGTGCTAAATTGAATGATGATTAAATAATATGAAATACTCCAGAAATCTTTTTTCCGGTCACACATGATTCATGTTCTTGGTTGTGTAATATCTTTTTAAAACAGTATTTGATTGATGGCTGTTGGGGGGCTTCCTTTGTCTTGGTGCCAGGTAAGAGCATGAAGTGGCACACTGATTCCCTTTTTATAAATCCAAGAGGTTTCAGGCGCATTTAACCAATTGGATAATGGAGTTCCTTTATCCACTTCATCGGTGGTGGTAATGATAACAGATGCAAGTCTTTTGGGTGGGGAGCCTGGCTAGGAGTAAGACCGATTCAAGGATCTTGACCATAGTTTAAAGACAGACTTCCCCGAATTGGCGAGAATTGGACGGCATCAGAAGAGCTCTGAAACAGTTTGCCCGTTTTCACATTCAGGGGTTCAGCAATGTTATAGCAAATGCGTTAAGTAAAGAGTTTCCATAAACTAATTTTTCACTTCATCCTGGAGTTTTCAACCAACTGGTACGGAAATGGGGGATGCCTGTGTTGGATCTTTTTGCGACAACGAGAAATGTGAAGTTCAGATGTTTTGTTCCAGGACTTGGGAAGCAGAGGCTTGAGTGGTGGACTGGGTCCTGCAGATGGCTGTGCGGCCTCCTCTATGCATTTGCCCCAATCTGGTCCTTTCTAGTGAGACTCAGGAGGGTGTTGGCTAAGGTGATATTACTAGCTCACTCTTGGCCTTGAGCAAATTAGTATCCTCTGTTGATGAGTCTGAAAGAGTCGGAGGAGTGGCAGATCCCTGTGGTTCCATGTTCCCTATGGTTTCCTTCCCTGAATCTTCAGGTCTTGCGCAGACTACATTTGACGGCTTGGAAGTTAAGAGGAGTGGTCTGATTCAGAAGGCTTTATCAGATGAGCTAGCATCCACTTTGCATCCTTCAAGGAGGCCTTTGACACTTAGATCTTACGCTAAACATTGGAGATCCTTCTCGGTATGGTGCACGCATAGGGAGTTCGATCCTACAAAGGTTGATTTAGTTCAAGCCTGCAGTTCCTCAAGGATGAACTTCTATGAGGTTGAAGGTGGCTTCCTTGAAACTTTGAAGAAACTTCAGAACAACATCACTACAAAGCCTTGCGATAAAGGTGGTGGCATGGTAATAATGGATACCAACGACTATATTGCTAAAACTCAGACCATGCTGCAGACACCTGAGCACTACCAAAAAGCTAGTTCGGGAGCACTAGATAAATAGAAAATTCAGATTGAAAGGCTTACTCACACAGCATTATCTAATGGTGACGTATGTAAAAAAGAAGGTCAATTTCTGAATACACAGAATCTATCATTCTGGTATTTATGGTGTACCAAAAACACAAAAGATCCCACTCTGCGTCCCATCATTTCATCTATTAATTCGATTACAGAGCCATTATCGAAATATGTGGATACATATTTGTGCCCTATGACTAAATGCTATCAATCCTGTATAAAAGATACTGGTGATATGATAGCCAAGATAGAAAACGCGCCTTATAATCAAGAACCGGACATTCTGGTCACTTTAGATATTGAGGCGCACTATACAAACATTCCTCAACAAGAAGTCATAGGAGCTGTAGAAGCTCTTTTAGAGAGATCTTCTGGTGACCCGCCCAATACATTCATATTGGAATGCCTAAAAATAGTGCTCTTTCAAAATTATTTTGAATTCAATGGCAACATGTACCATCAAACCAAAGGGACAAGCATGGGAGCATCTTGTCCCAGCACAGCGAATATTTATATGGGAGAACGCAAACACATTTTTAATGAAGCTGCCCCATTTTTTGAAAACAAAGCAACGGCATTGCTTCATAGATTACATTTTTTGGTATGTTCAGGAGAAGAGGAAGGTCTCGTAGATTTCATACAATGGCTAACCCTCAGTGACAAGAACTTACATTTACAGCTAAACATAGCTCGGAGAAAGTAGAATACCTAGGTATCTGGATTACAGGCACTCGAGGTAAGTTACAATTTGACTTTTATAGAAAACCAACAGCTAAAACTACAGTGCTCCAACACTCGAGTTTTCACCCAAATTGCCAAAAAGACTATCCCCTTTGGGGAATTCCTTAGAATTAGAAGGAACTACTCCACTATTAGGGAATACGAGACACATGGAGAAGCACTAAAGCAGAGACTTTTAAAATGAGGGTATCCCAAACGCTTGGTTCGACAAGCATTTAAGAGAGCCAAGTACTACAATCGCGATGCTCTTCTACAAGGACTCACTCAATCGTAAGAAAGAAGACAAACTTGTCTGTGTCATAAATCATTCCAATTTAAATCATGAAGTCAAAAGGGTTTTTGACAAAAACTGGAAAATCCTTAATACCAATAAAGATGACAACATATTGGATAGACCTATTTTTTCAAATAGAAGAAAAGCCAATATAAGAGACAAAATAATTCATACAAGGTTAAAATCGAAAAATAGAACAAAAACAAGGTTCTATTGTAGGTACTAAATTGATAAAGGAGAACCACAGATGTGGCGCATGCCATGCTTGTGATAATGTCCCAACTACAGACAGATGGGAATATAGAGAAAGCAAAGGTTTTTTAAAAGATATGTCCAACTGTAGAAGTTTCAACGTGATATATCTTATCATCTGCCCATGTGGACTTGGATACATAGGTAAAACAGGGCGAGAATTCAGGACCCGCTATGTAAAACAAATCTGCGATTAGAACTAGAAAATTGCAAGCATCCTTAGTTCAACATTGCAGTGATCAAGGTCATACAGAGAATTAACTTAAGTGGATCATCTTAGAAAAAGTTCGAGCCAAACAAGGACACGCTATGACAGACACACGTAAAACTAGAGAAACATATTGGATTTTGTCTTAACACAGTAAAGAAGGGCCTCAATTAGAAAATTATATGGCGAGTTACCTGATCCTGTTCACCCCCCAAGGTCTATCTATATCAGTATTACACAAGCAAACATTTCCTGCTCTCTCCAGCATTTTGTTAGTAGGCCTAGACCATGCTATCCATTATTGAGATTCTATAACAATATTAAGATCATAAATAGTGATGAGGGCTACCGCTGTGTCAAACTAAACTGTTCTTTTCCGCTACTTTCTGACAGCCCACCGTTCGAAATCTAAGTATTCGAAGATGATGTGCAGAAATTTACACGGGAGGGTCATCCCTCGTTAGATGTCGCCCACGTTCTTCAGTATTCTGGAGTCCTTTGTTCAGGTTTAGCTGCGAGGCTCTCTCTTACGTCAACATGTCAATTGCAGCGCATTACGTGCGACCATTTTAAAATCAAACCAGCGCTGGCGTCAAATAATCTTCTACGGACGAGAGCCCGTCCGAGAGACCGAAACCAACGAGAGTCAGAATCCCGCACTGGAAGGTAAGACCTTGCTAATCTCCACTTAGTAGCATAGGATTCTTGTGGCGACTCGGCTATCAACATACATAGTGGGTAGTACTTATAAAGCCCCTCTTATTTAAATACGGTATAAGAGACCTCTGTAACCTCTTTAGGCACTAGAGTCTTACAGAGTAGATCCCAGCGCCGCAGGGATATACGATTTTAATCTGTACACGAGCAGTGCAGGACACCTGAGAGGACCCGGTCACAGATACCTGTAGTTTTAGCCCCCATCACTGATAAACTATGTAATAGATTGCTGTAACCTAAAACGGGCATCTCACTTACTGGAGGTTAAAACAACATAAGACAAAAAGATAAGTAAAATGCCATTAGTGGTTGTCTGACTTGGACCGTGCATTTTTTCAGGATTGGATGCCAGCCAACGTGATGAGGTGTTGGATGGCAAACCATGAAAAGCTGTTCCCTTCATGAATAAAATAAAGCAAACACATAAAAGGCAAAATGTGCAAGTATTACAGAGAAAATAAAAATAGAGGTAACATCACCTGTAAGGAAATATAACTAGCCAATCAGTGTAATAAAATTGCACATGCTGCAAGTATTAATACTATTCTACTGTATTCTGCCCTATTAGCAGTAGTTCTATGAACGTGAGCAGATTTCTGGTTTAATATACACTGAGAGCTTGGGCACCTAGTAGACAATACGAGGCCTAAAATAGGTATAACCGGTTTCTAGCACAGCTTCCACATTCAGAAGGCGGGATATTTTTTCCAAAATTGTGCTCATACATGTGAGAGAAAAATTAACATTTCACTTTACATGCATATCACTGCTACAGCATGAAGATCACTGAGATGTTCGGAATAAGACCTCTTTGACTCGCTGTGGGTTATAAGGTAAACTTCATCTTGCCCACTTATATCAGATGAACTAAATAATCCTTTCACAATATCTTTTCTTTTGCACCCCATTTGGGTGCAAGCTTCCATTTGTGCAGAAAACACTGGATATGGTTTTAAATTCAAATCAGATGTTATTAAGCTGACTATTGAGGAGTTCTCATTATTTACAGAAATAAGTTTTCTCAAGACACTCCCATCTTTATCCGCCATTTTATGTGGTATCATACCAGGTGGTCCTGAAGAAGGTGGAGCTTCTACACACTGTCCACCTAAATGATTGTAGACCAGACTATATAAGATTCCGACCCACAACACAGCAACGGCAGAGAAAATAGTTACTTCCCCGTTGCTGTAGATGGTGATTAAAGCCAGTGGTTGGAACAATCATAATTGGCTAGAATAAGGGAATTAATGTGTGAGAGTATGGGGAATGAGTGGTTTTTAGTTGGTGTGGGGGGTATAAAATAGTTCTATACAAGTGTTTTTCTAAAAAAATGTCTACATAAGGAGACAGTTATTTGTGTCGTAAAAATTGAAAAGATAATTTCCTGTATATGAAACAAAAAGAACACCTCCGGTGTAAATTTCTGGACACCATTGAAGGACTTTTATTGTATAGTATTGTAAAGTATTGTTCAGTACTGTATATATTGTTTGTATACTTTTTTTTAAAACTATTTTTCTATTGAGCTAATACATAAAGATACAAAAAATTCAAATAGTAGATATTGATACAAATTATAAAAGAAATAAAATGACATTGATGAAAGCAAACAATGAATTGACGGCTAGCTTTGGGAGTCTACCATGGCCCCCATAGGAAGTAATATAGGTCAGGTGGGACAACTTATTGCGTCGTTGTGGCTTCCTTGAAAGTTCAACTGGCTGCTCTCAAGGCATTTTGAAATTCTTGAGGTAATTTGAAGACGGATGAGAATTTGGTACATCGCCTTTTAAAGGGTCTTTCTAATAGTTATTCGGATCACCATTAGGCCTGGACGGTGAACTCCGCTCCGTTTGCGGAGTTTTCTGCACTCCGCGGAGCTCGCGGAATGCAGAACACTCCGCTTTGCGTAGTGCAGTGGAGTTTTTTCCCCGCTCGCGAATGGTAAGTTCGCGAGGGCGAGCTGCCGCTCGGGTAGAATTTCTACCCGAGCGGCAGGAAGACCTGTGCTAACAGCAGTTCGCACTACACTCCGCCACTTGCGGAACTTCGCGGAGTTTTTTTGTAGCTTTGCAGAGTTCTGCGTAGCAAAACCCCGAGAACTACGCCCAGGCTTAATCACCATAAGCAGTTTCCAGCATGGGACTGGGACTAGTTCTACGGGTATTGGCTGACTCCCCTTTAGAGCTTCTGGAAGAGGTGATGGTTACATTTTTAACTTTAAAAGTCTTCATTTTAGTTGCGATTACAACAAGAAGATTGGAAGAACTGGGGGCTCTCTCTTGTAAATTCCCGTACTGTAAACATTTTCCAGACAGAACAATTTTAAGGCTACTCCTTTGTTTTACTCCAAAAACTGATTCTTCATTTCACAGGAATCAGGAGTTGATCTTGCCTGAATTTTTTCCTGTTTCAGAGGAGGAGCGGAAGCTACATTTGTTAGACTTAAGAAGGGTTATTCTTATATACTTGCAAAGATTGGTCCTGTTCAGTCTTTCTGAATATCTTTTTGATAATTTTGGGAATGCAAATTAAGGGGAATAACCTTCTACTCTTTCTCTCAGTCGTTGGATGAGGACACTTATTTCTCTAGCTTATGGGGTAAGGAGTCAGATTCCCTGTTCTTGGATTCCGGGTAAATCCACCCGCATTATGTCATCATCAATGGCTGAACTTCAAGGAGGTTCCATTGCAGAGATTTACCGCACAGTAAAGTGGACTAGTCCTTCCACTTTCATGAACCATTACAGATTCTCAGGGGGTGGAATTTGATCAGGTGTTTGGTGCCATGGTGCTTTGTTTATGAAGTAATAGTACATGGTCCTTGTATAACCACCTTTGTGTATTGTCATTATTAAATACAGAATGTGGGGAGTGTATATCATCCTTCGTGGTCTTTCTTATTGCTTGCTACTTCTCAATTTGTGATTAATTTAAGAGAGGGGGTGAGGGAGTAATGCCTCATTTACTTACCTGATAATTGCATTACTCTGAGCCCTACTCCTTCGCTTCAATCCATACTTCCCTCCAGCCCTCCCTTACAGTCAGGACAACGGAGTCTTTATTGGGCTTAGCTTGTGTACTAAACAGGAGGAGCAATGGGAGGGAGAAGCTTTATGACATAATTCAAAGAGGTGGGGTGTCCATCAAGGCAGGAATGCCTCAATTTGAGTTAAATTGAAGCGAGGGAGTAGGACTCCGAGTAATGCAATTACATGCAAGTAATTGAGGCAAAAAATGTACCATGAGATATAAACCACAGACTGTTTGGCAGTAGCCGTCTCTCCATTTAATCATAGACATGTCTTTATCAATATCCCTTAAGGGCATAAAAGGACCAAAGAGGGATGCAGAGGGAATAAGGGGACCTCTTGAGCATACTAGTTATAACTTTTCCTAATATCTTACCCGCCTGTTTGATCAAGTATGGTCAGTCTTTTAGCACACTGCTTCTCAGCATGAACATGTCAGATAGGGCACCCGCCGGTACATTCCCTCCTAGAAAGGCTTTTCCCATTTGTCCTCATCGGCAAACCAGAGAATCATGTATTGTAGTAGTGATGCCGTGGAGTAACGGAAAAGGTCAGGAAGCCCAAATGATCTTTCAGATATGGAAGTTTCGATGTCGCCAGTTTCATTCTGCTAAGTTTTCCAGCCGAAACTAAGGAGCCCTTTAGTGTATCCAACTCCTGGAACATCCCAGAGGTCATGGGCAACAAAGAATTTTGTAGAACAGAGACATCTCAGCAAGAAAACCATTTTTGTCATGGATATCTTCCACATGATTGACAATGGTTTCGTCTTTAAAAACTCAAAAGAGCATGTAAGTCCTTCTACTGCCCTCCCAATGTTAACCGTACATTGGGCTCCCTCATGAGGTCCAATTCCCAAAATCTACTGTGTATCCCCAGTTTTAAAAAGGCACGTATGGATGGCAGATCTTTTACGCTCGGGGCTGCAAAACTGTGGAACTCCCTGCCGAACAATCTCCGCACTATCGATACTGAGCCCCTTTTCAGGAAAATGGTGAAAACCTGGCTTTTTAAGCCAGACTGAGGGCCCATGGCTTGGCCCCGAGCGGTCCAATGCTGTAATACTTTCCGCTTAGCGCCGGGACACCTCTGTTTGAGGTAGCTGTCGCGCTTTACAAGTGTCTGTATTATTATTATTATTATTATTATTATAATTGATGAGCTATAGCGCCAAATATCTAAAGCTGCCAGTTTCCTCAGGTAAGTCCAAGATTTGTTGGGGAATTCATAAGCCACTTTAGAGTTGCATGATCTGATTTAATTTGTAGTTACACCTGGACATGAAATTTCTTAAAATCTGCAATTGTACAGGAATTCTGGAGCCGAGGTCTCTTTCTTGAGGGCAGACTACAATAATCAAGAAAATTAATATAGTGACGTAAATCCCAGAAAAGAGGCAAGCCAAGACACATGTTGGCTATGCCAAATACCTGGAGTACTAACAACAAAGTAGTGGTAAAGGAGTAAAAGGACAGTGGTTTCGCTTTTACAAAAGCTCAAAGAAAACCCAACATAATAGTATGCACTGCACTATGCAAACCCATATGAAAAAGTATTTAAAAAAAAAAAAAAACTTAACTAGTGGGTTCGACAGCCTAAAAGTGGGAGAGGATTACGGGGTTTAGTGATTAGTTCTCACACGCCTGTAACAATAGGTGCTGGCCTCAGTCAATTGTCATGTGACAGGAACCCATCCTAGTATATACAACATAAGGTTTGATTTACTAAGGTGCTGTTATTAGTCAGGAACATTTGCACATAGATTCATTTCTATTGCAAAGCAAACATTTCCAAATACAACAGGTTTTGCCTTTGTGACTAATGGGTTTTGCCAATGTGTTTGGTGAGACAGCCTCAGTAAAATGCTAGATGTGTGTTGCCAATGCTGTGCTGCATCAGCAGAAGGAAAAAAAGTGTGCCATGATGCAACACATGTATAACGCTTATGTGCCATGACCGTACTGGCGCTTATGGCATTCAGTAGGCGTATGCAAGTGAAACTAGGCAGGTCTATGCTATTTTATTTTTTATTTACAGATCCAATATAGTGGATGCCAATCGTTGTGGTAAATAAATTTTTTTTTTTTTTTTTAAATTCTTCAACAACATTAATTCACATTTCAGCAAGCAGAGCAGCCCAGCAGGAAATAAACCTGCCGGGTTCCGAAAAAGTGTAAAAAAAATATAAAAAGTTTACAAAACAAAAATGTGTAAAAGGACAATGCACAGTGGGTGCGCAACAGAAAAATCCAGATTGTCCTAATCTACAAAAATAAGAATCTGACTGCTTTATCGTTCACTGCCTCAACGATATCACATAACATGCTTTAGCATCTTCCAACTGTTATGCTGGAGAATCCCACGAGATGTACTAGACATCCTAAAAGACTTTGGAAAGCAGAGTGAGCAAGAGACATGGACATAAGAACCAATTTATAAATACTGGTTCAGGATAAAACACTTGTTAATACAAATCTCATAACAGACTAAAATTGTCCTTCCCACCCCCAGGGTCTCTATTGCTTCACAGTGCTTCTTTGTTGGTGCTACTGTTACTGTCTTTTATAAATTTTATGAAAAGAACATCTTAATTATTACCCTATTTAGAAAGTATTATTGCATACAGTTGGAATTTGCCCTCCTACAAAACCTCACAAAAGTAAGCAAACACTTTAAAAAGAGAGAATATGTGAACCAGCGTGCCATTTCCATAAATTCTACTTCTTCCTTGTTGGAGTTTTTTTATATGTGCAATTTTTGGTGACAATTTCTGTGAACTAATGGTTTCTATGATGACTATAGTTCTAAACGATGAAATAATGATGTTGCACTTGAAACAAATTGATTCCAATGATTAGAAGGGTGTTTATTAATGTAGTTTAGTTATGCCACATTTTTGCGTAGACACCATTTTATTAAAATGGATGCAGTTTTCTGTTAATCTTGTTCCTGCTCATTCCCCTCCCAGCGTCTCGCAGCAATTCTTCTCCCCCCACAGATTCTGTGGAGCAGAGTGTATTGTGATGTATTTAGTACTTTCTCTAGAGAGCATGTATTGTGAATGAGGTTTTGACGACATGTTCATGATGTATCTTTTTTTTGTGCAGTCATCAGTTAAATAGTAGGGCATATAAAGACAACCAGCAGTATGGCAAAGCAAAGTGAGAGAAGTGTCGTCTATACGCTTCCACATCATCACAGTACTGTGGTATATCAACATAAGTGCATTATAAGGTATGGACCAGTACACAGTAAATAAAGCAAGCTCAATCATTGTGCTACCAAGGTTGGTAGTCAAGAACGGGTACTAGCCTAAAATTCACACATAATTTGGCCCATCATATGACTAGTGTATGCAAGGGTAACAATGCCCAGAGAAAGCTACAGTTTCACACTAGACCGATGCAATTACCAACTAAAAGAAAGACAAAGACAAAAAAAAAAAAAGGAGGAACAATAAATAAAATCTCCATTGGAAAGAGGAGGTGGGGAAATTCAATGGGGGAAAAACGAGGGGGGAGGGGGGGTAACAGGGGAGTGTTCCGTGCATATTAGGTCAGTGAAGAAAGGCAGATCGTTCCATAAGGGATTGATTTTAGGGGGGTGGGTTAAAAAGCTTAGATCCAGGGCAAGGAGACTAGGTGGGTGGGAATATTCTAGGAAAAATTTACGACAGATCGGCTTGCGGAAAGCACTGTGCATGAGGGGAGCCCCAGCCTCACCGATCAGAGGGGTAAATCAAACAAGTGAAGAGCGCGCAGTTTGGGTGGTTGGATATATAGGAATTCCTGCCACGAAAGGTAATCGAGGAGGAGCTGTCAGATGGGTAAGAGAGAGCTTATGTGATAAGTGTTCAATCGCTAGGTATGCCAAAGTCTAGTGAACCAAGAGGCAATAGGAGTGGAAGCGGGATTCCTCCAAGCCAAGGCCAATAGGTGTTTGACCGCCCCGGTCATGTGACAAATTAAGTACCAATCAACATGGGTCATGCTTTTAAGTGTGGTAGGACGGAGGCCCAATATGATCGTGTAATAGTCTGCCGGGATCAAAAACCCATGAGTGTTTTTATTGTGTCCCAGGACCCCTTTCCAAAAACAGAGTAATTTGGGGGCACGTCCACCAGATAGGTTCTAAATTGCCTCCCAGAGCACCACACCGGCAACAAGCTTTAGAGAGGTCCTGGGGAACATTGCATGCAGACAGTCTGAAGTGTAATACCATTGGTACATCAGTTTATAAGTGGACTCTTTGTGTAAAATACTCCAGTGTAACTTGGGGATTTCTCACCAGAGAAGTTCCCATTGCTTTTGCGGAATGCCTATTCCAGTATCGGATTTCTATTTCCTGTGATATGGGTGGCGTGGCAGAAGGTGAGATTCCTGGAAGACACTATAAGTCTTAGAAATTAGGACCCTCGAGTCTCAAATTGACGCACTAGTTTCTCGAAGGGTGCGAGTGCTTGTTTCCCCCTTCAGGATTAGGAAGATGAAGCACCCAGTGTCGAAGCTGAAAATATTGATGCCCGAGTTTATCAGGTACGTTGAAATTGTGTTGGTCAAATGACTAAATCTGCTGTCTCTAAATGAGATCCTAAAGTACTCGGCATTCGGCCTTCCCTCAAGCGGGGAAGAAAACTAGAGGTATCCCTGGGTAAAATCCAGATTACGCAGGATTGGGGTGTTCAGGGAGGGAAAGGAGGTCAAACTTCCTTCACTGCCACCCTGTCCCAGATCTCAAAAACAGTCCTAGTAGGAGTTGCAAGGTAAGCACTGCGGTGGTAGTGGCGGCACCTTGGCAGCCATGCCAGGTCCCATAGAGGTCTACAGGCCACCGCACAGTCTATATGGAACCAATGTTTTTCGCTTTCTTTGACAACCCCCTCTGAAAAACTGTAAGTGGGCTGCACGCCAGTAGTCAAGAAGATTGGGACACACTATCCCTGCTTGGTTCCTACAACATAAGGATTGGGTTAGAGATGTGGGGTTGCTTCCCGTTCTATATGAAGGTACGGATATCGCTCTGCAATCGGCGAATATCATCGCTGGAACAGAGGTGGGGAGGGCCAGGAAAAGGTAGAGTAGACGGGGCAAGATATTCATCTTAACCACGTTCACACGGCCCAGCCAGGAGATGTGTAGCTGTTTCCACCGACCTAGATCTTCAAATATGGCCCGACGACAAGAGGGCCAATTGGCTCTGGTCAATGTCTGTAAGGAGCCTGTAACTAAGTCCTAGATATCGAACAGAATGTTCGGCCCACTGGAAAGGAGCTATTGTGCGTAAAGCTGGGAGATGCCGAGGCTGGATGGTAAGGTTAAGGGCCTGCGATTTTGACATATTAATCTTGCAGCCTGACGAGAATTCAAACTTCTGCAACTTCTGTAGGACTGCGGGGAGAGTGGTGGCAGGTGCAGTCAAAGTCATCAAGAGATCATCAGTGTAGAGCAGAACCATATGTTCCAGTCTCCCAAAGGGGATGCCAGATATATCCAGTGCTTGGCGGAAGCGAATCACTAGGGGTTCAATAACTAAAGCAAAGAGGAGAGGAACAAAAGGACACACTTGTCGGGTGCCTCGCTGAATTGGTATGGTGTCTGTAGATTTGCCATTAACCAGGATAGAGGCGGTTGGTGCAGTGTAGGAAGCCATGATCCTAATAACCATGACCAGGGCCCAGCCCTATCTTAATGATGACAGCGCATAAGAAATCCCACCTGACCCTTCCAAACGCCTTCTAATGACAGGAGAAGAGCAGGAATATTATGCATATGTACTTTTTCTATCTAGTGAGCAAGGCGCCTAGTGTTATCTGGGCCCTGGCGATGTTGAATAAAGCCCACCTGGTCAGGGTCAATCAGCCCAAGAAGGAGGGACTCGAGGTGATTAGCCAGCATTTTAGTAAAAACATAGCATCGGTATTTAATAGGTCTATGGGCCGGTAAGAGGAACAGAGAGCGGGGTCCTTCCCTGGTTTAGGAATGAGGGAGATGTCTGCCGCCTATATCATAGGCGTAAGCCCAGTTATGTGGGTAAAGGAATTGAAGAGCGAGAGCAAACGGTTCTTCAAGGCGGTTAAGAAGATTTAAAAAAAGGTAAAAGGTAAGCCATTAGGATTCAGGGTTTTCCCACTGGGATGTCTACGATGCTGAGCTTAGAGATGTGGGAGCAGGCGTACTGACAGCAGAGGCAGCGTGCTAAGAGGGTTCCCACTGTGCCCCCCCCCAATCATAATATTTCTGCTTAAGGGCCAAGAGGGTGCGTTGAGCTTTGTTAACTAGGTATCGCAAGCTGGCGCTTGCTATGAGTGGAAGGGTTGCACTCATCTAAGCCCTCCAGGGTTTTATTCTCGTCAGTGAGTTTGGTTTCGAAAAGATATGCTTTGCGTGCCCGCGCTATCGCTATGGATGAAATGATGCCCCATATTGTGGCATCCCATAGCATATGAGGAGGGGTGTCCGGTAGGGCGTGGAGTTTGAAATATTCCCGAATTGCTTCAATAGCGGCAGCCCTAACTACTGAATCGCGCAATTACTGGGGTGTAAGTCACCAGAAAGGGGAAGTATCTGGGGCGCCAGTCCAGGAAGGCCAGGTCAGCTCTATATGCGTGTGATCTGAAACAAAGATTTCTGAAATCAGTGCTGTCTTCAGGCCGCGCAGAAGGGTATGAGTAAGGGTCAGTCAATACTGGAGTACGACTGATGCACGTATGAATAAAAGAAGTAATCCTGGGCATTAGGATGTAGGTATCGCCAAGTATAAACCAGGCCAGAGTCAGTGATCTCCCAATTAAGCAGAGCCGACATGGCTCCCATGCCTTTAAAATGGGAGGAATAACTGTCCAGAGTGGGATCCCAAACCAAGTTAAAATCTCCTCCCAGTACTACCTCAAGCCAGGCCTGACTGAGCTAGTCCTGAAGAATCCCACTGAGAAATAAGTCTTATGCCAGGTATGGGGCATATAAGTAAAAAAAAAAAAAAAAAAAAAAAAAGGAGAATCACGCACCATTGTCACCATCAGAAAGCGCCCTCCCGGATCCTGAACCACAAACAGCAATTTGGAGTTAAGTCCCCACTTAAAAAGGATACCAACCCCCAGTGTTTTACTATCAGTGCATGCCCAGTATTGGGAAAGATATTTTGGATGTGAAGAGGCCAGACAGACAAGGAAGAGCAGGTAACAAAGCAGTCTATATCCATGCGTCCACTCTATAAGTACAACACACAGTAATGCAGAGAGCAATGCAAGAAGAAAAAGTCCAGCCCCGAGACCGCGGGCCCTGCAGAAGGAAAAACAATGTGGTTAGTATGAACATGTATACAGGCTGCCATGGTAAAGTTGGGACCATCTGTCTCAATCAGAGTCAAATGTCCGAATTGGAGTGTTTGTAAGATTCTGGCTTCATCTTTTGAAGGTGAGACATGTCTTTTTTTCACTGCTCGAAGGGCTCTTGCTTTACCCAGATGATGCCTGCCGTGTTGGTTCACCGCGTTCTATTCTGGGTGCCATCAAGCATTCTCTCTGGAGGCGAGGTCTCTCTATCCTGGGACCCCTTCGGAAGGCCCAGCAGGCGCTTGGCCTCAGTGAGGGAACGCACCAAGCGTTGTTTACCCTCAAGTTGGAATAGCAAGCCAAAAGGGTGAGTTCATTGATATTTGAGGTCCATATCCCTGAGTTTCTCCATGATTGGCTTAAAATCTCTCCGCTTTTTAGTGCCACGGACGAAAGGTCTTGAAAAATCTGCCACGTATGGCCTTGAAAGACCAGTTCTGCCTTGCTCCTTGCCGCTTTAAGAATGCCCTCCTTTTCTTCAAAAAGTGGACTTGTGTTAGAATGTCAGAGGCAGCATCTCTCCGGGCTGCAATGTCCACTACGCGACGAGCGCAGTCGAGAAGCAGCGGCTTAGCGCCTGTGTCGTATTTAATCATCTTGGGGAGATCCGTGGTAAAAGTTATAATTGCATCACCCTCCATGCCCCGCGGGACACAGGATTCGGAGGTTGTTCCTGCGACTGCGGTTCTCCAAATCTTGTTTGGCTTGGAGTTCAATGGGTTGGTCTTCCAGGATACTAACAAGGCGTAAAAGCATCTCCTGATCCTCCGTGAGGGAGTTCATTGTGCGCTCGAGGTCATATACGCATGTCCCCACTGTTTAATGTGGTTTCAGAATTGGGCCATATAGTCCTGGGTAATCGGCTGCACCACAGAGGTCTCAAATGCTAGCGTGGAAGATTCTCCTTTAGTAGCCATGCCTTGAGAGAACGATTTGGACCATAAAACTACAGGGCAGTCTTCGGAGGATTTCCCCCTCAGCATATTATCGTGAGGACGAGTTTTGAAGGAACATGAAGCAAACTAACAGGAGCCCGCCAAGGGCACTTGAAATGTAACCCTGGGGGGTCCGCGGACAGCTGCAGAGGAGGACAACTCCAGAGGAGAGGTTAGCTGGGAGGTGCATCGACCAGAGGTGTCTCACTCAGGGCAAGAGGGGCAGGTCACCATAAGGAGAAAGGGGATAGCCAGGGGAGCGTTTGATTGGCACCCCGTGATGCCCACTCCCAGTCTTAGAAGAGGTCCGTACACATAAGCCCCCAATGAGGTGGAGTCCGGTAGAGAGGCTCCACCACTGCCAATATCGGAGCCAGATCAGGCAGTCCCCACAGTGCAGTCTCACTCCATAGGCAATGCTAAAATAGTGGGGGCCAAAATCTATACCCCTTTTAGAGTTCCTGAAAGCAATGCAGGGCGAGCAAATGTGGGATGGGTAGCAGGCATGATGAGCTCTCTGTGGCTAGGAGCCCCCCAAGTCTCTTATGGCCGCCCCTAGGGCCCACGGGATTCAGGCTGTCCCAGAAGGGGTAATGTGCAGCAAAGGGGCCCCAGGCAGCATATAGCAGGTGGGCAAGGCATGCACTCACCAGTCGTTGGAAAGGAGGAGCGCAGCAGCTGGCAGCCTGCTCCAACCCAATTGGGGCAAGAGCGAAGGCAGAGGCCAGAGACCATCCAGGTCAGATCAGGAGGCTCCAGCTAGACAACAGGCCGGCACCGTTGTTAACCACTCTGGTGCATGTGGATTCCACAGGTCCCAGTCGCCTCCGTATCGCACCTCAGGCCGGAAAGTCAAGGGTCCGGCTTATTAGGATTCTCCTACTTTAAAATTGGTTAGTGCTAACGAGTTTTGAGACTACGATACTGCTTCTGATTTGCCCAATGTGAGCAAACGATCATGTCATGCTGAATCTGAAATTTTGCTAATTGTTTATGCATAAAATGTGTATACAAAAAAAACTAGTATTTTGGGTTCGGGGTGACTTCTCACTTTACTCCCGAGATACTGTTCAGTTTAATTGAAGCTTTTTCTTCACCCCCTAGGATATCAGTTCTCTTTGTAAGTCTGATTCTTAGAATTTTGAAGGGCTTATTTCTGATTAATTAGGACTTGAAGATTACACATTCTGTATTTTGCATCTGAGCCTTCATGGCATTTACTGCATTTTTCTGTATTGCTTATATTAAGATTCCTGTAATAAATCTTTAAACTTATTTTTAATCTGGAACTCAGTTACTGAGTGTGCCCACTTACCATTTGATTTTATTCTGCTAATTTTGTGGGCTTAGTGTTGCTGAGGGTGGTAACTCTTGCCACAAGATCAAAAGATCTGGAGCCGAACCGACAGGTACATTTTGAGGGGTTCAGTGAGTTATTGGGGTTCGAGCTCCCACACCATCATTCATTCAAACAAGTTCTAGAGCAACAGTCTTTTCAACTAGATTCTCGACCCCATCTTCTTTCACTTAGCTTCTACTTTTTCCCTACTGTGACCAAACTTCTAGACCACCTGCGTTTACTGTTTTCTATCCTCTCCACTAAGCAGGGGTCTAAAGCCCACTGAATTTTAGAGCGTCCTGTGATCACCATAGTTATAGACAGCTATTGCCATCCAGATGTAAAGCTGCCTCCTTTAGGATTGTATCCAAAACACCCCGCATCCACTCAGCTTATAGAGGAACCTTTATTCATTCAGTTGATTTAACCACACATACTTCCGTCTAATATGACTCAACCCTCGTAGACAACTTCACAGTTCTCGCTTTTCTAAACTCCCCATATATGCAGCCCTGCCACGTACCAAGCATAAGGCGTTAGTCTAACACATTTCAGTGTGGTGGGCTGCATCGCCGCACTGAAATGGAAAACCACGCATTATAGCCCCTTCAGAGCTGCCAAGCAAAGCACTGCTATAATGCACTAGATCGATTGCGCTGCAGTGGTTGTCAGCACAGTGCACACTGCTCCCTGCAGGAAGAGGCTAAGGGGGCTGGCTAGATGTTATACTGCTGCTGCTCAGCCTGGGTGACTGCGTGTGAGAATGCTGGTGATTGGAATGTTCGTGTGTGAGAGTGTCAGTTGGATGAGGGGCTGAGCAGCAGTAAGGCTGCTCCTGGTGGGGCTCAATCTTGTACCATCTAACCTGGAATAAATTACCTACAAGAAACTACATGGATTGCGCTACATTTATTTACCACATTATTTGGCGACGATTCTGAGGAAAGAACCTACGTGTGCCACCTACAGAAAATTTGAACACTAAAGAACTTTCAAGGTAAAGCCTTTCTTAAACTTGGAGCTGCGCATTTAAAGAATCCTGGCACCCAGAGCCCCACCAGTGACCACTCCACCAGTCGCCTGCAACTCAAAGGTGCCAGTTCCTGTCTGCATGCCTGCCTTCTACCTGCTGTTCACTGCCTGCCTGTCTTGGTGGAAGTGTGCCTCTCCTGCTCCTGGGGACAGCCGTCCTCGTCCTGCTACTTTTGGAGAGTTAGTCCATAAAGTGCAGTTTCCGGCCAGTTCCTGCCATCTTCCACTTTAAACTACCTGTTTGCCTTCACTTCAGTCCATTCTACGCTCTTTCCTGCCTGCTATAATCTGCCTTGGGATACTACCACACCTTTTGTGAGGAAGAGCGTAAAGTACTATTTCAATTTTATTAGCCTCTTATTTTGCGACGGGTGAAGCCTATAGTTTTACTATGCTTGCCACTTGATGTGCTGCCCTTTCGCCTTGCTGCATAGTTGTCCTGCCGCTTGCTGTCTGCTGTAGTACGATGCCCTTCCCACAGTGTTTTCATCATTACGGACTCCTACGTTTGTGGAGAAGATGCAGTCTCTGTTGCTGCCTTCGTTGCGCATTTTGTCTGCCTGCTGCAACCAACCTGGGAGAGCTTCAAAGGTTTATCAACGGTTTGAGCTGCTCATTTTGTGAAGCGTGGAGCCTTAAATCTTCTGCTACGTTCCTCTCCAACTTCCTAAATTACTGCTGCCTGTAACTTCATCTGTGTTTTTTCTACGGCACGATTTTGTTTCTACTCTACTCTGGCAGTCGTGATGGAAGGAGATTTACGGACTAGCTCCTCAGCAGTGCTTTGGACGTTTACTGTGAGCATTTTCTTAATTTTACAATTACAATTGTACTTTGCCTCTGTATGTGCACTCTACCATGGCAGTTTAACCACCATCTACCACATATTCAAAAGTCTCGAGCACACACAGAGCCCGCTCGCGCTCTTACCGTCATTCCTGCTGCTTTGCGAGTCCTGCCTTCATTTCTTTGTGACGTCTCCTGCAATTAGAGCTGCGTTGTTTCCTCTGGACCCCTCCATGCATCTACGCGCTCTGAGCCACCCGGCATTTCTCACGTCGGCATGCCTCCATCTTGTGGTTGCTGTACACCACAAGCTCTGCTGCAATGTTTTACCACTGCATTCCTGTCTCTTTGCCAACCACGTGTTTTTGCCAACCAAGATCCTCTCTTCAGATGTAGCCGGAATGTCGTTGGATTCAGTGGTCTGCTGGTCTCTGCCTTCTTTTGGTTTCTACATGCCTCCACCTTTCCAAGAATTCTTTACTTCTCGGACTGCATCATGGCGGGAGCTGGATGCCTACTGTGCCCTTGTGTTATGTCCTCGTCGTGACATCCTTCTTCTGTCAAGAGTTTCCTTTGGCAAGTTTCTCTCACTTGGCTCTGCTGTCCTGTGCTCCTGTGCGCTGCTCTTCAGTGGCTGATCTGCCAACAAGGTACTGTTTTTCCGTGTTTGCGGCTCACATGTTTCCAAAATTCAGTTTTTTTACAGACCACGGTGACTACTTTATTTATTTTAACTTATTGTTTTCTTGGGACAGTGCATTTTTCCTAGTGTTTTTTGTACTCAAATGCTTTAATGTTTCATTCCTTGAGGTTCAACTTCATATATGCTTCATATGCGACGTTTGTACCATTCGATTGTTTTATGCAGGTGTTTACGTCTTAATTACTGTTATTTTGGTGTTACTTGCAATTGTTCCACACACGTGGAAATCCTTGAGTGTTTGATTAGCGAATAACAGCTGTCAAGGTGTGCGTTGTTATTGCTTGCAGTGTGTCCTTTGGTCTTCTTGATTCCCACCTTTGTGTGGTTATGGCTTTGTCCATTTTATGCTGTGTTTTGCTTCCCACTGGTATGTGGTTATGGCTTGGTCCATTTTATGGTGTTCTTGCTTCCCACTGTTATGTGGTTATGGGTTGGTCCTGTACAACCACCCACTGTATTACGGATTTTGTAGCGTGACTTGCATTACCTCTGACTTGCAGTATGTTAGATGCATTGGTGCTTTCCTTACGGTTTGCTTACTGTTGAAGTGTGCTTTTTACAGTGTTTCTCCCACTTCCATGTGGTTATGGGTTGGTGTTGCATCACCACCCATTCTAGTACAGATTTTGGAGAATGAGTTGTGTTTCCCGTTCATGGATGTTGTTGCTGGTATTTATGCTGTTGCTTACCTTACGTGCACTTACTTTTGTTCCGTGTGGATCACCCTCCACACGTCACAACCCAAATTTGGTTTGGGTGGAGCTGTTTGGTTCTGTGTTCATGTTCCATGTGGAGGGTGTCACAACCCTGTTTGGGTGGAGTTCCTTGTACTGTCTTCAAGTTCAGTGTGGAATTTCCTCCACACGTCTCAACCCAGTTCGGGTGGAGTTTTTTGACTTATTTGCTCTGCTGGGTCTCCTACCATGCTTTATTGTTGGTGTCCTCCTTACCTCGTTTTGGCCTGGCCAGCCTTCTTGTGGGTATGGGATTGAGTTTGTGTGTAGATGCGTGGTAGTGTCTTGTTTTGGTGTGGTTTTTAGGAATGGGAGATGTGGTGATTGGTGTGTAGTTTTGCTTTGCTGGTTTGTGTTTACTGTTATTTGCTTAATTATTCATGGTTTGCCATCTGATTATTTTGTAATCTCTTCAATTCCTTGTTTTGCATGTGATCATTTTATTGTCATCTTGTACATGCCTTATTTATCCTCTATTCACTTGTTTCTGTTTTCCCTTTGGTAAAAAGGGAGATGTGTTATACTGCTGCTGCTCAGCCTGGGTGACTGTGTGAGAATGCTGGTGATTGGAATGTTCGTGTGTGAGAGTGTCAGTTGGATGAGGGGCTGAGCAGCAGTAAGGCTGCTCCTGGTGGGGCTCAATCTTGTACCAACTAACCTGGAATAAATTACCTACAAGAAACTACATGGATTGAGCTACATTTATTTACCACACTAGACCTGCTCTGTGAGTACGCTACAATGTATCCAAGTTGTAGAGACATATCCCCCCCGAACCCCCCCCCCCCCCCGGGCTGACACACATGGTGCCCAACTTAAAATGATATCACAGTCAGAGCCCAATGGTGAGGTAGACTAACCGTGAGCCACAGTTTAATAGGCTAGGTGAGTCATGGGTCCGTCCTTCTGCTGCAGCCCATGCTTCTTGAAGGCAAAATATGCAGCGCCTACCGATCTAGCCACTCTCACTGCAGCGGGATGAGGTGATCGATTTCCAACGCGACACAACGCCCGTTGTGGCTGACTTTCACTGTCGTCAGTGCAAGGCAAGCCAGGCTGAGAGCTGCTGACACCACCGCCTGCGGTAAAGACCATGGATCCAATCTGGATGGGATCCTGCCTGCACCATTCGGCCACAGACAGGCCCAGAGCGGCTGACTCATGAGTCACTGTGTCAGAGCCGGGGGCCAGTCGCCGTGAGAGCGGGTGCAGCAATATAGAAGCTGCTGTGCTCGCCGGTTGCATGACTGACGGCACCTCGGCGGTGGTATTACACCTGAGCGGGACCCAGCCCACCGGGCCGCAGCGCCACCAGCTGGGCTCAGCTGCCCAGTGACAATGATGAATAATCAGTAAGTGACAGAGAGCCGGTAATATATTTACTATAATTATTAATTACATCTTTTTAAACACTTCTGTTAACTACCATATATAAATTGCTGTTAGACTAAGCCATGGGCCGGCTCTAGGGTGGTGCGACCGGTGCCACTGCCGGTGCTGACTAGGGGTGGTGCAGTGTTTGCAAGTTTATTATGGATTTAAAGCCCCTGCTGCCACATTCCTTTCATCCAGCAATTTCCAGGAAGCAATAAAAATGTCAAGATAACTCCTATGATTAATGTTCTTCCTGGAGAGACATTGGAGTTTTGTTTAGTTGAGATTTTGGCTCACTGGTAGAGGTGAGGGTTAATATATATGCCTGCAGCAAAGAACGTTTTCCATGGAGAACACAAACTGCATATAATGTAAATAGGGTTACTGCTTTTAAAAGAGACATCCTCGTTCTTTTGTTACATGCAATTTATAGGTTAAAATCCTAATATAGAACAGTGAGGTATTAGGTTTTATCAAAGAAATGCACGCACGCTGCAAAGTATAGATTAGAGCACAGAGTAATGTTGCAAAAAGGGTTAGCTTGGGTAGAAATTGATTATTAAAAAGAACCCTCAACTATGGTGTTCCATTTTAAATTCTGAATTTGTTTTATTCTAGACCAAGCACTTTTAAACTATACTGCATACCAGTATGGATACACCGTGTAGTCCTCTTGCTTATGTCACATTTCGTATACACTGATTTACAAAAGTATGATCGATTGTCTCTGTGTAATGCATGGGTGATGCAAAGTGCTCCGACACTACACTGGTATGAGTGGCGCTATATAATTAAATGCATCTGAGAGAGAGTGGTTATGGAGACTTGAGGGGCACTGTAAAGGGTGATGGTGAGGGAATCTGCGGTGGAGGTGGTCACTGCAGGCTGGTGGACTTGTGCGCGGCTTGCGAATCTGCAGCACTACATGCCACGAACAGATGCTTACAGGGTAAGTAACAATCTATACCCCCTTTGTGTGGTCAACATGTTTCGGCCTGCAATGGACCCTAAAAAGGATTCCAAGGCATTCATCAGGACCCAAAAGAGAAGTCAATCTGCTTAGAAATGCAAGCAATTTTACTGCCCTCAAAAAAGGTAAGCCTCGTGGGAGAGGGATGGCTCAACGGAACACAGGGTCCACTGACGTTCTAAGACTGAGAAGACAGAGGTATAATACACTCAAGACTAAAAGGCAGCCTTAACTGCAGAGCCTGGAGGTCACTGCGGAAAACATCTGCAGTACCCGGCAAGAGTTTTTCGTTACCTGGATGTCTGCTGATAAAAGGAAAGTCTGGCCAGCAGGCACATCACTCTACAAACGATTGTCATTATTTGGATGCTCAGGTCTCAGTTTAAATATGGAAGAGTTGGCTTTAGTCCCTGCCAGGTGTCTACAGTTATTTGGGGTGCTCCTAAACATGGCCCAAGGAAAAGAGTTAAGCGTTGCAAGATGATGTGTACAAACTACTATCCGTAGACACAAGACTTCACTGCACAAGACAATGATAGTCTTTCTGTATGGTTGCCTAATATGGCTTGTGTCCTGCATTTAGTGTGACAAACTGAAGTCTCTAAGCTCTTCCATTTCCTGGAGTAAGCCTTTACTACTTACCCTCACTATCCTGAGCTAGTCAAATGACTGAAGGTAGTCCCTTAGCTATCCAATCTGAGGTGTCAATTGCAGTGTAAAGCCCAGGAACATCTGACTACCCCAGAATCTGTTTTCCACCCTGAAAAATGTATGTAGATTTACCTGTTAGTGGTGTGATAAAATCCATTGTTAAAAGTAGAAAAGGGGCAGGAATGCTCAAAACTGGTGGGAAGGAAGGGTTTTCTACACACAAACATTTTAACCGTTGGGGGGTGGGGTGGTTTCAAAGTGCAGAAGCATTTGTGTGCTCACATGTATACTATCTACCTTTAAGCATTCATAAATGGTTATCCATCAAAGTATCAAAGATTACACAGGATGTGAGTGGGGAGTCATTAATTGTGCACTGCTCCACTAATCCAACAGTCTCGACTTCCCTTTTCCTTGTCTCCTGACCACCACCTCAGAACACAGCTTTTCCCACTACCCTCATGGACTCTAACACAAATATAAATCAACAATTCAGATTTATGCCATGTGTAATCTTGCCTGGCAAACCTTGAAGCAGTGTTTGCATCCACTACCCTCCAGCCACTTGAATGCAGGTAATACACTTCCACTGTCTGGGAAGCTGTCCTCCTCTTTTATCTGGTGCCAATGCAAAATAGAGGCATTGAAATGTATACCACTCTGATGTATAATTAATACTCCGAGTCAAATCTGAGGATGAACACCAGAATCTCTTTTTCAACGTGTACATTATTTCCCATGTAGTTTCTCGACATATGCGTCCAGCTGTTATTTCTCACTTTCAAACTTTGAACTGAACAGCTGAGTTAGATGGATGGGGAAACGTCCATTAGAACGAGGCCGGGATCCCGCTGTGCCTTCAAAGCGCCGGGAATAGAAGGAACGCGTCTTTAGTAATCATTCGTTCAGCACGCAAGTCGTTATAACAACTTGCTTTAGGGGGGTGCATTTGGTGGAATGGTGTTGGATTTAAAGTCCAACACCTTCCCTACTGTTAAGCAGACTGGAGTTGGAATAGTAAATTAACCTATTCCAAAATCCAGCGCCCACCCAAAGGCAAGTCGTTATAATGACATGCGTGCTAAACGAATGTGTTCTAAAGATGGTGCTGTGAAGGCACAGCGGGATTCCGGCTTGCGGAATACTGTCATACATTCGGCTGGATGAGTTGTCTGACAGTAGCTCAGCAGTAGAGAGATGGTTTACCTGATTCTGGTACCCATTAAAAAAATTTCACAATACACGACTATCTACACAAGTAAATAACTTTTCTTTCTACATTCTTGCATCGTCAAGCTGCATGCTGTCTAGAAAATATTTACTACATTCCTTAAATCCGGCATTAAAAAAACTTGTCCTTTAATTAAAACTTCAATTGGGTTGCCTCTTCTTCTCTTCAAATTTCCCATTTCTTCCCTTCCATCCTCTGCATGCCTCCTCTTGCGAAGCACAACCTACTCTGACACATGCATGCTCGACTATTGTCTATCTCAGCAAATTTCCCACAACTCATTTACTATATCACAATCTCTCTTCCTTCCGCTGAAAGTCATACCAATGCAACATAACAATACCTAATCTCCTCCGACTCCTGTATTAGTCCCACCAACCATGTGCTTGAGCTCCCCCCCCTTGATTGCAGCCAACCACTATGACTTTAGTCCAGCATAAAAAAAGCTGAAATGATTGCATGGAATGGTTTGCTTTGAACGCACAAGACAAAACCGAATAACTAACAGTAACCAATAACACTGAACTAACCATTAACCTTGGGTTCCGGAGCAGCGTGCTGCCCGGTGTAAAGCGCTTGGACGCCTCATCGGAGGTAGTAAGCGCTACATAAAGGCAATTACAACAAACATCGTCGCACCAGGCACCACTAGTGCCAAAGCCGGCCCTGGTTAGTTTAGTGTCTTTCCATTTCTGGATGCTTTACAGCAGTTTTAAGATCTTCTCATTACTCAAATGGGTGTAATTTCTGATGTTTACATGTCAAAATCGTATTCATTGCATGATTTTGCTTGCGAGAGTGTCACTCATAGTTGATGAAATGTCACCCATAATCACACTGAAATTATGAAACAGTCAAACATAGCAATCTGAAACCTTGGCAGCTATGTATATGCACTACCAACAACCTTTCGCTCTGTGTTAGTACCTTGCCTTATACTATACTCCAGAAGCAGTCTCTATGGTCACAGTTCTTCAAAATTCTTTTCGGCTTGCTTCCAGGGCTACTCTCAACTCTTTCTCGAACGCATGACGTCCACACCTTCACTATTGCCCTCGACGTATACCCTGCTCCGAGAACTCATGATCCTAGATCTCTGCAGTCCCCCGTCCTTCAGTTCTGCATCTTATGCTTCCGTGTTCTCACCTCGCTCCGCTGCTTCACCCCCCGCACGCGCTGCTGGAACTCCTTCTGGCGCCCCGGTTCCAGCGACAACAACGGACCCTCCGGGACAGCCTTTTCCACTTCTCCCATCATTACAGGGGCACTGTGCACACTTAGAGAACACCACGCTGCGGCCCGGAACCGGAAAAGGGCACTCTTCTGCCGGAAACGGTTACAAGCGGAAGAAAACTGTTCTGTGGCTGCAGCAACTCTGGGAAAGGCAATGACTGGCGGAATTATGGGGCGGGAAGTTTCTGGGCAGTCCTCGTGGCAACAAGAGGCAAGAACTACAATTAAGGAGGCGCGCTAATGTGACGCAGGGTGCGGGCGCGTATACGCCGCCCTCGAATTTTGTGTGACTCAGAAGGTGCCGCGAGTCCCCGCGACTATACAGGGGTGGTTGAGGCAGTGATTTTGCAGCCCCGTGATCATAATCTGTGCACACTCGTTTTAAGTACGGGACGAAATAACGATCTTCATTGTTGGGATCTTGATTAGATATTTTTTGATTATTTTTTCTAATAGATCTCACTTCACAGCCTGAATAATTCTGTTTTCATTTAACAAATGCACATTTCATTTCGACTCCTATTTTGTCGTATTCCGTTCTACCCGTTTCTTGTTTATCTTTTAATGTCACGTGCTTTCTTTTAACTTCGTGCAGAGCTCGCGTCTCATATACTACTCGATATATATCCTAGTTCCATACCACAAGTATAAGTTTCATGCCAACGTTTCAAAACAGGAAAGAGGGAGATCGTGCTGAAAAAACCGGTGGGATAAAAAAAATTCTAGCTATCGCGACAGAATTTTCAATTCTATTAAGGACACGGAGGCTCCGATTATGCTTCTCTTTGCTTTACTGCAAACACAGTAGCCAATAAACAACTTTAAACTTGGCATACCCCGGAAGTACAACCCCCAACATAGTATGCACCAATCACCATCAGTCCAATATTGTATATAGTCCGTAAAGAGCACATCACTTCCTCTTTCTTTGCATCAAACTTTTAACTCAGTCCACAAACTTGACTGCCAAACACTGGATCTCCGATTCCTTCATCGACGAGAGTCCAAACTTGATCACGGAATTTTCCTCCCCAGAAACAGAGTCGATGTCACCTATGCCGGCTTGTTCTGTTCTCCTGAAACGAGAATATATGTCGTAATATACCATTCACCAAATGTATGTCCACAACAAAACGGGCGGGATGAAACCCTATATAAATAAGTACTATCAGCATCATTATCAACAATATGACAAAGTTCAACAACATAGTGAAAACACAGTTTCATGGGTGGGATAATCCTCGCCTCCGTGTCCTTAATAGAATTGAAAATTCTTTGTCGCGATAGCTAGAATTTTTTTTATTCTATGGCAGTCCACGGAAGCTTTGATTATGCTAGTTTAAAGTTGACCCACCACATTAGTAGCAACATCTACAATTGGTTTATGATAAAACGTTTTGAATGTAGAATCAGAAGACCAATCCGCCGCAGTCATGATATCCTCTAAACGAGAACCTGTAGCCAAAGCCTTGGAAGCCATACCCCCTCTCACTGAATGAGCGCCAAAGGCTGAAGTGTCAATACCTGCCAACTGCAACAACCAGGAGACCCACCTGGCTAGAGTCGCGGCAGTGACTGGGCGGAATGGTTTCTGTAAAGAAATCAACAACTGTCCTGCAACATCTGTCCTAAATTCTCGAGTGCAATCCTCATAACACTTCAAACACTGAACAACACATAACTTACTGTGATGTGGGAATGCAGGGTAAGAAATACATTTAGAATTGGTTTTAGTGCGCTTAGAAATAGTAAACGACACTCCCGAAGGAGTGAAAACTCTACCTGCTATGTCCAGGGCACGAACATCAGAGACGCGTCCACATGATATCAAACATAACAAAAGCGTCAATTTGGCCGATAATTGCTTACGTGACAGGCCATCATTCGCCGGCCAATTCCGAAGGAAACGTAATACCACATTCACAACCCACAACTGAGAATACCGGGGTGCGGGAGGATTGACCAACCTGATACCACGCACCACTTTACAGACCAGTGGATGCTCTCCCACTGGTTTGCCATCTACATGAGGGTGACCCGCCGAAATTGCTGATCTGAAATTGTTAATCGTCCTATATGCCAAACCTGTACTTGCCATCTCTGATAGGAAATTAACAATCATGGATACCGGATCCCAAGGGATCCCCCTGTCGTGCAGTACACCAACCAACCCATTTACGCCAAGCAGACTCATATCGCTTATGTGTAGAAGGCGCCCAGGATTAAGACAGGAAGTACAAAGTGTCCTCCGAAACTCCTGGCATTTGCCAGCGTCTCCGGAAAGTCTCCACGCCATGAGGGACAACAGACCCTGTAGAATTAGTGGATGAGGTTGACCCAGCGGGTCTGTTAGAAGCTCGGGAAAGGACTGCAGACGAACTGGGAAGGCACACGACAGGGCCAGTGCTGCTGGGAACCACGCTTGTGCTCTCCAAAACGGGGATACTAGAATCACCTCCGCACTCTGTCTGCGGACCTGTGCCAACGTTCTCTGAATCATGGCAAACGGGGGAAATGCATAAAGCATACCCGTCGTCCAAGACTGAAGAAAGGTGTCCGAGTTGCTCGCTAGAGGGTCCGTCCGGGCAGTTGAGTATTGAGCCTGGAGGCAAAAAGATCTATTGTACAAGGGCCCCACTTGGTGTTGAGTTGATGAAAAACCCTGGGATGAAGACGCCAATCGCTGGAGTCCCGCAGGAAGCGGGAGTTCCAGTCCGCTACCACATTGGTGCAGCCCGGAATATATTCCGCTGTCACCGATATGTGATTCTGTAGACAATAGTGCCAGAAGTCCTTGGCTATCTCCACTAGTAAGCGTGACCTCGTGCCACCCAGACGATTGATATATCGTACTGCTGAGACATTGTCCATTCGGAGCAGTATACAACAACTCGCTTTGTGTGGTGACAGTGTTTGAATCGCAAACGAACCCGCCAAGAGTTCCAGGCAGTTTATGTGGAGTTTCAGCTCCTCCCGGGACCAACGGCCCCCGGTCTCCACCGTCCCACACTGGGCTCCCCAGCCCCATCTGCTGGCATCCGATTCGATCACTATCTCCGAGACTGACGCAAATATGGCCTTGCCATTCCAGGCGTCCATGTGATCTAGCCACCACGAAATCTCTGTCCTTGCCTCCTGCGATATCAGAATCTGTTCTGTATAACTGAGCCCCTTGCGTAAGTGTAGAATTTTCAACCTCTGGAGTGCCCTGTAATGAAGGGAAAATAGCTTGAATGGACGAGGCTAGCAGACCTACTAGTCTGGCTAATGTCCTCAATGATATGGTCGGAGCAGACAACGCTTTCCTCAATTCTTTCTTGATGGCAATTCGTTTCTTGAGAAGCAACAAGAGTTGAGCAGAGACTGAGTCCATCTGGAACCCCAGGAACTCCATCGACTGTGACGGTGTCATGACAGATTTGTCTACATTGATGACGAACCCCAACTCCTGAAGGAGTTGCGTCGTCCAGGCTAGATGACGAAGCACTGTAGTGATAGTCTGAGCCATTATCAGGATATCGTCCAAGTAGATGATAAGCCTGACCCCCCGCTCTCTCAAAAATTGTACTACCGGCTTGAGGAGCTTGGTGAAACACCAAGGGGCGGACGAGAGTCCGAATGGCAGAGCGGCGTACTCGTACCAAACGCCTCTCCACTGAAACTGCAGGAACCTCCTGTGGGGTGGAAATATAGGAACTGCCAAGTAGGCGTCTTTTAAATCGAGGCGCACCATCCAATCGCCCTCTAAGAGTAGATCCCGAAGTAAGTGTATGCCCTCCATCTTGAAGTGGCGATACACTACCCAAGAATTGAACTCTTAGATTTAGCACCAGACGATAACCCTGATCTTTTTTGGGTACGAGGAAAACCGTGCTGGTGAACCTGTGGTCGTGCGGCGTAGCTCGCACAATAGCCCCTTTCTGCATCAGCGATGCTACCTCGTCGTCTATGAAAGACATCTCTACATGGGTAAAATGCAGTGGTTGTGGTATGCGTGTCTGTCTGGGAGTGTCGTAAAAGTCTATCTGAAAACCTTGAACCGTCTGTAATATCCAAGGGTCACTTGTCAGGGTTCTCCACATGTGAACAAACCCGGCAATCCGACCCCCCACTTTGACATCCCTCCCTTGAAGTAAATTTACCTGAGTAAGAGGCGTCTCTGTCATTGTTGTGACCTCTGTATCCTCCTTTCTGGCCTCTGCCTCTACCCCCACGATTTCTGTTGGGGTAAAAGTTGGAGCGGTGGGAGCCCCCACGTCCGCGCTGCTCCGTGCCTCTTGAGGTCTGATGGAAACCACGGCCGGACGCCCGACCCCTGGAGCGTCCGGCCCTGTTAAAAAGGCCAGCGTTGAAGACCTTCTTGATGTTACTCTGGACTTTGTCGAGAGCGGAAAAGGTGGAGACGTATTTCCCTAGCTCTTTCACGAACTTATCTCCGAAGAGTAAACCGTTCGCCATAATACCCGCCTCCGTAGAGGCCATGTCTGCCAACTGCGGATCAATCCGCATAAGAAAAGAGCGCCGCCGTTCCGTAGACACGGCACAATTGGAATTGCCTAGAAAGCAGAGAGCCCTCTGCGCCCATTCCAGGATCGCCGTCGCATCCAACGGCGTGTTGGATTCTTTGGCCTGCACAGCCGCGTCCAAGATTTTTGTGAGGGGCCCACACACGTCGAGGAGTTTATCCTGACAGCCCCTCCATGCCCTGTCCAATCCTTTTTTGGGGTCTTTGGAAAATTTCTTGAGGAATGTGGCCATGTTGGGATCCAGCTCTGGAGTTTCGGTCACCTTGCCTAAGAGGGCTGGCCTGGGGCATTCGGACCTAAGAACGGCGCGAACTTCGCGCTCGAAACCCTGCCGCAGATTTCCTTGGACATAGTGTGCCACTTCAACACAGGGCACCCATTCGGTGGACCTCGGGTGTACAATATTATTCGGGTTAAAGAGCAAGTTCTTGCTGGGAGGGAGGGTGCTCTCTGGTTGCGTCTTGCGCTTCTTCTTTGGTGCCTTCCTAGGTGCCTCCGATTGGTCGGAGTCAGAAGTGTCTGGGAGTGAAGAGGAGGAGTCATCATCATCACCCTAATACTTCAGGGACGCGCTAGAGAACTCCCATAGCCCCCATGGTCATTAAGGACATTAGCTGCCATCTTGGCCAGAACTTCGGCCGATTTATGATAATGTGATGGTCCGCCATGGGAAGCTTTAAATTTACGTTTGCCATAGCTTTGCAGGGGCTGCGAAAATGGCTTTAAGGCTTTAATTAATGCCTTATTCACTGAACCCTGGACGTGGGAATCGAGGGCTTCCACCAAGTGTTCCTCCAGCTGGTGCTCATTGGGCACCTCCTCATACTCCACATCATCCGCATATTCAACCCACTGGTCTGCCTCCTCGGCGTAGTACGCCATCTGCTTAAATTAGGAGGTAGGAGGAACTTCAGGGGGGGGAAACAACCCAGGGGCGTCACTGACAGGCAAGCAATCACCACCAAAACAACCTGAGTCAGTGAGGAAACAGTTAAAAGTGGAGGGAGCCACCCGTATTCCCCCTAAGGCAGTGCCTTTGAACGTTTTTGCGCCCCGTCGGTCGTTCCAGGGACTGAGGGTAGAGGCAGAAGTGGTCCGCGGCGCGTGAAAACCCGATCGGTAGTAAAAACTCTGATGCGGGCGTTCGCGCATGCGCGGACCGCGTGGCAACGGAAAGCGGACTGCCCCCTCAAGCGCGCAGCGTGCGTCTGTCCCGCTCCCGCTCCACGGAACAAAAGTTGCCCGCAAGCGCTGAAGCGCGATAAAATCAAGTTGACAAGCGCGTATGAAGCGCGATACAGATAAGATCAAATAATTTGACAAGCGCGCGACACACGCGCCGCTAAACAACGCGCTAAACAAACAAGCACGATAGAATGCAAAATCACTTAACTCGCTGCTGCAGCAGCAAAGAAAGAGGAAGTGATGTGCTCTTTACGGACTATATACAATATTGGACTGATGGTGATTGGTGCATACTATGTTGGGGGTTGTACTTCCGGGGTATGCCAAGTTTAAAGTTGTTTATTGGCTGCTGTGTTTGCAGTAAAGCAAAGAGAAGCATAATCGGAGCCTCCGTGGACTGCCATAGAATTTATTTTCCCATTGACTAACGTTGAAACAGAAGCATTTTTAAATGGTAGACTGCTAACCTAAGGCCATTTTTGGCTTGATAAATCGTGAGTCTCCCACCTGATGTGAGTCTGTTGGTATGTATGCAGTTTACTTCTGCTTTACCTCGCTGACCAAGCTGCAATTCTGTTAATAAACTTACTGCTCCCAAACTCCCTCCAGTTTATTTTTTCATTCTCTTTCAGATAATGGATTGTTAATGGCAGTTCATGAGTGGTTGTCACCAGGGTCAGTTTGGCACCAGAAATGGGTGTTCCAGCGGAAACTGTGCCCTTTTTTATTCTGATTTTTCTTTATATCAATATCTCTCCAACACTCACTTGGATGGACCTTGCTTTGTGCCAATGACAGGAGTGTGGAATTTAATAAAATATCTACTCTTCCATGGGACAGGTTTCTTCATAAATCTACTTGTTCTGTAACAAAATCCACTTTTCCCTTTGGTGCTCCGTAATGCTGTGGCAAATTATGGCAGCAATCTCATTATGTAGGAGCTTTGATAACAGCCTGTCTGACTATGCCAGAGCTCATATAATCGTAGAGTTTGAATACTAGCAATTCGCTTAATTTGCCACCTTTCCGCAAATCTACATACTGGGGCTGGGGGTAGCGGTAAGCAATAGTTCCCCATGTTTGGAATGCCCTTTTGAGTCTGTGCAAACCTACTAGTATGTTTTATGGGTTTTCATCAGCTCCTCTCTAACATTTTACCATATAGAGAAAGGCTCAAAATTTACTCCTGACAAGGGCAGAAGTAAAACTTCTTCCAGGGTTACGGAAAAAAGTGGTTGGTGGGAAAGTGAACTTGTTACTGCTCAACAGATTTGCGCATGAGCAAATCTACACATGCATATTTGCTCGTGCTAAAATGCAGTTCACAAATATTTTCTAGGAGTGCGATTTCCTGACCTACTCCTGTAAATTCATGAAAGCCGATTTGCACTAATGCAAGGACATATACCATGACTGCACTTTTTGTTCACTTTCTCTAAGAATCGGGCCCCTATTTAGGTCTGGCGTTAACTAAGACCTTTAGTTTTTATTAAAATTTTGTCTCTCTCTCCATCTACTGGATGGCTTCACTGTGAGTAACAGCATTCTGCTCTTTCACAAGGAGCATATCGGCACGCAAAGTAGTTTCGTTCAGTGCCAGGAACTACTGTGGCAATGTATCGTTTTTGAGACAAAAGTATTTTTGCTTTTGCCAATGTTTGTTAGAATGATGAGGTCCTGGTAGCTCCCACAACAATAAAGTTGCACAAAAACCATGTCAAAACAAGACACACGTTGACAAAACCAAAAGGCTGACCGTCAATGTCCTATCTATTGGCTTTACCAATGCTTGCTTATTGTCATATTTTCTATAGTTTTGTTGAAACTGGTTACACTGATTTCCCATCCTAAATATTTTTGGGGAAATACTAGCATGCATCAACACATTTTACTAAATGACGCTTCAAAGAAATTGTACCTTATATTTCACAGTAGTTAGCCAAACGCTTTGTTTCTAGTTGAATTTTTTAATGAACATTTTATTTTGAAAGCAAAAAATCATCAATCTTACTTTTAAGCTTTTGCATATATTTGCATCTAATCAGAGAGAATCCTGGAAGCATTATACGTAGCCTCATATTGTTGAACTTTGCAAACTTGCGTACACATTTTTATAGTGGCACTACTGTTAGTAGTGCAGTCTGAATTTACAACATTTCCTTAGAGCGCTCACTCTAATAATAAAGGCTTTCTAGGAATGACCCATAAATACAAGTTCGAACAGCATTAACATATGGACACAAATAATACCTTCACTGCAGACAATGCCCTTCCCTGATCCATAATGTGGTACTGTAATCTGGCAGCCAAAGGGTTTGTGCTGGAGGGGTTCGGGCCTACTTGTCCCAAGGATCAAAATAAACATGAAAACATGTTGTTCTTGACCCCAAACAATATGTCCTGGGCTATAGGAATTCCACACCCCTGCAATGAGGGGTTGGATGCAGGGGATCTAATATCCGTCTATCACACCCCTGCAATGAGGGGTTTGTGCTGCAGGGGGTTGGGCCTACTTGTCCCAAGGATCAAAATAAACATGAAAACATGTTGTTCTTGACCCCAAACAATATTTCCTGGGTTATAGGAATTCCACACCCCTGCTATGAGGGGTTGGATACAGGGGATCTAATATCCGTCTATCACACCCCTGCAATGAGGGGTTGGATATAGGGGATCTAATATCAGTCTATCCAATGAGGACCTGGAATTGGACAACCGACTTACAAGCTAATAATTAGATTGAGGTATATGACTCTCCAGACTATACAAGTAAGGAATTATCACTGCTAGTCCGAACCTTCTGAAGAAATTAAGCATGACTAAAATGCAAAACAACAATTCCGCTACGGCAATACAAAACAATAACATTAGTACCTGATACGCCGAGATTTCTCTAAGCTGATCTCTCCTTGACATTAATAAATTAATTCAGAGTGCACAATCAAGTCAAGAAACCAAGTCATGATAAATCATAGACTCAGGTTTCTAGTTAATTATTAGTTTATCAAAGATTTCAATAAAGGTCATCACATTAATAATAAACATTTCTTGCCTAAACAGTGCAGGATATTCTAGTTAATTTTGGCTTGCCATAAAGTGACTAAGGGTTCAGGAAAGTTCAGCCAGGACATGAGCCATTATAGCTCATGGGCAGTGTCCCATCGAGAAAGAGTCCGAGTATAGCGCACACAGCGTATGCGTCAGTCCAGAGCGAAGGAGCCAGCAAAGTCCACAAAAGGAATGAGCATGAACGAAGTCAGCAAAAGAGTTCCCAACGGAAAATTGCAGGAAATATCAGAGCAGTCCTTCACCAGGTCATCCATAAAATCAATGTATAATACAGTCCTCTCGTTCCGGAGTGATACCTCCTTGGTCACCTCATTGTGTCAGACCACTCAGTCCGTTGGTCAGTTCGTATAAGATGATTGTCATGAGGCATAAATGAAGAAACATGTTATAGAAAGGGGTGATACGAAGCACTTAATTTGTAGAGTCATCCGGCACACGTAAACCTCTAAACAATGATCCTTTAGCAGTAGGCGCATGAGTGAGTTCAGGAGGGCAGTTTCAAATAGCAAATGTTCCAAACGTGTCAACTTTGTTGCAAGCAGCCCTTCTAAGGGAGGGAAAACTCTTCTTGGAAGCAACAATTTTGCTTTCTATTGTAAGTTTGGGAATGCTTCTCACGAGTATAAGACAATGCAGAATAGTAAAAATGCAGGCCCAGAATAAAGTCAATTTAAGAATATAGAAGATATAAAGTAGTGAAATATATATTTCATGAAGGTAAATTAATATTATAATAGACCATTTCAATTTATACGCATTCAAATATGTTAATAATCTGTTTGCAAAGATTGCATGTAACTGTATCGTTTTATTGCAATTCCAAAGTACCAACGTGTAAACTTATTTCAAACCATAAAATATTAATCTTGTTTCCAGCCCTGCCAAGTACCACGCATCAGGGGTGACACTAACGCACTAAAATGCAAAATCACGCATTTATAGCTCCTCCTTGACACCACCAGCGTGTTGAGACATAGACAGAAGAGGGATGGGAAGGGCCGCCCAAGCACTCTTGAGCAAGCAGCAGCATGCGTACATCACGCTGCTCTGCCTGGTAGAGTGTGTGACTGCAGCACACTCTCTGTGCAAAATTAAATAAATCACTTTTTGAATCAATGCCAGGTCAACCAGGAGTGTGTCGCACCAGCCTGGGAGCTCAGCGGCACTGGCTGCCGCACTCATTATCAAAGTCTTGCTTGAGTGCTGCGAGCTGGCCGCGGCCTCACTCACATGATCATCATTGTAACACTTTGCTGCGGATTGGAGCGGCAGTTCATGGTTCTTTGGTTTGCAGCTTCCTGCCGTGCCTCTGCTGTGATTGGTCACAGTACCTCATCGATGCCCGGCCGGCAGCATTTTATTGGACGGTGAGAGGTCGCACAGTTCATCGCAGACTAGTCAGGATCATCATGATGAGAAGATCATTAACACGAGAGGAGACTCGTCGTGGCTGCAGCTGTTAGGTCTGTAGTAATATTGTGAATATTTCCTTTACAGCCACCTGTAGCTCGTGCTGTGGCTGTTCCGGAGAGATAGAATTAAAGCAGGGAGTAAAAAAGCGGAGTGTTGTGAATGCCGCAGTGTTGAAAGAGTAATGAGGGAAGAGGGGATAGCGTGCGTTGTGCCATTAATGGGGAGGGAGTTATCAAGGATAGGAAGGAGGTGGCAAGGCCTCTTACAGCAGAGAGAAGAAACAAGCGTTCTGTCTGCTTGATGTTCCAGCTGACACTACCACATATAATTCAGAAAAATATGGGCATTGCTGTATAGTTTTATCGTTGTCTTTTTTATAGCAATATTTCGCCATTTTACCAACATGTTATTTTACCGTTCTGTCTCGCTTTGAACGAGATGCCTTCCTTGGCAGCAGCTGCTGTTTACGGCACCTCCCATACATTAATTTTTGTGGAGTTTATTTAGGCAAATGTAATTAAAAAAATATAGAAGTAAAGAAGAATACTTATCAACTAGCTGGTTTATTGTGCACCTGTGGATTCAACCGAAGGTGCAGCAGTGCTCTATGAGGCCACCTGTTAATGTGCCTGCAACGGTCTTGTAGAGGCCCTCTAGAAGGAAGAACTTTTTATTGTAGTGGTAGTCTGCCATTTTCCTACATAGGGACATCTGTACACTCAGCAGCAGGGCTTTAAGTGGGCCGGGTCTGAGCACCGGCAGTTTTTTTTTGGGGCCCTCGAAACGGGTCTCTATCGGGCTCTATTTTCGCGGCTGGCAAAGGTAGTCCTTTCTATTTTTTTCTTTTCTGGACTGCAGTGAGAGCTCAGTTTCCTCACTGAGTAGTGGAGGTCACGGCATGACGTCATGCCAGGTGAGCGTTGTTGGAGGAAGGGAAACCCTTTAAGAGAGCCATTTTCTCTTAGGATTTCCCTTCTCTTTTTTCAGCGCAGGAGCAACGTCGTGGTGGTGCCAGCGTGGGACCTTCGTCACCTTCTCTTTTTCCAGCGCAGGAGCAACGTCGTCGTGGTGCCAGCGTGGGACCTTCTCTTTTTCCAGCGCAGGAGCAACGTCGTCGTGGTGCCAGCGTGGGATGATGAAAACCGAGACTTTTAGAAACAGGTATTACCTTCTCTTTCCTGCTTTCGTTTATTTGCTCCCCTGTGAAATGGATCCAAAAAAAAAAACACTTTTGCTGGACACGTCCTCTTTTTCTGACTTTTTTCAATTTCTAAGTGCAGCCTCGGGGTGGAGAGAACTAAAACATTCAAAATATAAAAAGTAACTAGCTAAAGCAAGACAGAGTGGTTGCAAGGTGGCCAGATTGATTTATTCACACCTAAACACATTAGCACCACTTTACAGTGTTTGCCAGTAAAGCGCTACTTTTGTTTTCTCGTCTCTCTTTGAACAACATTGTTTTCCCTGGGTGGGAAAGTGCACTATTCCTGGAGGTACTGAAATACCTACTTGATGGGTGAATTGGAAAACAAAATGTGTACAGCGGCTGTGTGTTCACGAATGTGGTCTTTTTAAACCATACCGCTTACGTTTTGTAAGGATATAAGCAATGGGCATTGAAACGGGTCCCTTCTGGGACCTGTAGTCATGTCCTTAACTTGTCAAGCAAAAGCACTCACTAATTTCTGAATAATGAGTGTAAAAAGAAAAAGGTAACCATGTTGTTCCTGCTTACATTTCATGTGCTTTACTTAATCGTGCATTCTCTATGAGTGTTTGCTTTTTCTAGGATGTTGTTAATTTTTTTTTAGGCAGCATATTGCTCTTGTCTAGTGCGTAATTTGAATTGAGTCACATCCAGGTGTTTATAGCGGGTCAGTGCAGTGCAAGTTTCTCTCAGTGGGGCAGTATGGTGTTCAGTGGGGGAGAGGATGTGGCACTATGGTCAGAGCTGCTGAATTCGGAACTGGGGAACCAGGTTCAGCCTTCATGACCAGTCTACCAGACCGCTCCCGCTGAGGGAGCACATTCCCATGCTAGACCTTAGAAGGCCCCGCAAGATCTTAAAAGCCCTGGTGTCTTAGCACCAGCAGGTGGACCCTAGCAGTGGCATGTGTGGGTTAACCTTGAAGGCCTGTCCGCCACAATTTATTCTGAAGTTCACCTCCAGTCTTGCAGGCAGGCCTATGAAGCAGCACACCATAGAGTGACAGTGACTCTGTCACTGAGGTCAAAGGACCCTTGAGCAGGGTGGCTCTAGGGCAGTGCGACCGCACCAGGCGCTGACCACCCGCGATCCGTGCAGCTAACAGCAGTGGGGCAGAGGGGTCGGGTAAGGGGATTTCAAGGGACGATGCAGAGGGAAAATTAAATAATTAATTTTCCTTCAGCATCATCCCTCGAAAACCCCCCTTACCCGGCCCCACCGCTGTTACCTGCACGGACCGCGGGTGGCACTGACTTCAGGTGGGGGCATCGTATTTGCAAGTATAATATGGTTTTAAAAGCACTTGCTGTCTCCTTCCTGGCCTCCAACAATTTTCGGCAACAATAAAAATGTCATGATAACTCCAGGGATTAATGTTCTTAGTAGAGAGAGATGGTGTTTTGTCTAGTGGACGTTTTGACTCATGGAAAGGAAGCGCAGAGGGTTAATGTGCCCACTGCTAAGAACATGTACCATGCAGATCACAAAGTGCACATAATGTAAATAGGTCAGTGGGTTACTGCTTTTGTCAGAGAGACCCTATTGTTACTTGCAGTTAATAAGTTAAAATCCTAACATAGAACAGTGAGCTATTAACTGTCATGTAAGAGCTGCATGCAAACTGCAAGGTATAAATTACAGCATTATGTTTTTTCCACAGTCTTTGATTATCCTAATGTTGCAAAAAAGGGTTCATTTGGGTAGAAATCATCTGATTATTAAAGAGAACCCCCAACCATGGTATTACGTTTTTAATTCTGAGTTTGTGTTTCTCCAGACCAATCACTATTAAACTATGCTGCCTACTAGTATGGTTGTCATGTGACTCCTACACCTTATAGTCCTTTGTCTTATGTAACATTTCCTATACAGTGATTTACACACATATATTACACTGAGATAAGCAATCATACGTGATGTAAAGTGCTCTGACACCCTATACTGCTATTAGTGGTGCTGTAAATTTTCTGATACTTTATTATTTTGACATTTTTACACATGCTAACAGTATCCGCAAAGATTTTTCCTTATTAGTACCAGTGGAACATACAAGTGCAGCAGTGAGAAAGTTGACCAGTCAACCTTTGCAATGGGCCATCTACTTTGCAGCAACACAAGTCACATTTTTGAGTAACTTTTGATCCGTTTGAGCTATAAACAATTTATTAGTTAAAATCGTCAGATTATGCAGCAGATGATGTATTATGTGGCAAATATGGCAGAGCCATAATTATGTGGAAAACATTTGCAAACTAGGATATTTTGCCATTCATGTTTGAACTGCTCTTGTGGAAAAAGGGTGGGGAAGTGCTGATGACAGAAACTCCATGGCTGGGAGACAAATGGCTTGCGATTCCACTTTTAAGGATATTTGGGACATTCTGTGATTGGAAACGTATCCCACTTTGTGAATGTATTTTAATGTCAATAACTCATATTAAACCTTAAATAAACATGTATCCATTGGTTAAATTAAATAACGTAATAAGCTGTAACTGGTTAGTGAAATGGGAAACAAATACAAAAAATTGGGATATTTTGCTCTTTCTGCCACACCTCTGACTCCGCCGAGAAACCCCAGCAAAATAGACACAGTGAATATCTTCAAGGGTTTTGGGGAATCCTGCAATAGATTTCTAAGTAATGTAAATAATTTTTACATGTTTTTTAAAGTGTTTGGTATTTTTATGGCTTATACTTAATAAATATACCTTTTTGCCTATTTTATTATCCTTTGCTGGATGCGACTTCATGATTTTTTTAAGCACACAATGCTAGTTATCTTGATTTAGACCACGCCCCTACTCGGATAGGCCACACCCCTTGAAGAGATTTGCCACGCCCCTTTTAGAGCACCCCCAGTTTTTTTTTCCCACTTAAAGCCCTGCTCAGCAGACAAACCACCCGTGATATAAGGACAAAACAGTTCTTGACTTCTGTCCTTTGCATCCTGCCTGCTTAATCTCCATCTCCCTCCAAGTTCTTACAGTACCAGTACCAGGGATATACATTTAGTTTAATTAATAAAACATGACTTTAGAATATTAGAATTCTATAGTAAAAACCTTTTTCCACAAAGATGTTGCGTCGGGTGCACTTTCTTCACTGGTGAATTGGGATCTAGCCACTTTATTTATTCAGCATTCTCTTTTGGCTTCCCGCAACAAACTTTCAAACTGGGGTTTGTTTTTTCCACCAGTCTTTCATTACCCTAATTTTGCTAAAAGGGGTTAGTTTGGGTAGAAATGCATTCTTATTAGTAAACCAACCCAACCGCTGTGGTGCATTTTAAAATCACGAGTCTGTGCTTCTCCAGACTAAACACTGTTAAAATATACTGACTACTACTATGGGCGGCATGTAATTGCTACACCTTGTATTTCTCATTGTTTTATAAAACATTTGCTAGAATGGATTACCCACGAATGAGACATTGTGTCTGTATAATGAGTGTGTGATGTAAAGTGCTCTGACACCTTGCACTGGTATAAGCAGCACTATAAAACAAATGAACTGTTTGTGAGAGAGGGACTCAAAGATGTTACAATGCTTTACAAATGAAATAGATGATGATATAGGGCATATAAATGATACTACACAGTGATGTTGGGCCATTTACAAAAAAGGACAAAGCGCATTAAAGTAGAAATTACAGCAGTCACAAATATTGAATAACAGCAAAGCCATAGGTCAATCCCAGTAGTTTTAAGATCTTCTTGGAGTTTTTCATTTCTCAAATGGGTGCAACTTCTGATATTTATATGCTTCCCTTGTCTTCATTGCTTGATTTTTGCTCACATGCTCAAATGTCACTCATAATTACACTGAAATTATGTAAATGTCACACATAAGCAATCTGAAACCTTGGCAGCTATGTGTTTCAGGTGTTCTATATTAGTACATATATGAAGATTATTATCTGAAGGTTTCATGATATTTACACCCAATATTACTGTAGCACCATTTTTGCTTATCCCATTTGGTGCACAATTTCACATATGCAGACAATGGAATTTGGAATGAAAGCTTCAATATCACATGTAAAGTTATCTAAGTTATGCTAGATTTTATTAATTCTTCACACAAATTACTATTTTCATGAGGATGGTTAGGAATTTTATAACACATGAGTACATCATTTTGACATTCTATTACACATTGAAATAATATGCTACGGATGGTTAATAAACTATAAATCTATTTTATTCAAATGAATATGATTTCATCTATCCTACAATTATCTGCATGCTTTTACAATGCAGTAACTAAGTTCTGTCACGTGTATTTCTCATGACTCTTTAACATGTAGTTGTGCACGTTTATTCGAGTGTTACTCAAAATCAGTTTATATGTCAAGTAAAGATTCTTACAGCTTTTCAGCTGCATCATGGACCTCAGCTCTGCCAAAAAATGCATTTGCAGAGATCGCAGCCTTTGGATGACAACCTTTTGCGAGGCATTACTTGTTAGTGTTGGGGCGGGGTGGATTTTGGGAGATAAACAAACTAAACGTGGGTATGCTTTAAGAAACACTTTGTCGCAATATCCTGCAATGACTTCATAGCTTACTCGTAGAGACTTTCTCTTGTTGAAGTTTTTAGCAAACTGTTGTAACAAGAACTGAAGAAGCTGTGCTTAAAGAGAAGCCAAGTGGATTTAAATATTCACTGGAGCAAGGGAGCAAAATGAAAAAACATTATAATGCCATTTAGTCCTTCCTAAGAGACAGGCATTGTTAATTGGTTGTGATAAGGGCCACCTACACTTTCACACTGCAGTTTACTGGAGGAGTTCACTCAATACTATCGTAGCCATTTTAGATTCTAGTCCTTGGCTGAATGTTGACTTGATGCGATGAGAATACTTTCAGCTCATCCCCAAATGCAAAGGTGCTTCCGAATTTTATCCCTCTGTCCTCCCTCAAGTGGCTATGAGATTTACCCGCTGCTGGCCCTTTTACTTGACTCCCCACAGTAGGATTTTTTCAAAAGACCTAGACTTGATTCAGTAGACTTAACAGTGGCACTGGCCATGTTCCCTTATGTGTGATGTCATTTAACATGCATGAGCGACGACATATGTAAGGTCATAAGTAGTGCTTGATGGGGGCTAATGTTATGGTTTGTTTACCTAACCGTAACTGGCAAAATTCCCTTGTTTTTTTTTTAGTTATTGTTTTGTTCCCATAACTGTACTATGTTAAGGCCTTATCATCAAAGCTAACCATAATGTCACTTTAACCTTTGTTCTTTGAGTGAATTTCCGAGGTTTTTGATCATATACTGAATCCAGCTGTTCTTTGCTCCTAACCTATTTACAGGCAAACCCCTGCAGCGTACAGCCCACGGCCGTATGTTTGTGGGGGTTGGCCGTAAGGTATAGTCTATGTCGAGGCCCAGTACCTTGTGGGCCGCCAACCTCCACAGGCCAGGTTAGAAGCCCATCTGCAGCAGCATTTGTTGGCAGGGCTTGACTTATTGCAGGCTCTGTGCCCAATCGACTGTGAGTGGCCAACACCCACACCATGTACATTATGGTTGGCTGCATCACCTGGCCTTTGGCTAGACATGCTCAAACCACCGCGGGAGGCCGACCTCCACTTTACACAGCTTTTGACCATGCACAGCGGGGGTTGGACACAACACCTGGCATTTGGCTAGGCCCTACACTCAATTGCCACATGAGTTCAACCAACTCCCACAGCGCACAGCATTCATGTAACGGGTGGTAGGCCAAGCATAGCTGTAGTGCATCAAATCATTTTTAAAAACGATTCTTTCACTAAGAGGAGAATGAAGTGTAATACACTGACTCACTGGGGCACATGGTACTATTTTTAAATGTTTGGCTAAAGTTGTGCCCCCAACATGCCCAATGTTGTCATTAATGATGTCATTTGAGACACTATCAGTGATATAATCAATGGTGTCATTGATCATGTCATGTGAGGTCAAAAGCAGTGAATGGTGGGGGTCACAAGTTGTAGTTAGGTCAGGAAACTATAACTGGTGAATTACAGTGTTTTTTAAATTTAAAATGTTACACAACACAAGCACACTACACATACTAGCATTGTGCTGTCTGCCGTGTTGTTGTTTTGTTAGCCTATTTTGCTGTGGCAAGCAAATTTTTGTTTAAGCATGGCAGAGGTTGCAATTTATGCTTGTGTGCTTTATTAACTGTAACAGGCACATTTAAGTGGTTTTAGTGGTTTGAGCCAGACCATAACTGTTTTTAACTGTGGTTTTCCCATGAATTTTCATGTTTTTTTGATGTACTTAATTTCCAACCCCCGCTGCACACCGTCTTCAGCCATGCGCAGCAAGGGTTGGCACCTGTGGCCAGGCCCTACATCTTGCCCGCTGTTGTCAGCCAACTCATGCCTTGCATGGCCACTGGCAGTGTGTAGTGGGGCTTTGCCTTTGGCCAGGTCCTGCGCCCACAACGCAGTGGGTGGCCAACCCCAATGTGCATGGCCTTTGGTTGTGAAACAGAAACGGTTGGTTGAAGGGCCCAGCCTGTATCCTGGTCCTGCATCTTACCTGGTGCAGGCAGGCTTCCAACACCGTGCACTCAACCTGCAGCGGGCAGCCAATATTCAGTGCACTCAGTGTTTATGGAGTGTATTTTGTTTTTAAAAGGAAATTTATTTGCCATAATTTCCTGTTTCTTTATTTTGATTGAAAAATCGAAATTGTAATGAAAATCTCAGCTCATCTCCAGTCACTCACACTTGTTAAAAAATTCTGATAGGATTGTGAAATTCCTGAAGTTATCATTCAGACTGTGCTTCGAATTGAAAAGGCATTTTTTGCGTAGGCTATAGCTTTTGATCCTGTGGACTGATTTGCACAAAACTTGGCAATCCACCCACTCAGTTTAGTTTCTACATAGATGCTAACACTTCTTTGAGCACATGCCACTTTATTTTGATATGTTTATTGTTTAGTTAATTAAAACCATAACAATTTTCGCATAAAACATCAACTAAAATTACAATATAAAAATTTCATAGTTTTAAAACAGAATTTTATATTTTGAACTGTGCGCATTTGAACCGGCGTTCATATCCATCAAAATGTTTGTGATTTTGCATCATAAAGTCCGAGAGTCTTGGGCAAAAGTCAGGCAAGCTTCATTCTTAATATAGGATGATTTAATAAATTTAGTTAGTATTTATTGTGATTAGTCGAAGCGCTCTTTTTAATCCATTAAGCTCCACGTAGTCATGTTGATCGTAGTTACTGTGTACAAGTCAATAGTACTGACAATGGCTAGGGCTTTGGAATGCACGCTCCTGCCAGGACTTAATTAGCGTGAGTTATTTGATGTGCAAAATGAATAATTAATTTGACCGACTTCATATTTAACTTTACTTTGTGTTATAAAAAACGTGACAAACTGGTTTATTGTGGAGATTGGATGCATTAAATTATCATTTGTTCCACTGACAAAAACGTGACTCCACTTACAACAATGACCGGTGCTGTATATAATTTCCATATAAAAAAGTAAAATAAATACTCCTATTGGGCTGTTGACTTTATTTTGATATGTCAATGGTACTGCAATCAAATCAATTGTTGTACTTCTGTTTGAAGAGTGAGTTATGCCAATAGGCCACTTGGACATGTGCAATATAGACTTCGTCTCAAATACACCTTTTTCCATCACATGTGTAATTTAGCACTTTAACTTTTCTCCTTCAAAGGAGCTATGAGAACTATTTACTATCCAAAGGATGTGCAATGGCTTAATGAGATTTGAAGACAATTCTTCTGGTTCTCGCCATTAATACTCACTTTGGCACTTTAAACCTTTCCCTTATTGGCAGCCAATAATTCTTAAATGATGTGTTACTCACGTTATGCAACGGGCTCAGAAACAAAATAAAAATCCATGAACATTGAAAATGGACATGCAAACTTGCGCACGGGAGAGTTGAAATATATTTATATACACACACACTAATATATACATATTTATATTTTTATAACATATATACACTGTAAGGATTTTGGCGTATTATATGGTATGGTTGTGCGACCTTACCGTGTAATGTACTCGCAAAAACTGTATTGGGTCTAATCGGGCTCGTTTGCAAACCCTTTAGCTCTAACCTGGGTAGCTGTGGCTTCAAGCAGCAATGCTTAAACAAAGGAACTAGTGTAAAGCATTTAGAAGCAATAAACAACAAAACAAGAACATCACACAACACAAAAGAAATCCGACACTAATTTATAAAAAAATATATTTTTATGATTTTTTTAGACCAAAATGAGCAAAATCCACTGGATGGCTCCCAGAGATATAGATTTTTCAAGAAAACGTAAATCTCAGTTCTTTAGTCACAACCACAAACAAGCATTGGTAACTGCATAGTTTACACACTTTTGAAAAGTTTGAAAGAGTTGTGGTCGGCGTCTCCGGCCCGACTGGGGCAACCAAATCCAGCAGGGAGAAGGTCAGAGGGGCCAGTAAGTAGAATTTGGACAGTTACCTGTCCCCCAAAGCGTACTCCAGTCCAGTTCTGAACTTTACACCATGACTGCCATATACTTCAATGGATAGGTCCTGATGCAGGAGATGGAGGATGCTCTGGGTGCTGTGCAGTCGATGGGGGTGTCATTGCGGTTATTCCTCCGTCCATGGATCAGGTGGGATGACTTTGGCCACAGAGATCGGGGGCCCTCGAAGTCTTCTTTGAGCCAATAGAAGGACAGCTGCTGCTGGGCTGCCTGTCTCCAGTCACTGTGGTTCCAGCTGTATCGTTTGGTGGCGGCTGGTGTACTTCTTGGGCAACCAATTTGGGCTCCGATGACACTTCTGGGTCCGGCAGACTCTGGTGCAACTTTTGGCCGTTGAAGGTCAGTCTGTTGGGACGCCCATTGTCACTTCTCCAGAAGTGGCTACTGATTTGCCGAGCTGGGCTACTTCAGCTTTGATGGCCCTGGTTTTGGTTCCAGGGGGTCAGCCGACTGACCCTTGGAGTCACTTCTGTTGTCTGGGGCTTGGGAGCAACTTTTTCTTAAGCCAGGAGCCACAGGCACAGTCCTGTCTTTGGTTGCCCAAGGTGTGGCAGGTGCATTCCAGCCGACGGGGCTGCCTGTCTTTGCCAAGTCCAGGGGTCAGCAGGGCAGTCCTTCTTTGGTCCTTTCCCAAGTTCTGTAGTGATCTGAGGTTCAGGGTGCAAGGGGAGCCATATTTATGCCCAGAAAGTGCCCTGGGGCGATGATGCGGTCGCTAGCCAATGGGCTACCAGGATCATTCCTGCCCTGTGATGACATCCAGCTATGTGTGACATCTAGAAATCCCAGGGTGAACTATTCTGCCCACTCCCAAGATGTCTGAACCCTTCCTTCGATGTTAGGAGCTTGGTATCCCACCCTAGAGTTGTAGCTACCTGTGGGCTACATGCCCATGGGAATATCAGTTTGGGCACTGGTCTCCTCTCTGTGTTCCCGCCCCCAGCCTGTCTACCTGAACAAAGGGGCAACCTCGTGGGACTGTGTTTGCCATTTGCTTACCAAAAGCAGCTTCGCCTTTGAAGCTTCCCTTTTTGGCCAACACCCTTAGTGGCTTCCTGGGAGAGGGAGGTAACAGCTCCCCCTGTAGCAGGCTACCATTGTTCCTAAGCCTGGGAGTCATCCACACTACTCCCCAGGAGGGCAGAAAGCTGTCTGCTGGCCAATAACAGTGTGAGGCCACTGGACAAACTGGGCTACAGAGTGGCAACCTTCTAAAACTTGATTTTCCTTACAAGTGACATTACATTCGACAAGGGCGTCAAGTCGGGTTTAACGCCACGATTAATTTGATACATTTTGAAGTACCCATTTTAGTAGTCCCATTCAGAGTTACTCGGGCTGAGGGGATCAACCGGTAACTGTGTCAGCCAGTGGGACTACTTACTCTTCCACAGCAACATGACAAGTTGGAAGTGTTGCTGTCAGGAAAGAGTAAAAGCATATGTCCTACATAACAATACATATCTCACTGCCTTAGGGCTACATAGGCCTTCCATAGGGAAGGCTTATATATATTGTCAAGGGAAGTGGGAGCTTTGCCATTGGTTTAAATGGCAAAGTCGAACTAGCAGTTTTAAACTGCTCTTCCAGGCTGCAGTGGTAGGCTGGGTACCATTTTGTACTTTGTCCCACACTGGGTGGCACAACCAATGCTGCAGCCCTGGGAGGACACTCTGTCTTACATGCCCTGGGTACCCCTTGTTCCATGTACTAGGGACTTATGAGTAAGTTAGCATATGCCAATCAGGGGTAGCCAATTAAACATACACTTTGTAAGGGGTTAGAACACTGGCACTGAGGTCTGGTTAGCAGGCTTCAGTATACTCTCAGAGTCGAAAAACCAGCAGCATCAGTCCAAAACTTCGGGGGTGATCATGCAAAGAGAGGCTTTTCCTTACATACAATTAATATGTATGTTACTTGCTAGCTAAATGCACAGTGTCCATTTGCACATACTTATCATTAATAGCTAATTTATTCTCACAGTGGCTAAACGACTCATTACAAGACCCTGGAAATCTAGCGAACCACCGTCCTTACTGGCCTGGTCACATTCCATACTCAATTCAGCTAGAGCAGAAGGAGTGTCTTTTCGCAGAGAGGTCACCCTAGGTTTGCACAAATTCCCTATTTCGTCCAGTTGGGATGCAATCCAAACGGCCCTCCAAATAGTATTGAGCTCTGAAGGGGAAACAGATGATTTTTCTGATGTGGAATCAGTGCTTGGACAAGAACCAATCTACAGGCTATAATCTTAATAGCCGCAATGACTATGAATGAACGTATTGTGATGTATAAGAAGAGGAAAAACAGCCCTGTAATGCAATGTTGTTACTTAACATCTGACGTGAAGATAATACATTGAGTGATAGCGGACCTATCTTTGTTTACTCGCTTGTTTCTATCCCTAATTCTTTCTTTTTTCTGATTTGTGTTGGTATTATCTATTTCTGTTTCTTCCCAAGTGACATGGTCAATCAGAGTTATGGAACTCATACGTATTTTTGATGTTATTAATATGGTGTATGGCAGACAACAAGGTAATCTTTTCTCTCCTTTCCTATGTCCAGAATTGATGAACTGTATTCCACGCCCCAGACAGGTTGATTAAGCTTACTAAGTTGTATACCATGGCCATGCAATTTGGATCCGAAGGGTCGGGCTACTCAAATGTTTTTATTTCATAATCATTTACGGATGCCCCTGTATTATTATACTGCCTATTTACATGTTGTAACAATATTATGAAAAACTCACAATAAAGAGCTCAAACAAAAAATTAATAGCCAATTAATAGCAAGAATATTTCCAGTTCTTTCATGAGAAGTAGCCCAGCGTTCTTATGAAATAATCTCTCTAAAGTCTTTAACTTCACTAAGTTAATATCAAAAAAATAAGTTCAAAGTTCATTTTCCCAACACAAATTGTTTTTGTTATATTTCTCTATATTCCAAACTGTACTCCAGTCATCTCTTTTGGAAGCAGCTTTGTCCAATTGAAATTACAAATCCAAATAAGTAGGGCCCTGGCCACAGCAACATAGTAGTACGATTGCATACTAAGTAAATGGTGAAGCATGAGAAAATAGCTCTCATCTCTAAATAAAGTGAAAGTTCAACCATTCCAGTAAAATGTAGTTTCCCTTTGGGCACTATCTTGTGGTGCATTCTCCACAGACGTGAAGCTGTCAGCAAGCCTTTAACCACTGCCAACCTTTCATTCTTGCAAATAAACTTGATGCCAGCAGGTTTGGTGTATTATGCACTTGCCGTATCCTAACTAGAAGGCATGTATCCTGACACTGCTTCATTGGCTTACAAGGCAGTTTCCGCTTCACAGACATGCCCAATAGAAGCATAACATTATGCCACCTTTTTTGTGGTGGTTTGATCAGGACTAGCATGGGGAATGTTATGTGACTTTGAAAATGTCCAGGTGAGCATACCAGCAATGGTGCCACCACAGGAATTCGGCCACAAGGGTTATTGTGCAAAAGCATATGAACTGTTCTTGTGAATTTATTTGTGGAGTGGAGATGATTAAACCCATTTGTATCAGGTGATCGGACCAGGCACAGTGGATGTCTTGATGAAATAGGACACATTGAACTGTAGGGGAGACTAGAAATGTTATATCATCTTTAAACACTTTCAGTGTTTCCCCTGAAGCTCCGTACTTGTAGTAAAATGACCCATTTGTCACAAGAACGATATTGTCATTAAAGTTGTGTAGATATTATTGTTTTGAGAGTAGTATTCAGAAGATTTAGAGTTCTGACGGTACACATTTGCTATGCCATATTTGGCCCAACCCCGAAAAAGGAATTTTGCAGATAAAAGCAAGTCAGTTTTCAGCATTTTATAGGTCTTGTATGTTGAAAGGGCTTTACATGAAACATTTGAAATATAACTACTGGAATATTCTGAATACAGTTACTAATACCCATTCAACAATAGTAAGGATCTTTGCATTTGGACACCGGAGCCTGCAAAGACCCCATTGCCACTGGCAGTGCAGGATGAACGAACAGCCTCTCAGCTGCTGGCAGGAAGGGAGCCGGACACACACTTCATGCTCAGTACTGCAGGTAGGGACTGCGTGCACGTCGCTGCTCGTACCCGTGGCAATACTCCATGGAAGTGAACTTTTCAGAAAAGGTGGGACATGCACCCACCATTAGCCATTTGCAGGCTATGATTTTTAAATAACGCACACACAAGCCCATCAAAAGCATGGGAGGAGTCAGACCCCACAAAGTACAGACAACAGATCGCCTACAGCGCAAGCGCTGTTTAGACTCGACCTAAAAAGATTATTCGAATGCTCGGGCAGTGAAAAAGCCTACCACGCTGTTGGTGTATTGGGAAATACTATCCACTTTGCTCAGTATCAAAGTTTAATCAGTTAGAAAATGAGAGTAAAATGAACGATGGCGAAGGACGTATTGAGGGAATATGGAGACAGCTGTTTTATGTGACTGGCAGGCAGACTGTTGTTAATGCTATTCCTACAGGTTTGTGAGATATGTAGTTTATACTGCAGAAAATTTAGACTTGAAAACGACTGCTGTGGTTAATAAAGTGAAGAAACAAATGCATAATCCTCGCCTTTGGTCCTGACGTAGATTTCTGTTTACTTACGTTCTGATGAGCCTGGGCACAATTGACACTTTCCTCTGTTCCCCAAAGACGGCTGCCAACTTAATAAACACCCAAGAGTACAAGCTCAAAAGAATTTTATATCCCAACCGATTTCCTAATTTTCAAAAGTCTTATAGGCTCAACACTAAGAGGAAAACTAAAATTGCTTCTGTTTCCAACCTCCAAAACAGTGAAGTTGAAGAAAATCAGCTTTGTTCATTGGCCATAACGTTTTAACAGTACCATCTAGTGGTTTTATTTATATCTGCAGCTTAGTGGTTCATTTGACTGATTAGACTGAAACTCTTTTTAGCACAAATATAGGCCACTCCTTCCTGAGGTCATATAAAATGAGGAATGAAATATTACATAGTTTCCACATATTCACTAGTTTCATACCTCCAAAACCTTACTGAATACCAGTCAAAGGAGTGGCCAAATTATAGCGAAATTACTGTACCTATATAATTTGAAGTTCTAGGGCTAAGTGAGGATTAGAATCCATTTTTTTAGGTTTCGCAAGCAGGAGAAATCTATTGTTTTTAATATAAACTTAAAAGGGTCTTATATCCTGCCTCCTCTCTTTCTTGGCTTCTTATTGGTTCCTGAGCGTGCCACTTACCTTTCCTCCATTTCTATTGCTGTAGCATATTTTCCTGCATTTACCAATGCTTGTTCCTCCTCTGCTTCTCTTATCAGTTTCCAGCTGCCGAAATACTGTTAACATGGGCTTTGGTGGAACTATATTTCCATAAAGTTTCGCCTTTTACTCTTGCAGCATATTTATATAATAATTCATCACTGGAGAGATTAAGTGATTTGCATAGAATCACAGGAAGTTGCGAGGCGCTGCCGAGACTCCAACCTGGATCCCCAGCTCTCCAGTCTGGCCGCTGCAGGGCCACATCCTCTCCACGCCCCTGTTATCTGTCAGGGAGTTCTTTCCTTCTCCCTGACCATGATTGCTGAAAACAGCTCTTTATTAATTACATAGGCGAAACTGATGCATTACATATGCTTGTTTCCCCCCCTGAGTTTCATATAGCGCTAACTCGACCCGAAGGGTTAAGGTTTCAGAGCGCTTTACATGAGCACCAGTTGCATTACAGACCTACACATTCATTTTTGTTAGGCACAAGGAGATTAAGTGATCTGCCCAGAATCACAGGATGTTGAGTATCCCTGCTGAAACTCGAACCCGGTTCCCCAGCTTCGAAGTCGATCACTCTAGCCCTAGCCGTTAGGCTGCATCCTCTTCCATTTTTCTTGTATTATTTTCTTTAATGTCAATTGAACAGCAACAGCTATATAATAATTAGGGCTCCCGGTTTTCCGTTTAAACGGATTTTTACATATAAATACAGACGGGAAACTATTTTTCCTTTGTCTGTATTTATATTTAGAAACGGCAAAATACTAGTAAAGTTTGCCGCGTTGCCGTGCTCAGCCCAGAGTTGCCACACCCCTGTTCCCTTTGTTGCTGCCCCAGCCCTTCTTTTGAATTGGGCATCTCCAGGGCTCCGCCGCTCGAGTGAGCTCTGCGCCAGCCCGTCGCCATTTCGCAAGATAAATGTATTTCTGTGGCCTCAGGGAGCAGATTAATGGCGACCCTTTGAATGCTGCTTTTGACACTGTCTGTCCCGCTGCTGCCTCGGGCTCAGGAGGATCCGGCACCCCCCCCCCACACTACCCCCCACCATGTATGAACAGGCAGCACCAGGGGGGTTTGTATCAGCAATTAACGTTCATTGAGCCGAAGGATTAGGATAACTTCAGCTCAGGGAGTGTGCATTGTATTCTGCGAGCTGTGCTTTCAAATAGTGTGTTTGCATGTTGAAAGCTCTTGTACGACTATGATCTTAAAAAGATACACTTTCCTGAAGCGAGGTGATGACAGCACCTCTGCTTTTGAGACCTTGCTGAAAGCCTGCCCGCAGTCGGGTTCATAAAATATTAAAACCCGATAAAGAGACATGTTGGACATTGTACTCGTTGTAAAAATGAGCACCCCCTCTGAAAAAACAAATGCAAACCAAACCAGCGTTATGGCTTTAATTTTACCATCCTTTGAAAGATGAAAGACTAAGGTGACTGCTGACAATTGAGCTTACGATATGTCAGAAACCACCACTAAACTTGCTGAGCCATCTGATAGAATGGCATTACAGCAACAGTGCTGGGCTTGGAACAGAGCACTGGCATATCAGCAGGTTAGGCTTCAGTGTGCTGATTCAGGCAAACTGCATTTGTGCTTTCCTTTGCCTCCATGCGCTATCAAATTAAAGACTGCCCGGTTTCTATTTTGTTTTAAACAGCTGGATTTTGCGCCCTTACTCGTGTGTGGTTGTTTGTAAGCCTATTTTGATGCATGGGTGTGTGACTTGCATATGATTCCTCATGTGGGTGGGGGGGCTTGTGGTGTCCCTTTTGCATTGTGATCGGTGTGTGTTGAGTTCGTTGCCATTTAGTTTGTTGTTCCCTCGGCTCTTGTGTCCGTGTACAAGCAGTTGCACATGTGTTTTTTGGGACTGAAATAAATGTGGAAAAATACTAGCTGTAGCGTCGTCTTTTGCTTGTGGCAAAAATAAATGCGGATAAATACAGAAAAAATGCCCAAAAAATAAATATGGATAAATACAGACGGAAATGGCAAAAAAATAAATACCATAAGACCGGGAGCCCTAATAATAATTAAACTAAGGACATACGTCTTTTTATGACTATATTTTTGAAGCATGAATAAATGACAAAATGTGCCTCTCGAGGTGTCTCGTCTCCTACGTTCCTATTCTCAAGCATGGAGCCAGACCCCACAATTCACAAAAGAAAACACTGCCACAAAGAAGCAATCCAGGAACAATTTTAAGAACTATTCATTCTAATGAATATGGACTCTGCCAACAACATCTTTCTTGGAGACTTTAATTTCCTATGGAATATATAAAAATATCCACTTATAATAAAAACAGGAGACATACGACCATCATGACTTCCTGATGTAAATTAGAAAGGGATCTGTGTACATGGTACACATTTGTCGCCATGACACAAAATTGCCATACACTGTTTCTTCCGCTTATTAAAGTGAGAGGCAGACTGGTAAACTTCTGAATCTTGTGTCTTTTCGCAGTCTTTCTGAAATTGTGTTCAACTTCTATTGCAATATGGCAATCTGCAGATTTTGCTGGAAGTGTAATTACTTTGGAATCAATGAGACACAAACAACACAGATTCTAATACAAGACAAATCACTGAAGAGGAATTACTACAGCAGTTATATGTAGTTAAAAAAACCATTAAAGACAATTTCATGAATTTTCATACTTTCCAATAAATTTTCAATATCTTCTTCACATCTTTTCTACACTGCTAATATGCCTGTCTTTAATGTGCTAGTACATGAAAACTGCATGAGTGCATCCCCCGTTTGCTTGCATTAGCTTATTAAAGCAGGTCAATTGGCTTTATTTTTTTTATTTTACAGAGTTTTATATAGCGCGAACTTGACCCGAAGGAATCGGGTATCAGAGCGCTTTACATAGCACCAGTTGCGTTACATGAGGACACATTCATTTTTGTTAGGCACGGCTTTACTAATGCGTCTTAGTAAATGCATGCTTGGTGGGTAGCCATCATTTTGCTTTTTTTATAAGTATTCATATTTACTGCTGCGGTACATTTATAGATTAGATCCTACATGCCTGTGAATTGCATTCTCAGGATATCACAATATGACATTAATTGCAATCAGTGTACGAGGAGCCATATTGGCCCAGGTGTTGGCACCATCATGCAATGGATGCCCAAATATGCCTACATTCACCCCTAGTAGGCCAGGAGCAGCACTAGAGCAGGTGTAGGCACAACCAAGTGTGGGCACAACCATGCCATTTATATTCGCAATATGGGAAGAATTACCATCTTTTCTCCAAGAGAAAGGGACAGAATTAGCCCAGCAGTGGGCACCATCATGCCATGGATGCCCATTTATGTCAAGGAAGACCACCATTATGCCAGGTCCCCTTATACCAGCTGTAGCTTGTGAACACGTTTCCATCAAGACTAAATTTAACACCATTTCTAAGCATATTCAATACATTAATTTTTGGAGGATGGCACTTAATGTAGGATCTGTGGCTCTAGCTCTTTAGAAGGTAATGCACAGATTGTGGGATTACTCTATCATGGGGAAAAACAAAGTTGGAGAATTTCAGACTGATGGAAACCGACGGCTGCATTTTCAACACAGTGACTTAACAATTTGAAGGAAAACATATTTTACAAAAATATCGAATTTTCTGCCCAAAAAAAGTACTGAATTTTGGAGTCGGAAAGAAAAATACAGCAACACCTCTTGCCATGCTTGAAATGTAAGCAATTGTAAGAATAATTGCTAAAAACGAAGAATGGAAAAGGGCTTTTAGGTTAAAGGGTTGCAGCACTCTGTTTTCTAGGTATGCCTTGACCAGTACTGGAAGAAGGAACATGCCTGGACTAGCAAGCAAAACTAGAGCTGGGTCGATACCCATATGCCCTAATGGGCGAGCTGCCACAGAACTCTTATTTTGTTTCTTTCGACCTTTCTTACTCTGCACTTATGTCTTCACCCAACCTCTCCCTTGTCTTCTCTTTGGGTCATATCTCTTTCTCATTATTTCCTGTTACATCCCTCACATCATTCCTGTCCTGTTTCTCCCCCTTGCTCAACCACTTATTTCACCTGTTCCCTGAGCCCTGATTCTCAGTAGCATAGCAAAGATATCATTGGCCCTAATACATGCAAGGACCGGGCTACCTGTCCTCTGCTTGGGTAGTAAAAGAAAGCCATTATTTAGGTATCCAGGACTTTACAACTCTGGACTTGGCGTCACTGCTCCTACAGCACAAATGGTAGTTGGTCAGGAGATCCAGATGGGATTGACATCCTTGTTCTGTATTTTATGACGGGTTTTTACTTGAGATGTATTTTATGTATGAGAGTTTTATTGAGATAATTTTGTATTATATTTATTGTGTTCTTTTATGGTTGTTTTTGTCAACCGAATGAAGATTTTATGATGATGAATGATAGTTAGGCACCTGGTGTATCTTTTGCTCTCTTTACAAAATTTGCTCTTCTCTTCCGTGTCTGTCTCTGACTGTTGCAGGCAGGACACGCTCTCGCAACGCTTTTTTTGTTGTTATTTAACCAGCGCAGCACGCTTCTGCTGGAATAATGGCAGCCGCTCTTTTTTTTGTTAGTTGCGATCGCTGAACGCAGCCGCATGCCTTTTTTTCTATCTATTTACTTCTGTTACAATGGCGGCACCCGCGCTGTTGCTTTAAACATCTTAAGCTAAAATGTGGGTGCCACGATTGCTTCAAAAGTAAATAAATAGAAAAAAAATTTTTTTCCTATTTCTTTACTTTTGAAGCCATCGCGGCACCCGCGCAAAAGCGCGGGTGCCACGATTGATTTGCAATGCAATAGCTCTCGCATTACTGAAAGTTTGAGCTATTGGCGTTGCATTATTATTAGCAACGCCAAAAGCTCAAACTTTCAGTAATGTGAGACCTATTGTATTGCAAATGCTTGTCTTAGTTTGCCTGTCTGTTTCCTCTCCCTTGTCTTGGATCTGCTGTAGTTAATGCTCATTCTCCTTCACACGCTTACCAGTTTCTCTCGAGGGGATTCCTAGCCCCTCGCTGCCGTTTCAATGTCTCCTTCCATGCCATAATTTCTCTATCTTACCTCTTCTTTCTTTCTCCACTCTCCTGTTCAGTGACACCCATCATACAGTTACCATACTCAATGAGAAGCCCACTCCAGGAACCCAGGGGATCCCGCTGACATCAGGGGCTCGTTTTACGCCTATGCCTTCACCTTCACTCAAATCTCCCTGTACCTGTCGGACTCACTCTTTTCTCCATTACTTCTCTTTTAGCCCCACCTTTCCAAAGACGACAGGTTGGGTCATCATTTTGTCCTTCCCCCCCAAGAAAAGAAACTGTAATTAAATCTTCATCCCCTTCCTCGTCCCATTAAACGCTGTGATGGGAGCATAGAAGAACTCTGGGCCCGATTCACCAAAGTAATCTGAGACGAAATCCTAAACTTACTACTTTTGGTATTCACAGAAGGCATTTAGTAGTAGTAAAGTTAGGAATCCTAACTTTACTACTACTAAATGCCTTCTGTGAATACCAAAAGTAGTAAGTTTAGGATTTTGTCTCAGATTAGTTCTGTGAATCGGCCCCTCTGTTCTTTCTAGCATTTAGAGAGCTTTAAAAGGGGTGCCTGACTGGAAGGGACAGACGGCCCTTCTCATAGAGTAAGTACTGGGATGAGGAAGGGAGAATCAGAGTAATGAATATTACAGAGAAGTAATCTAATCATTCCATTCATTTATATCATTGTTCAGCATAAGGTCTGCCTTAATGGTAGTCATTGACTCTTCAGAAACCATACATTTGCTGCTGTATTTATAACATAGTTCCTATACCACCCCGTATCTAGCATCCAGTGAGTTGCAGAAGTCATACGTTTTAATATTAGGCTTAGTTGTACGCCCCAAACGTTCTGCATAAGATGGTGGGCATGTTTCCCACAGCCCTTTGCAGAGATGAGTCACTACTTGCTCCAAAACATTTCTAGAATTGTACTTGTCCAAACCATATGGAGGAGATCTGCCTAATCCACTCCGCACTACTGCCATCTCTAAGGAAACAGGGACTTTGAAGCGTATTCACTTTTGGTTCCGAATACTGCGTCCATGACCCTGAGAGTAGAGGTAGCAACTAATAATGGCACTCCCAGAGGTATCAAAGGGCAGTCCAGGAGTAGTGCCAGTGGTATCAAAGGGTAGCACTGGACTAGCAGCTGCTCACCATAATTCATGTCCATGGTGCACAGCCCGGCCATCAAAGGATTGCTAATTACTCCAAATAGGCAATTGCCAATTCACACCTATTTCGTAAGCCCAAAAAGTAGTAAAAAATACCACGCAGACGGCAGCGCACTTGATTTTCACTTGTTTCCATAAAGCCTTTGAGTTTAACTCCTATAAGAATAGACGTCTTAATGCATGGGCATGCTGGGCAGTTTCCCGAGGGCCCCACGAGCATAGGGGCCCCATGCTAATCTATGCACAGATCAGAATTGTTTGTATTGATTACTCTTTGCTGTACAGCATGTTTTTTTGATGTCAAAAGACTGATTTTGTTGGAGGTACCAATAAATATAAGTTTATTTTATCGATAATTTACATTTTTATTCCTGTGAGTGATTGTGTAGGCAGGGCCCAGTGCGCTGTTTTGCCCGGTGGCCTATAATGCTGTTAAGATGGCCCTGCCTATAGGGCCTGATTTTGAGTTTGCCGGACGGGTTACTCTGTCACAAATGTGGCGGATAGCCCATCCGCCTTATTGAAAGTGCATTCTACACTCAGGCACTTGTAATAATGCATGCATGATACCCGCAACATTTTGTGACGAGGTAACCTGTCCTCCAAACTCTAAATCAGGCCCATAGGAATGCTAAAATCAATGCAAAGGAAGCATGGTCAGTCGCCCCAACAGAGTGTTACTCTGTACAGTGGACAGAATGGCAAGACAGTGCTGACGAATGGATTTTAACCAGTGGTTACCAAGGATGGGAATATCATTTGAAATTGAATGTGTATGGTGAACAGGGGACTGGTGTATAACTATGTCAGGGTGCACTCAGCTCTGAGAGAAAGACAAACGAGTTGTCTGTTTTCAGAGACATCCTTTTAGGCTTGTCTGTTTTTCAATTTGCACAACGTGGATAAATGGCTGCAGGCCTACAGTGTAGTATGATTAATTCCTTTACACTGTGAAATAGAATAATGAAAATGTCTATTTCCCTCAAACTTAGAAGAGCATAGTCACTTTACACATTACAACAGCGCTAACATAAATGTAACTGCTGAGTGTTAATTTTAAACAATATTATTCTAAACAGAATTCTCTTGCCCTTTTTCACTTGAGTAAAACATTTTCAACATGATTTTTAATTTCCTGACCAACTGGTTTGATGAAATGAACCAACATTTTGAATGAACTTACTCTGTAAGATGAAAGCAAAGTTTCAAAAGTGTTGCCGGTGTACTCGTGATAAGAAAACACGCTTAATGGGTGTTACCCAAACAAATACAATAATAACAAAGCCATCACTACGTATACAGGCGGCCGACAACAGCACGCCAAAATTGTGCGAAGATGAAAAATCAGCAGAGCTAAAGGGGTGGTATGTAGTGTCTTAAGGTTGCAAAGAGAGCCCCACTATGAAGTCACACTAGTGTCAAACCAGCAAGACAGCACCGAGGACGAATACGCCGCTCGACCATACAGACATGAAAGTCCAATCTTATTAGTAAAAACAAGCATTTTCGATGCAATAGGTCTCGCATTTCCAAGAGTTTAAGCTATTGGCATTGTAAATGACAATGCCTTTTATTTATGTGTTTTTAAAACCAACACACATATAAAAGACATTGTTATTTATGATGCCAATGCGAGACCACTTTAATTGTGGCCGCGTCCCTTTCTTTAGACGCTGCTCGCCATATTTAGGCTACAGTGAGCAGGGTCTAAAGAAAGGGGCATGGCCAACATTAAAGTAAAAGAGCGGTATGGGTGCGCTTATACCCAAAAATAAAAAATAAATAAACAAAGGTTCTGTAGCACGGCCGCTAATGTTAAAGCAGACCGCGCTGGCAAATTAAATAAATAAAGAAGCACGTCCGCTATAGTTAAAGCGCACCTCGCTGCAAAGTAAATAAATAAATAAGCGTGGCCGCTATAGTTAAAGCGGACCCGCAGCCATTACAATTAAAAATATAAAAGCGGGCAGCATGCTGCCTTGTAGGAAAGCACATCGTGGGTGGAATAGTGGAAGATCATTAAAGAAAATTGTGCTCACAGACTAGATAAAGCAGACCGTGTAACAACACAAGTAAAAAGTCCAGTCCTTATGGGAGATTACAAATGCAGCCAAGGCGGTACCAAGGAGGAACTACTAAGCCTATTTAGCAGTCAAAAGCAACGATTTTGAAAGGACAGTAAGAGGAGCCAATTGAAAAGATGGGCAGGAAATGGGCGGAGCTTCTATTCTATACCTGAATACAGCATGCTCGCAGAGCAGCGTGAGCACTGCCCAGGCTCGACCTAACAAGAGAGACAACAACTCTGAACTTGGGAAAGATCATAGTGAGGCATAGGTTCTGCAATGGCAATGCGGGGAGGCTTGGTTGCGGGGGTCTACCGGGCCAAGGTGTTGGGGATTCGGAGATAGTGAGGGGGAACAGTGGGAGGGCCAAGTGGGGAGGGGTCGGCCTCTTCAAGCGTAAATGAGCATCGTGATGGGGGAGGCTTAGTCGAAGAGGTTAAGGGCTTTAAGCCTGAGCGGAGTAAAGCAGGAGTATTCCAGTCGGGTCTTCCTTTACTTTTAGCATGGGAACTGGTGTTTACTTATCTTTTTCTGATTGACACCTATAAATATGCATATTTAGTAGTTAGGAAAGCAAAAATGAAGCACATTATTTTGTAGTTCTGAAGTTTTATGTTAACAAAGATTTTAATAGAATCAAACAAATCAAGCCACTTTTACTTGATGATGCACAAATGATAAATATTCATTGAAATCCGAATTCCACACATTATCGTTATGTGCAAATTAAGTAGATATTTCAAAGGAAATTTGTTGCCCGTAAGTGACAGTGTGCTGATACCTTTGTATCAGTGTGCTACGAAATGCACCACCTGGTACAAACTACACCCTTACCACTTTCCTGCTGAATACATTTGCTATGCTTGGTGTGAAGCTAGAATGTTTCACAATTTATATGATTTCAGTGATGTAACATTGATGTCAGTTCTCTGCTCTTAATGCAGAGCTGATGGTTCTAAATTGTAATACATTCTGAATATTCAAAATCACCAGATAACCAAGAAGCTCATCCTCTTTTTCTCACCAATCTTGTGGCTCAACAGAAGAATAAAAAAGGATTGGCTTGGCCAGTAGGTTTCATGGCAGAGACCTGTCAGCTGTGTCAATGTTTGTATTTCAGTAGATTATTGGCTATTTTCATTATCAATCAATTTTAGCAGGGCATAGCCACTTAGAACACATTACTGCAGCATTGAATGACATTTGAGTTTTGATTTCATACAACAGTCAAACTAAACGTCATTCAATAGTTATCTTATTTGATTAATACAGTTTTATCAAAAATGTATATTCCTAACCAAGGAGGTTTTGTCAACTGCAATACATTTTTATTTCTAAGAAGAGAGCAAACACCTAAAAGCGTTGATTCTAAACTGTACACTAATTGACAAATATAAATGCCCAGTTCTTATACGTAATGTTTTATCTTATCGCTGATAAGGATTTCTGGTATTAAGTGCTTTCAAAGAACTGTGAGTTGGGGCAGAATTTGAAATATTGAGGTCAAAGCTGGAATGATGCTGAGTCTAAGAGCATCAAGGTTTATCATCTTATGTATTGAGCGATGAACAAATTAACCTAATGACTGAAAACTGGAGTTTTTCACTTATGGGAAATGGCGGACCTTCTATAAAAGAGCAACAATACATCATCCATTTATGTAGTTTTGTTTTATAAAAACTTTCTTAAAATGTGTGTTTTTACTAGTAGGTAAAGTGATGAACATTAATAAAGTTAAGATAAATGTGCAACATAACCATATGAAATGATGCTGAGAAAAAACAATTAGAGACACTGGAGAACTAGCTGGCTAAAAACAGTGGTATGTGCCTGCTGCTGTCAACATTGCATGAGTCGATGGTGCAAGTGAAAGAGATAGGCGCTCGAACTGCCATCGGGGTGAGTAGGCCTAAGCACTCAGTATCCCAGGCTCCCCCTGCACCGCTGACGCTGCCAGACGCGCCCGGAGGTGCATAAATCCTTTGGCGAGCTCCCGCTGCGCGGGACGCGCCCGGGCCAGGCCCGGGCCAAGGGGGCCCGTCATTGACAGGAAGAGGCAGGGCTGGGTCACCCCTCTTCCATTTGGTCTCCGGTTTGACACTGCGGGACATTATCTGCGGAAATGGATTAAAGGCACAAGTAAGTTACTTCCTGGATTACTCCACTGGCAATCCGCATTTATATGAACTTTGAGTGGTGGGTCCTCAGACCCCCTAGACTATTGCGCAGACCGATTTTCGCATATAGCACCAGACACTTATAGAAGGCTTCCATAGACAGCCTGGAACTTTGCTCCAAATCCAGCATCCAAACTTTTAGGGACTCATTGCTGGTAGTACATTTGTATTGAGCCATTGTTTGCCGGCTGATCGAAAAGACATGGGCAAGAGAAAGCAGTCTATGCCAGGCCCAGTGGGGGGGGGGCGACGGTGACAACCCTTGACTCTTTTTTGGCTAGAGCAGCAAATGTCTTGTCAAATGAAATCGCCCTGACCGAAAGGAGACTTTCTTTGGAATTGAACAATCCACCCGAGCACGGTACCATCTACCCCAGCCCATACAGTGCAAAGCGAGTCTGTGCCTTCTCTGTTAGTTGTCTCCGATCTGTCAGATGAAAACGAGGGCAACCAAGGAGAAGGTGTATCTATGCTGGAACCCCCAGTAAAGAAGAAAAGAGGCGGAGGTTGAGGCAAGAGAACAGCACAGCAGTCAAAAAAACAAGCGGAACCAGCCGTCCCTGATCAAGTTAATGGGGGCTTGAGCCAAATCATAAACAGTCTTTCATTAAAAATTGAAGACATTTTAAAGACACACTTATCTCCCATTATTACACAGTTGGATAAGCTAGAACTATTACTGTGTCAGTCAAATGAGTGTTTTAATAACCGTACAATGGAAAGTAGGGGGGCAGAACTGGTTTGGCCGAAGCATCCATTGGCGTCGGAGGGTCCTGACGCTAAAGGACATTCACATAGTATGGGGATGTCAACCACTAAAAGCATGCATATGGCACACAGGATGACCCAGCAGTCAGTTATCAGGCCTAGTATACAAACCCTAGATAGGACTGTCCTACAGGGAAGAATGAGTCATTCTAAAAACGAAAGGGCTGAAGGAGTCACCCGAGATGAAGCCCTGCACGAATCACTAGGGGCTGTGTCAAAGGAAACTCGGATGTCCCATGGGACTGAGCCCATTGGCCCGAAACTCTCTAACCCTATAAGCCCTCTGGGACAGAGATCTGCTGTTCTACATTTTCTCCCCGAATCAGCCCCTCTAGTGACTGTCCTAGTAGGTGTCCCTCCTCTGCAGGAGAATTCCAAAGAGACAACAATAGGTTTAATACACAAGGTAACACACTGGCTGGACAAATCACTAATAAATGGTCGATCTTTTTCCCCCCATGTTATCATGGCTAGAAGAGTGGGTTGGGTGGGGAAAGCCACAAGTAAAGACAAGTGCGGGGATTGTATTGTGGTTAACGTAACTCACCCCTTACATGCAAGAGCCATGATAAATGGCCAGATGAGAGCAGATTCATATTCGGGAATCCAGGTCCTTCCTCTCTCCTCTTTTTACCCAGATGGGTTGCCACATCTCAGTACTAGGGGCATAAGATCTAGTCGACCTCAAGGGATGTTTTCGCAAACTCACAAAGTGTGCACTACCCTGAATACAACCATTCCTCTTGCAAATAGATTTGCCCCACTAAGGGATCTTGACAGTATTGATTGACAGCCAGCCTCTGTTGACACTACGACGAGTATTAACCCACCTTTAACAGCACACGCGACCGCCCCGATTCCATTAGATTGTGATTATAAAGTGACAGACTCCTCTGTGTGTATCTTCATGTCTTGGAATATTGCGGGGTTGAAGGCGAAAAAAGATGACGAGCAGTGGGTAGCGATAATAAAAGCGGGTCATATTATCGCACTGCAAGAAACTTGGGACACGTCTGATTCTTTTGTTATGGATGGCTTTGCTACATTTTTCAAATCTGCATCTCCGTCAGCTATAGGTCGAGCAAAGGGTGGACTGCTCATTCTAATATCACTTAAACTGTCATGCACTATTAAGGGTTTGCTCAGTTCCTCCCCACACCTGTTAGCAGTAGAACTAATTTTTCTGAGTAGCCCAACTTTGGTGATTGTACATTTTTATAATTCATTCTGTAGGGAAAATGATAAGGAGCACTTAATTGCTCTTGAAAGTTTTATAGAGGACCTTACACAGGACAAACATACTCCCTATGAAATGATTATAATGGGGGATTTTAATGTACACCACTGCCCCTCAAAATGTTTATTAGAGAGGGGGACTTTTGACAACTTACCCCCCATGGCTCATTTTGAACACTCCCCTCAGGGCGCCCAGTTAGAAAGCCTATTTGCTAGTAATAACTTGCATTGCCTAGAGTTTATAGATGAAGCAGAGACAATACCTTCCTTTTTTGGGAGAGGGAGCTGCTCAATCATAGATTATATCGCAATATCTGCCCCCCTACACCAAAATATATGGGAAGTGAGATCGGCCTGGACTTGCTTCAGTGACCATAACCCGATTATTGCAGAATCTAAGGGTTTAATGGTCTTCCGGGGTGTTGAGTTAAGAACCCTTGCAAATGAGGATTTTCAGCCTACGGATCAGGACCGGAAAATAAGATGGGGGGAAATTGTCCCTGAGCTCTTTTTAGCCGAGTTATATACTGAGGGCAAAGAAGATATTGAGCAGTGCCTCAGCCTCCATAATGAGCCCAAGGCAGTCCTAGAGGCTTTTGACAATTTGATAAAGCGTATTGTAAAAAAGTTAACTGCTAAAAGGAGCATAGTGGGTTCCAAAGAGGCTAAATGATTCAATGCCGATTGCTCTAAAACTCACAAAGCCCTTATGGCTGCACTAAAAAGTACACCCATAGATTCGGAACTGATTAAAATTCGAAGGAAAGCATATGATAGGGCTCTAAACCTAAGGAAGGTTGCCTTAAGGGAACAGGCATGGGAGGACTTAACACAGGCTAGTGCCAACGCCGATAGTACTAAATTTTGGAAGGTAGTAAATAGTCCCTGTTTTAAGAACAATAATATGACAAGGACTGAGTGCGTAATTCCTGCTGATAAGTGGGTCAGTCACTTCGAGCAGATTTATGCAGAGGTGGCTACAGAACAAACAGACTCCTTCTGGGCACCTAGTACCGCACCACTCTCGTTAGGTTTTGGGGTGAATGAGGTACAGAAAGCGATTGAGGATATGTACGCACAAAAAGCCCCAGGTCCCGACGGGATACCTGTGGCCCTTTATAAATCAGATACTGGCACATGGGCGAAAATCTTAACTATGGTTTTTAATGCTGCTACAATGGTAGGTTTACCTCATTCATGGTCAACTGCAGTGATCTTGCCCATTTATAAAAAGGGAGCCAGGGACGATCCAGCTTGTTACCGCCCGATTTCTTTATTAGATCCAGCAGCAAAAATAATGGGCAAGGTAATCTTAGATTGTCTAAGTATTTGGCTGGAAGAAAAAGATGTGCTATCTGAATTGCAATTTGGCTTTCGAAAATGCAGGGGTACAGTGGAACAATGTATGAACCTACTCATGATAACTAATAAATACACTCTAGCTAAGAAAGGTTGCATGTTCCTGGCTTTTATGGACTTAACGTCTGCTTTCGATAGGGTGAATAGATCTAAATTATGGCAATTGCATTTAGAAATAGGGATGGACACAAATTTTGTATGTTTTTTGCACTGGTCTCATCTTAACTTAACTGCCCCTGCCAGATATAATGAAAATGGCTCCTTAACAAAATCTTGGAAAGTAAAAAGAAGAGTGAGGCAGGGATGCATTCTTGCACCGGTTTTATTTACTCTTTATATAAATAAGTTAGGGGCAGTGTTATCCGATGCAAGCCTAGACATCCCGAGAGTAGGCTCTAAACCAATTCCAGCCCTTTTATATGCAGATGATGCAGTTTTACTCGCCAGGACTCCGATTGCTTTGAAATGTTTAGTTAATACTTTTATTGATTTTATGGTAGCTCTTGACCTTTCAGTTAATTTTACTAAATCACATATAATGTCAACTGGTAAGCTAAAGCGGGAGAAAAAAACCCTTACTTGTAAAGGTGGGGTGCTGTCCAATGTAGCAACCTACCCATATCTGGGTGTGCTATTTGATGAAAATGGCACGTGGGTGGCACAGCGTGCACTTAAGAAAAACATTTTAGCAAGAGCCGCGGGAGCGACATTGGATTTCGCCGGAAGATTAGGGAGCAAACCCCTATTACCGCTACTGAAGATTTATAACGAGAAATGCGTCTCAATGACAGTGTATGGAAGTGTGGTATGGGGTTATAAGGAATGTAATGAATTACAAGGAACTGAGAATAAACATCTCCTAAAGCTTTTAGCTGCTCCCTCAAGCATACCAGCCTTTATGGTGCACGAGAAATTAAGGCAGGGCTACATCACAGATAATATTGCTGCGGCCCCTTTGATATGGTGGCTAAAAATATGGTCCAGATCTGAGCCTAACCTAAATCAGATTATTTTAGATGACTGTATGAAGCTAGATAGAGCTGCAGATATTCCCTGGTTAAGTTATGTTTCTCGGCAACTTTCAGCTCTAGGGCGTCCTGAGCTATTTAATCAGCCAAGAAAGTTGTATCCTGATGAGATGAAAATTATAAAAACTCAATTCTTAACTAGGAGATATCTGGAAAGGGAATCAAATGAACTTAAGAAACCTACATGCAGACATTTTATGATTATAAGTCCTGGGGTTTTAGATCAACCTTTTTGGTCTTTTATTAATAATTTGCATCATCGTTTTCTTTTATCTAGATTTAGATTTAATTGTATTCAGTGGTTTCTTACTGTACCCAAAGGTTTCTCAAAGTTAGGAACCTTACATCCTTGTGCATGTGATAACTTTTCTGACCAATACTTGCTGCACTTTATGTTCTTCTGTGGTTTTTATAGTGATCTGCGATCAAAATATATTTTACCTCTTTCAAGAAATTGCTATTTTGCACAAGTAAGACCAGCCCTGATTTATCTGCAAATGCTCCCTTCCCCACTGATCTGTTATGGGGTCGTGAGCTTCTTATCAGGGGCAATACGCAGAAGGAAAAATATGGATTGTCCACAGTATTGACTTTGGTTATATTGGTCTGATTTGGAAATGTTCTTTCTTTTTATTATTCTGATGAATTTTATTCGTGTTCTCAATCGCATTTGTACTGTAGTTTTAAACTTAACATGTATGGGTCTACTCTGTGTAATCTACTTTTATGACCAGAACGTGGCCAAATAAAGTTTTATTGAACTTGAAAGAGATAGGCAGAGGCTGTGGACAAGGGCACAAAGCGAGCCTTCACCCTTTTCCTCCAGTTGCTCACAGTGTTAATGAAGCTGTGGAATTTAAAGAGGGTAAATCTCTTCAGCTCCTGTATCTCCCGAGGCTCAGCCGATTGAAGAAAATCAGTTTGGGAGAGCAGAGGGAGAATCAGGCACTGACGGCAGCCCCTTTGCACAGCTCCTGCTATGTTTGTGTGCAGGCGCAAGCGGTCTATAAGGCACAGACAGCAGAATCTATGAAATGACCTGATGATTGCACGAAGATTGTCAACTCCCTGTGTCTCCTGGGAGACTCTTATTTGATTTAGGACATTTCTCCCTCATGGGAGTCTTCCAGGGCCATATTGGCTGCTAAAGTCCCTCTCCCTTGTTGTAGGCCCTCTCACCAAATGCTGGTGTGGGCTATTAATGGCTGGATCAGCCCACTACGGTGGGTTACAAGGCTAGAACAGTCCTAGATAATCTGTTCGTAGCTAATACTCCTGATGGAAAGAAAATCTAGACTTCTCCATTTGGAAACCAGACCCAGGAAAGCATCTTCAATGCACTTTTTTTATTTTTGGGAGTTTTATACAGCACAAACTTGATCCGAAGGTATCATGTATCAGAGCGCTTTACATGAGCACCAGTTGCGTTACACAAGGACACATTCATTTTTGTTAGGGAGGGGGAGATGAGTGATTTGCCCAGAATCACAGGATGTTGAGCGTCATTGCCGAGACTTGAACCCGGTTCCCCAGATTTGAGGTCGACCGCCCTAGCCCTTAGACCACATCCTATCCCCTTTGTGGGCCTTCATGCCAAATTTCACCCCTCAACAACTTTGCCAATATGTAATCCTATACCAACTCATCTATGAGTGAAATTATTCAAGCTGGTTTATCGGGTTTTTCACATAAACAAGGTTAACTAAAAATACAGCCTTGCTTTAGTTATTTAAAAAGGCCTTTGTAGGAAACAGTAAAGACTTAGGGCCTGAATATGAGGCAGGCTGTATTTATATTCCGATCCCTGTGCAAACAGGACTTTGCACAGCGATCAGATGTATGAGCTGGCAAAACCTGGCCAAAATATATGCGAGAGGAAATTGCTAGGAAAAGAAGTAGCACTTGGATTTTGGTGTACTAAATGACGCATACGCACGTAATCTCCCCTTTCAAGGCCCGAAACTCATCATGAGACGTAATTACTGCACCCGGTAAGTACGTCAACGCGGGGTGTTGTAATGTACCGGGTGTGATAAACAGGCTAAGTGTTGGCCAGCTTCTAATCACGCCCTTCGTTCTGCGTTTTTGTCTGATGTTTTCAGTGAGTGATAAAGGGGAACACTTGATACACTTGACAGCAGACCAGTTTAGAATGGCATTACTCAAGGTTTGTACAGAAATCTGTAGTTACTTAAAAGTAATCTTCCTTGCTCCAAATCGTCGTCACAGTTCTTATGCACGGGGGTGACTCCTCAACCCGAGACAAGGTACCAAGTTGCTCATTTTTAGAAGTTTACCATGTTTTTTTGTTTGTTTTTTTAAAACCGTTTTTTCATTGTACTTTTCCTCTGTGGTTCCACCCTGTTTCCACAAGGCATATCTCGCTTAATAAACTTTCTGTATATTTCTAAACATTTCATGGTACTTATTGCGCTCAGATAAAAACAGGCACGCTGTATTGTACAGCAAAACTCGTGGTTTATTGCACCACTGGCCCATTCAAAATAATACTCCTTTAATAGCCCCAGCTTCGAGAGACATTGACTGCCCCGTCCCCACTGCCAGTCAAGGCTGGTGACTAAAGATCTTCGGAAATTCCCAGGAGGATGCTTTGAATATGTCCCCAAGGAGACCTCCTGGGTCAGCATGGAAGGTGTGTCGTGGATAGACAGAGAAGACGGACTTCTGCCCAAAAACGTGTGAGCTACCTTACTGCTGCCAGGCTGCCGCACTTTATGCAAAGGAGCTGGTCTTTAACAAGAAGTCCTGTATCTGGAATGAGCAAATTTGAAGTACCCTCACTACCCTGCAAGACTCCGAGCCTAAAGAAGAGGTGCTTGGCATTCACCAAGCGCAAAGAAGTATCGTGCGGTGGAGTTTCCAAGGACAACATATAATACTAGTTACTGGGATTAAGTAGCTGTCCGAAGCTCCTTAAGGCCCAGAAAACTGGCCTAAGAGTAAGCGATGTTCGGAATGCTGGAATAAACCACTTTAAGATGTATGTTGGACATATGCGTGAAGGACTGTCGAATGATTTCTGTTGGGTGATTGTATGGTATTTCATGTTGTTGGGAGCTTTAAGGTAGCCACCTAAGTTGTATTGTCTGCTATGTTCTGTTGGGTTCTATTGTCAGGGAAAAATATTCAGGGAAACAATGCAAGTCTCATAAATGTCCTTGCAGTGGATGTGTATCATTGAAACAAATGTAATCAGTAGGTAACTTCCAGTGCGCTGCAGCATTCACGCTAATTTTCTGGGATGTTCAAAACATCTGTGAAGTAATTGGATTATTTGCTTCGGGCGATTTCTTTTTGTACTGGGCGCAAAAATAATTTTATGTCCAGGTTTTGCGTGCTGTAAGATTACAAACTTTTTTTGGAAAGGTCTGAAATAAGAGTGAATTTCCTAAATATGTTTTACGGGCTCTGTTTAAGCTAATTGAACTGTGTATTGTTGGGCCCTTATGTGGAACAGCCCTGTGATATACGATTTACAGAGTACACAGCCACTGGAAAGGGGACGAGCCCCAAGAGCCACAATTGTAGAGCTGCCATTACAGAGCTGAAGGCCTCAACAGAGCAAGCAGACGTCTTGTAAAAAAATGTGTAGGAAGAGAGTGTTTCTCGTTGTCCTCTGGTCCCACACAAAGTGACATAGAGACCTTAAAACCGAGCCCACATTTCCCCTGCTTCCCCCTCTACCCCCAAGTCAGGGCCACGTCATAGCTCTCAGAGTCCAACAGTAAGTGATGAGGCAGTCGAGTACATATCCGTAAATGCACAGAGGCCATTTTCCAGGAGTCCGTGCAGACCCATCTACGACCAGGTGCATGAGGCAGAAAGAACAGTGTTCGGAGTCACCACCTTAAACAGCCCTCCAGGGGGGCATCAGGCAATCAGACGTGGGAGGACATAGTGGTGGATGGAGTTAATTGCATGAGATGAAAAATGCAAGTTCACCTATGGGGCAGCGGCCATCACTGGTGGGCAAATATTCGGTAAAACTCAATTACAGAGACAATAGTGGCAGACAGCTTGCAGTAGTGAGGAGTGAGGGGTATGAGCTGATGGCAGAGGAAGAATTTCTGGTGACTGCACGAGTAGCATGAAAAACGGTTCTTCAGGTCTCTACCACGAAAACTGCGTTGACATACCATAGATGGAGTATCTAATGACAGGCCAGTGGTTGAGGAGGAGTGCCAAAGCCACAGAGCAGAGGAATAAACGAGGATTGGAGTCTGGAGCACAGAAAATGTGTTATACTGCAACATCAGGAATGATGAGAGGATTGGAATATAGGCTCTTTAGTAGGGGGCAAAACGGAATGAGCGAAGGAGGAAGCTAAGAAATGGACATTTGTGAGAGAAGGTGGGAATAAAGTAAAAGAGGATGGCCCCTAAGATGACGGAATATTACGCTAATTTTATTTGACTAGCTGAGAGCTCCCTAAACACTCCACTTACTTTATTGGCAGCCATATTGGAATTGATAAAAGACAATTGAATGTATGCACAAACTGTATTTTGTAGTAAGTGAGATTGCACTACAGTAACACTCACATACTACAAAATGCTATTCACTAGCCTATGAACGGAGACCTTCGCCTCCACCACTTCTATCTTTTTTGTTCGGAGATCTCCACCACATGTGTGGACATCTCCGCACACATGGGAAACAGCGTTTATAACGCTGTCAACACCACGCGGGTAGGTAACAACGCGGACGTTACATCGTCCGCGTTGTTACCACGCTTGGCATTACATCGCAAGTCGTTTCTACGACTTGCGCTAGATGGCGCGCAACACCAAGGAATGTGTTGGATTTTAGATCCAACACATTCCCTACTGTTGCGCTAACTGGAGTAGGAATAGTAATTTATACTATTCCTAAGTCCAGCGCGCCATCTAGTGCAAGTCGTAGAAACGACTTGCGATGTAAAACCATGCGTGGTAACAACGCGGACGATGTAACATCCGCGTTGTAACCTTCTGCGTGGGATTGTATGTCGTAGTAACGTCATACATTCGCACACATAGATCTACGTCTCATAATAAATGTGTGAGTGGCAAATGGGAGTGGCTGGAAAATGGGGAATTCTTGCACCTAAATGGGAGGAATTTTGGGAGGGGTAAGGAGGAGTTTAGGAAGGGACATACAAATGCAAACACCCACCTACAAAAGAGTAAGCCCATTGATATTCACAAACAGGGCCGGACTGGGAACAGAAACCGGCCCTGGCAAACTGCTCGGCCGGCCCCCTGAGGGTTGTGGGGGAGTGCTGCTGAGCTGTTAGCTAGGGCCGATTTTGTTACAGGGGGGCCGATATTGACAGCCCCCAGTAACAAAAGTGGCCCCCCAGGGGCCCAAAACCGGCCCCCACCCTGGCAGCCCACTGAGGAAACGCCCGGTGCCCGCTACTGCCAGTCCGGCCCTGTTCACAAACTACACTTCTGAATTTACTACTGCCAAAAAGTCCCAAAACATAAGTATAGGTACTCCAGCCCAGTCTTGGAGTATGTCCAGCACAATACATTGCCACTCACTGTTAATGCAACACACTCTTATAGAAAACATTGGAGGCAGGGACTTAAAACAGTGCCCCACAGGAACTACTGTTATTAAATAAATAAAAAGATCTTGAATTTTAAAATATATATACATATATGGCTGTGTATATTCAGTTTGAAACTTTTTTTTATTATGTTTTTGAACATTCCGCATATATCATTTACAACAATGAAAAGTGGGATTATAGTCCTGTTCCCAGCCAATATAAAGCATATAATCGATATCACAGTACTGATAAGTGCAGTTTTTAGCAAGCCTGGAGGGTAAAGCAGACAACTGATTGCTTAAACGAAAAGATACACCTTCAAAATATTTACCATATTAGTGTATCTTTGTAGTAAAAGAGAAAACATTCTGTTATGTGAGAACAAAACAACAATAACAACTAGAGCCCTTCGTTAAAATTCGCTGCACCGGCCCTCTGCCCACAACCCATATCTTCCGATGCATTGTCTATTTTCCTCTGTTAATGTAAGAACAGAGATGCGACCCGCTCAGACCTTGACAGAAGGAGAAATGGATCAGCACTAGGAAACACCCGTCCATGCACATGACAGCCATCCTCTACGCCTCCCTCGTCCCACCTATGGTTTGGGATCGCTCCCATCATTCCCCAGTGCAAGAAAATCGGTCAATATTGCGTCCCAACTAGAGGCCGTGGGATATTTGCACAATCCCAAGGTATCTTCCCTGTGTAATGCCACACTCTCTGCCTGCGCCCACAAAAGTAAGGACTGCATCCATACCTCATGGGAAGGGGGCTCTGGAGACTTCCACCTTTGGGTAATGAGACGCTTAGTGGTCAGGAAGCCCAGGTCGAGAAATCTGGACATCGTTCTGTTTTTCTTAGCCCTAGGAAATAAACCCAGCACGCGCGCCTCCCATGTATGTAACACAGACTGTTCCGTGCAAGTTGGTAGGCGGGTCATGACACCCTGCCAATGACTGTGAAGGGAGGGACAAGACCATAACATATGGAGTAGGTCTACATCTACCAGGGTACATCGGGGGCAGGCAGCATCTGTGTGGTGTAAATAGCGGTTGATTTTACCAGGAGTAAGATAGGCCCTGTGCACGATATAAAACTGTATGAGGCGAAACCTCGTATTGAGCGGGATATTGGTGGGGCTCCCAAGTATTGCAGCCCATTCCTTGTCCGTGCAGGGACAGGTGAGGTCGCTTTCCCAGTGGGCTTGTAGGGTTGTATGTGAAGGTGCTGTGTGAGTCAATAGCGAGGCAGCTAGCCAATGTACTATATGTCTGCCAGTTCCCATAACCTACAGATATTGTACCACTAAGTGGGTCAGCGGTTCAGTTATCAGGTCGCCCCACGCGCCAGTCAGCGTGGCCTGCAAGGAGTTGTAAAGGAGGAACTAATCAGGCGGTAGCTCGGATTCACCCATTATTGTCTCATAGTGGAGGAGGGTACCAACACCGTATAGATCCTCAAGTGTGTGCAGGCCAACAACATGCCAGGTTTCGAGTTCTGTAGCAGAGATAGGGGTTACGTTTCTGGGAGTGCCTAAAAGGGCCAGTGCTGGTGTGTAGGGAATCACTGCTCGTGTTAAGTACAGACTGTGTCGATAACAGTGGTGTGCTATACCCAACAACAGAGGATCCGGCGCCTTAGCACTGGTGAGTGGGTGGAAGAAGTGAAGGACACTGGGTAGTGTCCAGGGCAGTAGCGCGATGGCCGTGTCAGCCAAGTGCAAGCTAGATAGCCATTTAGCCACCCATTGTAGCTGGGCTGCAAGATAATATTGTTCGAAGTTCGGTACCACAAGGCTGCCCTGATCCAAGGGCGAATATAGTTTCATCAGTACAACCCTACAGTGCCCTGCATTCCAGATGAATTCCCTGATATGCATCTCAAAGGTTCGGAAAAAGTTGGTCAGGACGTACTGGGGCAGATTGGAAAAGTAGTACTAGAGTCGAGGGAGGACCACCGTCTTCAGCAGGGCAATCCAACTATCACCGACAATGGTAGAGTCCACCAAAAAGTCACCTATGTTCTTATGGATGTTACTGCACACCTGATGTTGCCATCAGACAGATCCTCCGGGGAGTGATACATGTGAATACCCATGTACTGGAATGTGTTAGGCTGCCAGGGTATTGCTATTCCAGAAAGGGCAAGACGCAAATCTGGCAAGTTCGATGTGAAGGGGAACAAGGAGGATTTCACCCAGTTGACTCGGAGGCAAAGCGATGCAGCGAGCGCTGCGGCAATCATAGCAGGGATATTGTGAATGTCTCTGAGGTACAGTAGGAGATCATCTGCATAAAGGGATGCGACGTGTATACTGTTGCCCAGCTGTATACCCCAGGTTTTCCCTTGTTGCCGAAGCTCAGCAGCTAGCAGTTCAATCGCCAGGGAAAAGAGTAGCGGGGAAAGTGGGCATCCCTGCCGTGTGCCTCTGCCGATCGGTATTAGACTGGAGATGGAGGAGCCCGTTTTGACTCTAATCAGAGGGCTCGTGGATAGTAGCTTCATTAGTTGCAGATAGCGGGACCCTATGCTGTATTGACGCAACGCCTCAAACAGGAAGGTCCACTCCAGAGAGTCGAATGTCTTTTCAAGATCTGGCACGAGGCACCCTACCCGGGGCCAGCGCTGCGGCAAATATGTCTTGACAAGGTTCAAGGAGATATTAAGTGCTGGCACGAATCCATTTTGGTCTGGGACCACGTTGAGACCAAAGGTGCTAATTGGGCCGCAAGTGTCTTAGCCAAAACCTTATAGTCTGTATTAAGCAGCAATAGCAGCCTGTATGATCCCAGCTCTGCGGGATCCCTGTAAGGCTTGGGAAGGGAGACCAGTAGGGCCTCCCTTTGGGAGACGGGCAAAGTAGCCGCAGAGAGGGCTTCCTCATACAGGAGTTTCATTTAGGGAGCATTTATTTGGGTGTAGGCTTTATAAAATGTGGCTGGCAAGCCATCAGGACCCAGGGTCTTGCCAGTGGCCAGTGCCCTATTGCTGTCTTGTACCTCAATCTGTGTGAGAGATTCGTCCAGCTCTGCCTGTTGCTCAGGCGTGATATGAGGCAGCAAGATCGAGGAGAAGAATATATTGAATTCGTCAGGGGTAGCAGTGGTAGTGCACTGATATAAGGATGTATAATGTTGTGTGAGCTCATCATGTATCTCGCTTTGGTTATAAAGTAAAGCGCTAGTGGAGGAGCGTAACATCAGGATAGGGGAATTGGATTGGTCTTGGCGAAGGAGCCAGGCTAGCAATTGACCGGATCTGTCAGCTGCAGCATGCATGCGGGCCGAGTGGGCCGCATAATTGAGACAGCGCAATCTCTTCAATAGTGACGCATGTTCTCGGCGATTACTTGCTAAATGACGTACTTCAGTCGGGACTTGTGCTGCTTGGGTTTCCGGCCGGAGAAGAGTGTTTTCGAGATGGGTAAATTCATCCTCAGTAGCTCTGCGCATATTACATTGCGTACCCATGCAGTGCTCACGTATAGTGACTTTAAATGCATCTCACTTGAGAAGTCATGTGATCATTATGATCCAAATAGTCGGCTATGTTGGTACCCAAAGAGGCCTGGAAAGGAGGATCCTCCAAGGCCCCCGGCTGTAACTGCCAGGTAGGAATGACGTACGTAGTAATGGCCCATGACAACTGGAAATATTGTGGGATGTGCTCAGAGTGAGTCCGGCACATGCAGTACAGAAGGCATCAAGTTAGCTGTACAGATTATTCTGTCAAGTCAGACATCCAATTGGTGTGGGGGAGAGTAAAACGAGTGCGCCCTAGTCATCGTGTTACGTTGACACCGAACGTCTGTTAACTGCCACTGGTGGAGCCAATCCCATTGAGCCCGCGCAGTAGAGACCTTTGGTGCGTTGGGCAATGGGGGAATCGATCGGTCAAGTCCAGGCTCAAGAACACTGTTGAAGTCACCTCTTATGAGCCACGGTAGTCCGTTCCAGTGGGAGAGCGCTCCAGACAGTTAGTTGAGGAAAAGGCTCTGCTCTGAATTTGGCACATAGTTCTAGACTATAAATATCTGCTGGCCATCAAAGAGAATATGTACACAAACATATCGTCCCTCTGCATCAATCTCAGTCTCTTCTGCCACAAAGGGGGTCCCTGATTTAACCCATACCAATGCCCCTCTAGCATAGGTGGAATAATTAGTGGCAAACAGCTGACTGTGCCAAAGCTTCTGAAGCCTGGTGGTCTCCTGGAGTGTTAAATGCGTCTCCTGTAGGAATGCAATGTGGATGGAATGCCGTCTGAGGTACGAGTAGATGGAGTATCTACATGGTGGTGTATGAATGCTCCTCACGTTCCATGTAAGAATATTAGTGAGAGCCATCAGTGTATTGTGAGTAAACAATAGTACTTACGCAGCGTGTCAACAGTGGCCATTGTGTATGGCTGTGAGTGCGGAGCCGGGCTCCTATAAACAACAAAAAAGAGCATATTTGAACACTTTTAAACCAAAGGAAAACAAAAGGCAGAAATGCCATCAGAGCAGAGGGACAACGTGTATCCGCCCAAACTACCTAGTTCAGTGAACTAGGGAAGAGGAACAAAGTACCTACGGGAGAGGCGTGGAAAGTAGAGCTCGATAGGAGGCGCCCCTGATATATTGAATGAAAGGACCTTAGTAGGACATTTAACTTAGCACTATTTGTAACATAAGAGTTGAGCACATATTAAGTATGTCTCTGTATACCCTTGGAAAAGAGAAGGGCAGGCATAGGTAGATCACAGCACATGACATTCACCAGCTTCAGACATGTTGTAATGTAACACCAGCCCGGCATTGAGACTGTTTATGTTATCAGTTAGAATTTTTAAGGGTTCCTAAATGCTGCATCTTGGATAAGTTCGGTATAGAGTATGTCATCCACCGTCTGTGGCGTTACATCAGGAGGTGCAGTTGAATCGGTTTCAGGAGGCCCATTACTTGACGAACCATCATCACTACCGGACCTGGTGGGATCATCCTCTAGGTCCGAGGTCTGCACCTTTTCCCCGATGGCAGTTGCTGTTTGCAAAGCCCAGCGTTGGTCCTGTATCATCTGTTGTAGATCAGGGACATGATCTGAATGTGGAGGATGGTTCCCGCGCTGCCCACCTCCGTGGCGACGGCTTGACGACGTCTCCTGCGATCCGCTCGGGCACGCGGAGACACGGACTCAATCCCGAGGTCCGCCAACTCCAGCCAGTCCCAGGTTTCCTCAAGGGTGTCAAAGAAGTGCATTTTTCCCTTTGCCACAACTATCAGCCTCGCAGGGAAAAGAAGGGACTATTTCAGGTTGAGTGTGCATAACCAATGTTTCACAGCCAGGAAAGTATTCCTCTGCTTCTACATTGTGATGGTGTAATCCGGAAAAAGCATTATATGTGCATTTTCCACCGTGATGTCCGAGAGCGCCTGTGCTTCTTGTAGTATAGAATCCCTGTCCCTATAAAGTAGCAGATGGAACAACAAGGGCCTTGGATTTGATCCGGGCGGGGGGACTTACCGGGACCCGGGGGCGGCCTGTATGAAGAAGAACTGCGATAGTGCCTCTGGTGGGATCAGCTAGCGTATCCAGCGTTCCGTGTAGGTGACAGCATCTTTCCCCTCCACTCCTCTCGCAACCCTACCACACGAATATTGTTCCTCCTGGAACGCTCTTTGGCGTCATCTGCACTGCGCTCCACGGTGTGTACTCGGTCTGTCAGCGTTTGCACGGAGGTCTTCATCTCTCGGGTTTTAGGGGTGATTTCATGTAGGGTGTGTTCCATGGAGTGAGTTTTATCAGCAAGCTTACGGTGGTCTGCGTGTAGTAAAGTAAGGGTCGGCTACTACAGTATCAATCTTATTTTCGAGAGATGTCTCCTCTGATCTAGGGAGGCTCTGAGTTGTTCCACCACCTCGTGGACCATGTCCAGTTTGCTCCCCATGGACTCCAAATGGCCCAAAGCTTCTGACTTGTCTGGTTGGTCTCGGGCTGTGGGTGCGCCCGAGGGTCTGCCACCAGTTCCAGACCTCAAGCGACCCATAGCGCCAGTCATTAAGAGTGCTCCCAGCATGGCAGCTCAGGCAGGCAAATTACAGGGGCCTGCTTGACCACTCCACCATAATCCCCAGTCGTGGCAGCCTAAGTAGGTCCTGTATGTTCAGTGCATTGTATTAGGGAATTTGCTGCCTGAGATTGGTGTTAACTAGTCTCAGAGGCAGCACAGGGGTAGCACCTAATTCAAATGGCTGTGGGGCATCTCTTTCCTACTGGCCAGTACAAACGGAAAGACCTTGAAGGGATTGCGTCCGCAAAGGAATGTTGTGGCTCGCCATATGTCTCGGGGTATAGGGCCCGCTTGCGTACGCTAATGGACCCTAAGTAAGCGCCGAAGCATGAGCAGCCCAGCGCTGTGAAGTATCTGCGGGTCTGGTCCTCAATAGCAAGGACAGGATCAGAAAAAGTTAAGGTGTCCTGTGCTCGTAGTAGGAAGTTCTATATGGTTCCAAAGGCAGTTGAGGGCCAGCTGGGTAATGAGGCAGGACCCCGGCACCCACAGCTGCCAAGGCAGGACCTGCTGCGGGCCCCCCCACGTTAGTGTCAAGTGGCAGGTGGGGCTGCACCCTAGAGCCCTCAGCACCCCGGAGGTCCAAGGATGCAGCACCATGAGGAAGTCAGTAGAGAGGGGCAGCGCATCGCACACGGCCGTGGGACAACTACAGCACCATGTCCCGGACGCAGACTTCAGCACATTCCCAGCGCTGCAAGTTCAGGAATGTCAGAGGGCCCCAACTCTCCCCAGTGGGGCCCCAATTGTCCTGGTGTTTGCTATTAAGGAAGCGGGCTGGATGGGCCAACTGGGGCGCAGTCACTTTCTCATCCCGCCCGGACACGCACCCTCAGAGATGTTAATGGATGTCACCCAGTAGGGGCCCTCAGCGTACCGTGCGTCCAGCAGCACTCCCGGGAGAAACCCACAGAGCCACAGTGGCAACAGCCATATAGGGGGGGCAGCTGATAGAGAGCACCATCCAGCGACATCTCTCGCCGCCGCCATTCTCCAATGTCTCCGTTCACTGGGCCAGGCCAAGCCCATCAACAGCAGAAGGCTGCCCAGCCCCCATCAGGCTGGGCGCAACGGTCGACTAGCCACAGGGGCCCCTGCACTCCTCCAGGAGCAGGTGGGTGCAGATCGCATTCTCAGTTGCCCAACTTCCCCACAGCCTCTTCTAGACCCCACTAGGGGCATGCCTCACCTGCCAACGATGAGGCCTCCCACACCTTCAGGTCGCACTAGTCCGTCAGTCGCCGAGGGACCCGTGTCGCAGCTCCGTGGGGCAACAGGATGCGCTGTACTGAGGATATGTGGCCGATGCCTTTCTCAGCAGCCCAACTTCTATGCAGGCAGGGCAGCTTCACGGCAGCGTGCCCCACTAGGCATAGGCCACACTTGTCAGCAATGTGATCTTCCTTGCCGGCTTGTCGCTCAGGCCCGTCAGGCGCCAAGGGGCCCCCATGTCACAACTCCCCGAATTAGCAGGAAGGCATAGGAGTATATGTGCCCGATGGTTCGCCTGAGTATGAATAATTGGCGGATAATCTGGGCTTTGCGTCAGAGCCTTACCAAGGCACGTCCACCATCTTGGCTCTCCAAGCCACGCCCCCATGGCTCTATAGATTCAGATTCAATCTACCACAAAAGTTCAGATATTTAGACTAAAGGCACAAGGCAATAATATTTGTAAACTTCATGATTTGTGGAAACAAATATTTGCAGCTTCGCACACTTCTACAATTGATCTGAACATTTCAGCCATGACCAGCCTTCCAAGAACACATACGAACTCCTAAGTGTAGTAATCCTAGGTTACTTCCTTGGGTTCTAACTCATTCTTTACACCAGTAAACCACCCTTTGGAACATTTGACTTTGAAGCTGTAATTAGACTTCCTCCTTAGCGGATTGCTATACCACCATCATGGAACTTAGGAGCCCTCGTGGTGACTGGATAATGAACTTTGAAACCTGTCCTTTGGCACCCTGTCAGCCTGTACCCAAACACACTGTGCTGTCCTCTTTTGCATCTTAACTACTCAGAAACTAAGACCCGATTTAGAGATATGGTCTCCATACTACACAAGAACATTCTGTCAAGCACCATTGCTCTATGACTGGGATATATAAATAGAGCACTAGCAAGAGAACTGAAACTCAATGAGATGGAGAATAGGTATAATATAGTTGTATTCAGGCACAATGTTATTTACATTGTAGCGATCTATGCTGCAAGCACTAAAAAAGTGTTTGGAGATGTATTTTCGCTCTAAAATGTGCAGGATCCATCTATAGCTTGTTTTGTTGTACTGTTCTCCATTTTAACTGCCCTGCATTTCTTACATAAAATTAAAAAAACCTTTTCTAAAAAATGATACAGATTTGAGTACTGCCTTGCATGGCTGCAGATTTATGACTTTCTGGTAGTCACCAAACTTTTCAAGATTTCACCTAGCACACTGTGCCAGTATAATCTTTCTGGACTTATGTCAGCCAAGGTTTTGTGAATTGCTAATACACATTTGCTTTGGAATTTCCACCAGTTTAAATGTATGTCAAGTCAAGTCAAATAGCTTTATTTCGATATAAATATCATAAAAGCATCAAACATTTCAACAGAACACAAGAAAAAGATACAATCTATTAAAATTAATAAAATATGACGATACAAGATTTTCAACATTCAAAATGAAGCTATCGACTCCTAAGTAAATATTACTTCACTGACTAAAATGATAAGCTAAAAACGTAATTAAAATATAAAATTAGATATTTCATATCAATTACAGGATATAACGATTTGGAATGCCTTTACCCAGGCCATTGTTTCCACTATGCGTACCCGCAAAGATTCTGGATCAGGATCAGTTTGCTCTTTGCATAGCCCTGTGTCTCATTTTCCAGGCGCAACCCAGGAACTTGGCAGTTCCGCAGACAAAGAGGGTTCTTGGATCAGATTTTAATATGCGCAGAGCCGCTTGGTGGTCAGAAGTGCCTAATTGCTTACAGATAGGCACAAGCCACCTAGACCTTGCTTTAGCATACCCTGGGCAAGCAAACATGAGATGTGCAACACTCTCCTTTAAGGACCCACAAGAAGGGCATTCTTCAATAGTTTGGTAGGGAGGACGCCACTTCGCGGTGAATACGCGGACTGGAAGTGTGCCAAATCTAAATTGGATATATAGTGCCCTATCCCTAGGGATCTGGATTATATCCAGGTAGGGTTCAAAGCCTCTAGATTGTTTAAACTGGAATACTGCTTCCGTAAGCCTGCCCATGTTTGGGTTGCTGAGGTCTCTGGCATCTACCCAGTCCCAGTAGATCCGTTTGAGTTCTGCCTTACTTGGTGGATTTTGAGTATCCCAAGATTCCTTAAGGCCAAGTGTTGTCATTAATGCCTTAAGATTAGAGATCCATGTAATCCCCTTAACATCCATACTCAATACTTCTGCGAACGCCTCCGCATAGTTAAAGAGTTCCGGGGTGCTCCTGAGACGAGCCCAATAGAGCAACGGGCGGAGTTTAGCCAGGTCTTTAAAATGGCGCCTCCCCAGGTCATATATCAAGGGGGTTAGGGGAATGCCTTGAGGTAGCATAATCAAGTCCCTAAGGAACTTGTGTTCCGACCTACTAATCTCATCAAGGTTGTCAAAACCCCATAGCTCGGCACCATACATAGCCGAGCTAACTGCTTTCGCTCCATAAACAGTGAGTGCCGGGGCAACAGGTCTACTAAATGATGAGCGATGTTCTCTGCTCAGTGCCCCGGCAGCACGTTTATGGTTCAGGAGCATTTTGTCAAGATGGGGTCTCCACTGCATATTTCCTGAGAGCTGTATCCCTAGCTAATCAAACGTAGTAACTCTCTCTAGGTGCGACCCATCTAGTGTGATGTTATTCCTGAACGATTTGCGGGGCTTAAATGTCATAAATTTTGTTTTAGATATGTTTATTACCAGCCCCCGTGTGTTACAAAAAGTTTGAAACCTGTTCAGGAGTTTTTGCAGGCCTGACGGGGTCTTGGAGATCAGCAGTGTATCGTCAGCAAACAGGAGAGTAGGCACCTTACTACCTGCCAGGGCCGGGGCATCAGTTGGTGTTTCTTGCAAAAAGCTAACCACCCCGTTCATATATAAAGAAAACAGGGTGGGTGCCATCACACAGCCCTGGCGGACTCCCCTGTTTACTGTGATCTTATCGGTAAGCTGCCCTTGGGACCCCCATCTTATCTGGGCGTAATTGCCCTCGTGAAGCCTTACTAAAAGGTTAAGAATTAGTGGAGGGATGCCCATGTCCTGCAGCGTTTCCCATAACCCATTTCTGGGGACCAGGTCAAAGGCAGTTTTTAGATCGATGAAAGCGAGGTAAAGACTGCCTTTGCCAATCACTACCACTTTCCAATATATCAGAAGGAGTCTAAAGACCTGGTCCATCGTTCCCGTATTAGTCCGGAATCCCGCCTGGTAATGGGAGAGGATATCTTCCTCCTCCACCCACGACTGGATTCTCTGTAGTACGACCCTGCCAACTATCTTCTGCAAAGTGTCTATAAGGCTGATTGGCCTATAGTTGGAAGGGTCCTCTCTTGCTCCCTTCTTATAGATTGGGACCACCTCCGCTCCCTTCCATGAATCTGGGACTGAACATCCTCTAGAAATAGAGTTAATAAGGAGGAGGACATATTCAGCCCATTTGCCCCGTTCAGCAAGGAACAGATCTCCAGGAAGGCCATCTGGGCCCGGGGCCTTGGCAGGCACTAATCGACTTATGGCAGATTCGACTTCATTCAAAGTGAATGGGTCACTGTCGGTGTTCCCAAGATTACTTAAAGGAAAACCGTATTGCCCATCCACACCTGCATCATTAGACCCAGAATAAAGTTCACTAAAATGATCATACCAAGCCTGAGATGGAATATGGTTAGGAATTTGATCGGCTTCCCCCTTATTTGCCAGTCTAACCAGAGTCCAAAAGAGGTTAGTATCCCTTGCTAAGCTGGCATTTTTAAGATCTTGCCATCTGGTCTCATCCCAGTCTAACTTTGCTTGATGCTGGGCCTCTTTATATTCTTTTCCTTGTAAGTTTAATGGCTGCACTGTTCTTAGCCCTAATGGCTACTACCAAGGCCTTCCTCTTAAGTCTGCAATCTTTGTTATACCAAGATTGCTCTGTCCTTATATGTGCTACATTCTTGGTGGACCTAATAGGAACTACAAAATAAGTGCTAATCTGTTCAATAGTGCGTGTATGTATAATGTAAGCACTAGAAGGATCAGCTTCTAGTCCTTCCCGTAGCTCATTAGTGCTTTTGTGCAGTACTTGTCTGATGGCCTCTAATTTTGCATCCTGTAAGGCGACCTTATGCCATTTTAAGGCTCTTCTAGAGTTTGAGGGAACCACCTCTTTGGTCACAGAATACATCTGAGTAGACGATATAGGGCAAGAAGGTGCCCAAGGAGACCTTAGTGACAAACAAAGAGGGTTATGATCACTATCTGAAGTGTTCCCCACCATCATATCTAAAACATGCCCCCAAAACCCAACATCTACTAAGATGTAATCAATACGAGATGGGCAAGTTACTCTATTATAAGTGGGGGCTCCCTGAGCATCAGACTTGGTCCTCCCATTCACTGCCCTTAGACCATATTCTACAGTGAGTGCATTCAATTGGATAGCCACTTGTGACCATCTTTTTACCGGGGGAATTGTTAATAGGGGAATACCCCATTTTCTATCTTCCTCCTCTATCCCTATTATATCCTCTGTACTGAGAGACTCGAAGGTGCTATTGAAATCACCTGCAACTAATACTCTAGATTGGGGCTGACAATTAGACAAGCCTTGTTCGAGAAGTGTGATAATGGAAGAAGCTTTGCCCCCAACTGTTCCCCTTATATAAACATTAAACAGGTCCATCATTACCCCCCCTCTTGGGCCCTTGAGTGTGAGCCTCAAGATGTCAGGGCTCGAGATTTGATGGGTAGATATTCTGCAGTTAAGAGCAATTTTAACCCAAACAATCAATCCTCCCGAGGGGCGACCCTTCCCTATAGTGGTAGCTGGTATATGATAGCAGCTATAGCCTGATTTGTATAAAGGAACCAGGCTCCATGTTTCCTGGAAAGCGCAGATATCGTAGTCCTCTACTAGATCATTCCAGTGTGGTAGAGGTCATTTACTACTCAGGCCGGCAACATTCCAGGAAATAATTTTTAGCTGGAAGGGAAGGGCTAAATATTGGGTTTTTACTGCAGTTAGCTCATGAGAGATGATTTGAGCATTTGCGGGGATATGGTCGGTGGCTAAGCGACAGGCCTGTGTCAGCTGTACTCTCGGGGACACATTTTGTAGTCAATCGTTAGATTCTAGTGGAGACGAGCCTCTTGAGATCCCTGCCAAGTGCTTATCAATTAGATTTTCTGCAGATGACACTACCGGATAGCGCCTGAGCTGTATTGCCGAGGAGTCAGGGGAGCAGATGCGAAACTCAAGCAAGAGGAGATTTTCTGTCAGATGTGTGTTAGTCAGGGTGAGCTCAATATGATCTAGTGGGTTTGTGCGTGACGTACACCTCCTAGCCCTAACAATATCCTCCGGTATAAGTGAACGGCATCCCCCAACGTGACGGATCCAGTGTATTGACTTATTTATTAGTGTATTCTCGCTTTCATAGCCCGCCCTAATATTTAGTTTGGGAACATTAACCATAAAGACCTTTCTTGCTTCTAGATACGAGGTTTGCAATGAGTAACTCATCTCTAAAGGGTTAGCAGACGTTGGGCATCAATCAATCAATCAGAACATTTGTAAAGCGTACTACTCACCCGTGAAGGTCTCAAGGCGCTGGGGGGGGGGGGGAGGTGCTGCTATTGCTCGAACAGCCAGGTCTTGAGTAGCCTCCTGAAGGTTAGTAGGTCCTGGGTCTGCCGTAGGAGGATGGGGAGGGTGTTCCAGGTCTTGGCGGCGAGGTAGGAGAACGATCTTCCGCCGGTGGTCGCTCTTCGGATGCGGTCGACGAGGGCGAGGTCGGCGGAGCTGGCGGTTCGGGGTGTAGAAGGTGAGTCGTCTGTTGAGGTATGCCGGTCCGGTGTTGTGGAGTGCTTTGTGTGCGTGGGTGAGGAGCTTGAAGGTGATCCTCTTGTTGACGGGGAGCCAGTGCAGGTCTCTCAGGTGGGGTGAGATGTGGCTGTGGCGAGGGATGTCGAGGATGAGGCGTGCAGAGGCGTTCTGTAAGCGTTGCAGTCGTTTCAGGAGTTTGGCCGAGGCTCCCGCATAGAGGCCGTTTCCGTAGTCCAGCCTGCTGCTGACGAGGGCCTGGGTGACCGTTCTTCTTGTTTCGGTGGGGATCCACCTGTAGATCTTGCGGAGCATGCGTAGGGTGTTGAAGCAGGAGGACGAGACGGCGTTGACCTGCTTGGTCATGGGGAGTGTCGAGTCGAGGATGACCCCCAGGTTGCGTGCGTGGTCGGTGGGTGTCGGTGCTCCTCCCAGTGTGGTTGGCCACCAGGAGTCGTCCCAGGCTGACGGGGTGGAGCCGAGGATGAGGACCTCCGTCTTGTCTGAGTTCAGCTTCAGTCGGCTTTTCTTCATCCACTCGGCGACGGCCTTCATTCCTTCGTGGAGGTTGGCTTTGGCGGTGAGGGGGTCCTTGGTGAGGGAGAGAATCTGCTGGGTGTCGTCGGCGTAGGAGATGATGTTGAGGTCGTGCAGTCAGGCGACGTGGGCGAGCGGTGCCATGTAGATGTTGAACAGTGTCGGGCTGAGGGATGATCCTTGGGATACACCGCAGATGATCTCGGAGGCTTCGGAACGGAATGGGGTGAGGCGGACGCTCTGGGTTCTGCCGGAGAGGAAGGAGGTGGTCCATTCCAGAGCTTTGTCTCGGATCCCTGCGTTGTGGAGGCGTGTGCGTAGGGTGCGGTGGCAGACCGTGTCGAAGGCGGCTGAGAGGTCCAGGAGGATGAGGGCCGCGGTTTCACCGTTGTCCAGCAGGGTCCTGATGTCATCGGTGGCGGCGATGAGGGCAGTTTCGGTACTGTGGTTGCTGCGGAACCCGGACTGGGATGGGTCCAGGATGTTGTTCTCTCGAGGTAGCGGGTCAGTTGTCTGTTGACGATCTTCTCGATGACCTTCGCCGGGAACGGGAGCAGGGAGATGGGCCGGAAGTTCTTGAGGTCTCTCGGATCCGCCTTGGGTTTCTTGAGTAAGGCGTTGATCTCTGCGTGCTTCCAGCTCTCTGGGAAGGTTGCGGTCTCGAAGGAGATGTTGATGACTTTGCGAAGATGGGGTGCGATGGTGGCGCTAGCTTTGTTGAAGATGTGGTGCGGGCACGGGTCTGACGGAGAGCCGGAGTGGATGGTGTTCATGATTTTGATGGTGTCGTTGTCGTTCACGTTGGTCCAGGTGAGCATGGGGTCGATGCGGATGGTGGCCGGGGGGTCCGAGGTGTCGTTGGCTGTCAAGGCGGTCAGGTTGTTGAAGCTGTCGTGGATGTCTGCGATCTTGCGGTGGAAGAAGGTGGCAAGGGAGTCGCACAGGTCTTGCGATGGTGGGATGTCATTGGCGTTGGAGCTGGGGTTGGAGAGTTCCTTCACGATGTTGAAGAGCTCTTTGCTGTTGTGTGCGTTGTTGTCGAGGCGGTCCTTGAAGGAGGCCCTTTTGGCGGTTCTGATGAGGTGATGGTGTCTGCGGATGGCGTTCTTGTGGGCCTCATGGCTGTCCGGTGTCTGTTCGCGGTGCCATTTCTTCTCTAGTTTCCGGCAGGTTTGCTTGGAGGCCTGGAGGTCCGCGGTGAACCAGCTGGCTTTCTTGTCGGTGTGTCTGTTGGAGGGTTTCTTGATCGGGGCGAGAGTGTTGGTGCAGTCATCGATCCATCGCCTGAGGTCGCGGGCGGTGGTGTCGGTGTCGGTAGGGTCGGCGGGTGAGCTCCGGGCGAGGGTGGTGTTAAGCTGGACATCGGTGGCTTTGCTCCAGCTGCGGCGGGGGATCTGTTGAGTGCGGTGGTGCGTGGTGGGTTTCCGGAAGGTGAAGTGGATGTAGCGATGGTCGGTCCAGTGGAGTTCGGTGGTGTGACTGAAAGAGACGTGGGAGCTTGCAGAGAAGATGGGGTCGAGCGTGTGGCCGGCGGAGTGGGTGGGCATTGTGACGAGCTGTCTGAGTCCGAGGTTGGCGAGGTTGTCGATCAGGGTGGTGGAGTTGGTGTTGTTGGTGTTCTCAAGGTGGAAGTTCAGGTCTCCGAGGAGGATGTAGTCTGTGGAGGCCATGGCGTGCGTGCTGACGAAGTCGGCGATGGAGTCACTGAACTGAGGCCGGGGTCCAGGGGGTCTGTAGACGAGCGTTCCTCTGAGGGTGGTGTTGGGGTCCTTGTGGATCTGGAAGTGCAGGTGTTCGGCGGTGCTGAGGGTGTCGTCGGTGCTGGTCGAGACCCTGAGGGTGTTCTTGTGGACGATGGCGATTCCACCTCCTACTCCGTTGGTGTGGTCCCTGCGGGTGATCTTGTAGCCGTCCGGGATGGCTATGGCGATGTCGGGCGCAGAGGAGGCGTTCATCCAGGTCTCCGTCAGGAAGGCGATGTCCGGGGTGGACATGTCGATCAGGTCCCAGAGTTCGACGGCGTGTTTGCGTGCGGAGCGGGTGTTGAGTAGGATGCATCTGAGGTGGTTGCGTCCTTTCTCGGCGGGCGGTTTGGCGGCTCGGAGGCTGGTGAAGCTGCAGTTCCGGCAGGAGAAGGGTCCTTGGGTGCGCTTCGGGGTGGCCAGGAAGCAGGTGTGTGATCGTCCGGTGTTGAGTGCATGTTATTATTGGTGCACTTAAGGGGGTAATACAGTGGGCAGGGGCTTGCAGAGAAACTGAATTCCAGGGCTGAGGTTTAGCGATCACAAACTGTTCATGGCTGGGAAGTAAAGATACTTTATTGTGCATTATTGGGGCGGGTACAGGTGACCTGCCGCCTATTTGGTTTCTTCCAACCTGGGTGGGGGGGTGAATTCTCTGGACCTGTGGGTGCTCGTCAACCACAAGGCAAGGGAGCTCCTCGCGATTATGCGAGGTGTTATTGGGAGATAGAATTTTGACTGTGTTAGTAAGCTCGTCAATCTTGACTCTCATGGCTCCAATATCCTGCCTGAGGGAAACGATAAGTTGGTAAAGATCTTTCAAGGAAGGGACCGCCACCTCACTCCTCCCTATTTGAATTAGAGACGAAGGTGATGCAACCTGATCCACCGGGGCATCCATGATGTCTGCCAAGATTGTAAACCAATTCGTACAGGGAATAGAGGGGCCAGATCTTTTGCTATTAGAAGGCGAGGTTGGGGATTGGGAAGATGTATCATAAGTGGAACAATCCAACGGCTGTACTTCGATGGAATTACGTGAACTCTCACTACAGGGCTTCAGTGCATCCTTCCTAGGCTGCTTGGAAAACATTGAGGGGATGGTTGGTGCATGTAATGGGCTAGGTTTTTGGGGTGATAATTGCGTATTAAGATTAGATAATGGTGGTTCTGTGCCTAAAATATCTTCACACTCGTGGACAAGGACATCTATCCTGTCCATCACACAATTATTAGCGGCATGTTTGTGTGACCTTTTGACTCTTTTCCTCTTCCCTACCCCCGCAAGCAAACCGTTATTCAACCCCGCTCCCTCCATTGATTTCCTTTTGCCCATTTTAAAGCCCAGTTAGATAGGTGCGTAACACAATTGGCAATGCGTTGCAATGAGACCTTAAGAAGTTAGCCCACAATACAGAAGGTTGGATGTCCAGTTAAAGTCAGTTTTCCCTCAATAAGTACCAGGGCTAGGTTATCTTATGGCACAGTACCTTTTGGTTGAATATGGTATGCGGCCGCCACGATCAGTTGGATGACAGAGGGGTGGCCCTGCCCTGCCTCTTCCTGGCAGTGATGGGCCCGCCCTTGGCCCGCACGCGTCCCGCGCCGCGGTGTGGGAGGCTGCTCTTTGTAGAGCGATGTAAGACTCCTCCCCCTCACCTGTGGCAGCTGTGACAATGGGGGCGGCGATAAAGATGATTCCCGTTGCACCCTGGGACCCGTGGTCCCACCAGGGTAGGTAGCAACTCCTATGGATGTTTAGGAGTGTAGATGGTGGCTGGAAAGTTAGTGGCCCTGGGCTTGTGCTCCCGCCAGGGATTTAGTCAGGGAGAAAACAGCAACAGCAAGCCGTGGGTCCCCTCTTCCTACAGCGCGTCGCGCGCCTCGGTGAGGGAGGCTGCTCTTTGTAGAGTGATGTAAGACTCCTCCCCCTCACCTGTGGCAGCTGTGACAATGGGGGCGGCGATAAAGATGATTCCCGTTGCACCCTGGGACCCGTGGTACCACCAGGGTAGGTAGCAACTCCTATGGATGTTTAGGAGTGTAGATGGTGGCTGGAAAGTTAGTGGCCCTGGGCTTGTGTTCCCGCCAGGTCTGGGAGAAAACAGCAACAGCAAGCCGTGGGTCCCCTCTTCCTACAATTATGCCTACTGAACTGCCAGTAGCTTTGTGCACTGGCATCATTTTTTTTCTCTACATTGGTAAAATATGTTTCCCCCTTGAAAAGCTCCTTCCCCTGCAGCCCCACGAACTTTAGATGTATTCTGTTCCCCTTTCAACCCTGGAAATCGATTTGCTCCTGCCTTTGAAACAGTGCAGTACAGCACCGACCATTTCCACGGTGCCAAAGTGTTTCTGAGTAATTGTGAATACACGTAGACTCACAATTTGGTGTGAGTTCATCAACTTTGAGGCTAACCACGTCTTAGATCTCACTCTCCCCAAACCTTCCTGGGGATTTTCTTCTGCCTCATGTTATAACAATACGGTATGTAATTGCGCAGGCGTAAAACCATTAACAACTGAAAGGTCACGTTTTGTGAATTCTTCCCAGTCATAGATCCACCCGTTTGCCCTCATTTACGAGCACAAGTGACTTTGTGACTCAGGGTCCTGAGTTTACTGTGTGTGATTACTTTATCATCTGCTACCCGAGTTCCAAACATAGCACTACCTCCTGGAATACACCTTAACTGCTCGACCTCTTAAAGTAAAATAGGGCAAGTTGCTCAACAGATTAGAAGGCAATACTACATTGACCCCTGGGCTGCTAGTTGTAAATCACATTCCCAGCACAGCTATTACCCAGAAATCCCTGACACATCACATACCTAATGTAAAGGCCTCTTCCTCCACTTGAACTATTACCCAGATGTTCTCATGCAAACATATGAATAAACAAAGCAATGAAGGACAAATTCCATATCCTGTTATATATATATATATATATATATATATATATATATATATTATCTACTGGCGGTCGCCAGTAGATAGTTATAGTTAAAACCTATTATCCATAGGAAATCCGCGACATTCTATTTGAAATAACGTTGGCGCCGGTTGACGAATCTTCGCGAAAGTTTCCAACTTGTTGGGGCGCTCCGGTCCGCTCCTATCCTGAAAGTCTCGGGGTGATACGTCAAGCGGGGCCGAGAAAAAGGGGGGTCCCAAAACGCGTTTTCCCCATTCATTTTTCCATAGGAACCTTTAGTCGCAGCTACAGCCCGAACTGCTGAACGGAATTACACCAAATTTGGCAAAGATGTAGCCCTTGGTTCAGTGTCGTGCCTTTGCTTAAATGGTGTAAATCCGTTCAGTAGTTCCTGAGAAAATCAAAAGTAAAGTCACATATATATCTGGGCGGAGCCTAACCACACATGTCATCGTGAGATCTGATTGGCTGTCAGCACTTCATCCTGGAATTGCTGGCAGCCATCTTGGGACCAATATAAATGATAGTACCTCATTGAAATGCATTGTAGTGAATAGAAGATTTTGAGGGTCACCAAAAGGAGAACTATAAAGGGTGAACAGGCTTTAGTTACATTAGAATTTATTTGTGATGGTACCATACTAATTTTAGGAATTGTGGTGTATTCTAAGGTGATTTTACCATGTGAAAAACCTTCTGCTGGGATATCATGAATCATGTTTGAGAGAACACTATTTTCTCATGCTTGTCCCATGGAGGTTTGGAAGGTGCTCCAGAAGCTAAAATGAGAGCATATTTTCTGTAAATTCACATTATCTTTCTCACTCATGTGAGAATGAAGTCTGACATTCTCAGTAAAACATATACATCCAACAAGGGCAGAGACTGTCAGTTGATTCCTTTGTGTTCTACTGCAGCTTCCCAGAGTGTTCTAAAGAACAACTAGAGTGCTAACAGCCTTACTTATGACAAAAGTATGGCACACCTGAAGCCATCTTGATTGGAATAAACTGGTAACACTTAAAACATTTAATTTAAAAAGGAACAAAATGATGGGGTTCATTTTGTCATAGAAATTATGGTTAGTGCTGTAGAAAGAAAAATTAGGACATATTTCAAGTGTGATCTCAAATATCTTCCTGTTATATTTCAACAGGAGCAGCCTGCCAGTTGATGCCTTTGTGTTCTACTGCAGCTTCCCAGAGTGTTCTAAAGAACAACTAGAGCGCTAACAGCCTTACTTATGACAAAAGTATGGCACACCTGAAGCCATCTTGATTGGAATAAACCGGTAACACTTAAAACATTTAATTTAAAAAGGAACAAAATGAGGGGTTCTTTTGAAATAGAAATTATGGTTAGTGCTGCAGAAAGAAAAATTAGGGCATGTTTTAAGTGAGATCTCAAATCCTCTTCTATTTTATTAGAAAATTCTGACATGCAGACTGAAACAATCACTTTCAATACCAGCAGCAGACTACCAGTTAACTCCCTGGTGAGCAGTAGCTTTACTCCAGTGATCTAATGAGCAACTAGAGTGCTAACATTCTGAATTTATGGCAGATGTAAGACACATCTGAATGCCTTCTTGATGGAATCAAAGTAAAAACTGAAAGCATTTCCTACTGAGGAGACTGCAGTAAATGAAGAAATTAGGAAACTTCATAACAAAGAAGTCTTCCAAGATGGCCACCAGTGAAAAAAGAGCCCAAATGTAGCACAAATATTACCCAGATGTAGCCCACATATAGCCCAATGACAAAAGTGTGCAAAACACTTTTTATTTTTAGTTTTTTTGCAGTTTTATGTAGTGCAGACTGGTCAGGTATTGGAGCATTGCATCTTAAAACATGACCCCCTACACTACAAAAACACCACAGCACTACCTTAAACCCTAAAACACTACCCCCAGCACGACCCCCTACACTACACAAGCACCACTGCACTATCCTAAACCCTAAAACACTACCCCCAGCACGACCCCTACACTACCCAAACACCACTGCACTACCCTAAAACATGACCCCTACACTACACAAACACCACTGCACTACCCTAAACCCTAAAACACTACCCCCAGCACGACCCCCTACACTACACAAGCACCACTGCACTACCCTAAACCCTAAAACACTACCCCCAGCACGACCCCCTACACTACACAAACAACACTGCACTACCCTAAACCCTAAAACACTACCCCCAGCACGACCCCCTACACTACCCAAACACCACTGCACTAACCTAAATCCTAAAACACTACCCCCAGCATGACCCCCTACACTACCCAAACACCACTGCACTACCCTAAAACATGACCCCCTACACTACACAAACACCACTGCACTACCCTAAACCCTAAAACACTACCCTCAGCATGACCCCCTACACTACACAAGCACCACTGCACTACCCTAAACCCTAAAACACTACCCCCAGCACGACCCCCTACACTGCCCGAACACCACTGCACTGCCCTAAACCCTGAAACACCAGCCCCTGCATGACCCCCTATTGCCCGAACACCACTGCACTGCCCTAAACCCTGAAACACCACCCCTAGCACGACCCCCTACACTGCCCAAACACCACTGCTCTGCCCTAAACCCTGAAACACCACCCCTTCACGACCCCCTACACTGCCCGAACACCACTGCACTGCCCTAAACCCTGAAACATCACCCCCAGCAAGACCCCCTACACTGCCCGAACACCACTGCCCTAAACCCTGAAACACCACCCCCAGCAAGACCCCCTACACTGCCCGAACACCACTGCCCTAAACCCTGAAACACCACCCCCAGCAAGACCCCCTACGCTGCCCGAACACCACTGCACTGCCCTAAACCCTGAAACACCAGCCCCAGCACGACCCCCTACACTGCCCGAACACCACTGCACTGCCCTAAACCCTGAAACACCACCCCCTGCACGACCACCTACACTGCCCGAACACCACTGTACTGCCCTAAACCCTGAAACCCCACCCCCAGCATGACCTTCTACACTGCCAGAACACCACTGCACTGCCCTAAACCCTGAAACACCACCCCCTGCACGACCCCCTACACTGCCCGAACACTACTGCACTGCCCTAAACCCTGAAACACCACCCCCAGCACGACCCCCTACACTGCACGAATACCACTGCACCGCCCCAAACCCTGAAACACTACCCCCAGCAAGACCCCCTACACTGCCCGAACACCAATGCACTGCCCTAAACCCTGAAACATCACCCCCAGCAAGACCCCCTACACTGCCCGAACACCACGCCCTAAACCCTGAAACACCACCCCCAGCAAGACCCCCTACACTGCCTGAACACCACTGCACTGCCCTAAACCCTGAAACACCACCCCCAGCAAGACCCCCTACACTGCCCAAACACCACTGCACTCCCTAAACCCTGAAACACCACCCCCAGCACGACCCCCTACACTGCCCGAACACCACTGCTCTGCCCAAAACCCTGAAACACCAGCCCCAGCACGACCCCCTACACTGCCCGAACACCACTGCACTGCCCTAAACCCTGAAACACCAGCCCCAGCACGACCCCCTACACTGCCCGAACACCACTGCACTGCCCTAAACCCTGAAACACCACCCCCAGCACGACCCCCTACACTGCCCGAACACCACTGCACTGCCCTAAACCCTGAAACACCACCCCAGCACGACCCCCTACACTGCCCGAACACCACTGCACTAAACCCTGAAACACCACCCCCTGCACGAACCCCTACACTGCCGGAACACCACTGCACTGTCCTAAACCCTGAAACACCACCCCCAGCACGACCCCCTACACTGCCCTAACACCACTGCACTGCCATAAACCCTGAAACATCACCCCCAGCACAACCCCCTACACTGCCTGAGCACCATTGCTCTGCCCTAATCCCTGAAACACTAGCCCCAGCACGACCCCCTACACTGCCCGAACACCACTGCACTGCCCTAAACCCTGAAACACCACCCCCAGCACGACCCCCTACACTGCCCGAACACCACTGCACTGCCCTAAACCCTGAAACACCAGCCCCAGCAAGACCCCCTACACTGCCCGAACACCACTGCATTGCCCTAGACTCTGAAACACCAGCCCCAGCAAGACCCCCTACACTGCCCGAACACCACTGCACTGCCCTAAACCCTGAAACACCAGCCCCAGCATGACCCCCTACACTGCCCGAACACCACTGCACTGCCCTAAACTCTGAAACACCAGCCCCAGCATGACCCCCTACACTGCCCGAACAACACTGCACTGCCCTAAACCCTGAAACACCACCCCCTGCACCGCCCCTACACTGCCCGAACACCACTGCACTGCCCTAAACCCTGAAACACCACCCCCTGCACGACCCCCTACACTGCCCGAACACCACTGCACTGCCCTAAACCCTGAAACACCACCCCTGCACCACCCCCTACACTGCCCGAACACCACTGCACTGCCCTAAACCCTGAAACACCACCCCTGCACCGCCCCCTACACTGCCCGAACACCACTGCACTGCCCTAAACCCTGAAACACCACCACCAGCATGACCCCCTTTACTGCTCGAACACCACTGCACTGCCCCAAACCCTGAAACACCACCCCCAGCATGACCCCCTACACTGCCCGAACACCACTGCCCTAAACCCTGAAACACCACCCCTGCACGACCCCCTACACTGCCCGAACATCACTGCACTGCCCTATACCCTGAAACACCACCCCCTGCATGACCCCCTACACTGCCCGAACACCACTGCACTGCCCTAAACCCTGAAACACCACCCCCAGCACGACCCCCTACACTGCCCGAATACCACTGCACTGCCCTAAACCCTAAAACACCACCCCCAGCACGACCCCCTACACTGCCCGAACACCACTACACTGCCCTAAACCCTAGAACACTACCCCCAGCATGACCCCCTACACTACCCGAACACCACTGCACTACCCTAAACCCTAAAATAGTCCCCCAGCACGACCCCCTACACTACCCGAACACGACTGCACTGCCCTAAACCCTTAAACACTCCCCCAGCACGACCCCCTACACTGCCCAAACACTACTGCACTGCCCTAAACCCTGAAACACCAACCCTCAGCACCACACCCTACACTGCCCGAACACCACTGCACTGCCCTAAACCCTGAAACACCACCCCAGCACGACCCCCTACACTGCCCGAACACCACTGCACTAAACCCTGAAACACCACCCCCTGCACGACCCCCTACACTGCCGGAACACCACTGCACTGCCCTAAACCCTGAAACACCACCCCCAGCACGACCCCCTACACTGCCCTAACACCACTGCACTGCCATAAACCCTGAAACATCACCCCCAGCACAACCCCCAACACTGCCTGAGCACCATTGCTCTGCCCTAAACCCTGAAACACTAGCCCCAGCACGACCCCCTACACTGCCCGAACACCACTGCACTGCCCTAAACCCTGAAACACCAGCCCCAGGAAGACCCCCTACACTGCCCGAACACCACTGCATTGCCCTAGACTCTGAAACACCAGCCCCAGCAAGACCCCCTACACTGCCCGAACACCACTGCACTGCCCTAAACCCTGAAACACCAGCCCCAGAATGACCCCCTACACTGCCCGAACACCACTGCACTGCCCTAAACCCTGAAACACCAGCCCCAGCACCACCCCCTACACTGCCCGAACACCACTGCACTGCCTTAAACCCTGAAACACCAGCCCCAGCACGACCCCCTACACTGCCCGAACACCACTGCACTGCCCTAAACCCTGAAACACCAGCCCCAGCACCACCCCCTACAATGCCCGAACACCACTGTACTGCCCTAAACCCTGAAACACCACCCCCTACACTGTCTGAACACCACTGCACTGCCCTAAACCCTGAAACACCACCCCCTGCACGACCCCCTACACTGCCCGAACACCACTGCACTGCCCTAAACCCTGAAACACCACCCCCTGCACCACCCCCTACACTGCCCGAACACCACTGCACTGCCCTAAACCCTGAAACACCACCCCCTGCACTGCCCCCTATACTGCCCGAACACCACTGCACTGCCCTAAACCCTGAAACACCACCCCCAGCATGACCCCCTTTACTGCTCGAACACCACTGCACCGCCCCAAACCCTGAAACACCACCCCCAGCATGACCCCCTACACTGCCCGAAGACCACTGCCCTAAACCCTGAAACACCACCCCTGCACGACCCCATACACTGCCCGAACACCACTGCACTGCCCTAAACCCTGAAACACCACCCCTGCATGACCCCCTACACTGCCCGAACACCACTGCACTGCCCTAAACCCTGAAACACCACCCCCAGCACGACCCCCTAAACTGCCCGAAAACCACTGCACTGCCCTAAACCCTAAAACACCACCCCCAGCACGACCCCCTACACTGCCCGAACACCACTGCACTGCCCTAAACCCTAGAACACTACCCCCAGCATGACCCCCTACACTACCCGAACACCACTGCACTACCCTAAACCCTAAAATACTCCCCCAGCACGACCCCCTACACTACCCGAACACGACTGCACTGCCCTAAACCCTAAAACACTCCCCCAGCACGACCCCCTACACTACCCGAACACCACTGCACTGCCCTAAACCCTAAAACACTCCCCCAGCACGACCCCCTACACTACCTAAACACCACTGCACTGCCCTAAACCCTAAAACACTACCCCTGCATGACCCCCTACACTACCCAAATACCAATGCGCTACCCTAATCCCTAAAACACTATCCCCGCACAACCCCCTACACTACCCAAAGACCACTGCACTACCCTAAACTCTAAAACAATACCCCGCGCACGACTCCCTACACTACCCAAAGACCACTGCACTACCCTAAACCCTAACACGCGACCTCCTACACTACACAAACACCACTGCACTACCCTAAAACCTAAAAAACTACCCCCAGCACGAACCCCTACACTACCCAAACACTACTGCACTACCCTAAACCATAAAACACTACCCCCAGCAGTACCCCCTACGCTACCCAAACACCACTGCACTACCCTAAACCCTGAAACACCACCCCTGCATGACCCCCTACACTGCCCGAACACCACTGCACTGCCCTAAATCCTGAAACACCACCCCTGCACTGCCCCCTATACTGCCCGAACACCACTGCACTGCCCTAAACCCTGAAACACCACCCCCAGCATGACCCCTTTACTGCTCGAACACCACTGCACTGCCCCAAACCCTGAAACACCACCCCCAGCATGACCCCCTACACTGCCCGAACACCACTGCCCTAAACCCTGAAACACCACCCCTGCACGACCCCATACACTGCCCGAACACCACTGCACTGCCCTAAACCCTGAAACACCACCCCCTGCATGACCCCCTACACTGCCCGAACACCACTGCACTGCCCTAAACCCTGAAACACCACCCCCAGCACGACCCCCTAAACTGCCCGAAAACCACTGCACTGCCCTAAACCCTAAAACACCACCCCCAGCACGACCCCTACACTGCCCGAACACCACTGCACTGCCCTAAACCCTAGAACACTACCCCCAGCATGACCCCCTACACTACCCGAACACCACTGCACTACCCTAAACCCTAAAATACTCCCCCAGCACGACCCCCTACACTACCCGAACACGACTGCACTGCCCTAAACCCTAAAACACTCCCCCAGCACGACCCCCTACACTACCCGAACACCACTGCACTGCCCTAAACCCTAAAACACTCCCCCAGCACGACCCCCTACACTACCTAAACACCACTGCACTGCCCTAAACCCTAAAACACTACCCCTGCATGACCCCCTACACTACCCAAATACCAATGCGCTACCCTAATCCCTAAAACACTATCCCCGCACAACCCCTACACTACCCAAAGACCACTGCACTACCCTAAACTCTAAAACAATACCCCGCGCACGACTCCCTACACTACCCAAAGACCACTGCACTACCCTAAACCCTAACACGCGACCTCCTACACTACACAAACACCACTGCACTACCCTAAAACCTAAAAACTACCCCCAGCACGAACCCCTACACTACCCAAACACCACTGCACTACCCTAAACCATAAAACACTACCCCCAGCAGTACCCCCTACGCTACCCAAACACCACTGCACTACCCTAAACCCTAAAACACTACCCCCAGCAGTACCCCTACACTACCCAAACACCATTGCACTACCCTAAACCCTAAAACACTACCCCCAGCAATATCCCCTACACTACCCAAACACCACTGCACTACCCTAAACCCTAAAACCCTAAAACCCTAAAACACTAACCCCAGCACGACCCCCTACACTACCCAAACACCACTGTACTACCCTAAGCCCTAAAATACTCCCCCAGCACGACCCCCTACACTACCCAAACACCACTGCACTACCCTAAACCCAAAATCTACCCCCAGCACGACCCCCTACACTACACAAACACCACTGCACTACCCTAAAACACTACCCCCAGCACGACCCTCTTCACTACCTAAACACAACTGCACAATTTGTTACAGGCGTTGCAACGCAGGCCTGTGGTGCTTACTGGAAGTACCTGGTGGGCTAGTTGGGCCCCAGGGACTCTCAGGATTCAAGGTGACCTAATCCCCCAACTTAAAACGCTCCACGGGGCGCGTTTGCACAGTGGTGAAGGGAGGGGCGCGGCCTCAGGTGACATGTGCGCAAACACGCCCTGTGGTGCGTTTTAAGTTGGGGAGTTAATTCCTTTGAATCCTATGGGCCAACTAGCCCACCAGGTACCTTCAGTAAGCACAACAGAGTTGCGTTGCAGAGAGGTGAAAAAAGGTGCGTGGCCTCGGAACGCCTCTCTGCAACTCAGCTCTGTGGTCCTAACTGTAGGTACCTGGGGGCTAGTTGGGCCCCAGGGACCCTCAGGATTCAAGGGGACTTAATCCCGCAACTTAAAACGCGCCACAGGGCGCGTTTGCACACATGTCACCTCAGGCCCCCCTCCCTTCACCACTGTGCAAACGCGCACTGGCTCTGGTTAGTCAGAGTCAGTTACCACCAGTACCCGTCTAAAAAGTTGTGGGCACAGGATGATTTTGCAACAAGGCCTCTTTCTGCTCCTCTGTTGGTTCTTTCTGCACATCTTTTGCTTCTTTCTGTGCGTTTTTTCTTCTTTCTTCACATGTCCTACCTCTGTTGGCATAGTTAGAAACTAGCATTTAAAAACCTTTGAAATTCACTTAAAAAATCATAGGTTTCAGGCACGTTATAGTTAGAAATTAGCATTTAAAAACCTTTGAAATTCACTGAAAAAACCATAGGTTTCAGGCACGTTATAGTTAGAAATTAGCATTTAAAAAACCTTTGAAATTCACTGAAAAAACCATAGGTTTCAGGCACGTTATAGTTATAAATTAGCATTTAAAAACCTTTGAAATTCACTGAAAAAACCATAGGTTTCAGACACGTTATAGTTAGAAATTAGCATTTAAAAAACCTTTGAAATTCACTGAAAAAAACATAGGTTTTAGGGACAGTTATAGTTAGTTGGACATTGCACTCGTACAAAACCCGTGAAATTCCCCTGTTATAGTTAGTTCAGCTAACTATAACTCGCGCTCCCGCAATGCACTGCTGATGACGTCACATATTACATCACTCATGACATGGTCAGTGACATCACTGATGACATCACTGATGACATCTCAAATGACATCACTGATGACATCATCCATGTGATAATTTCATGCATCTTCTCAAACCCTAATATAACTTTTGATACACCCACTCTAAATTACAGACTGCCATTCTCAAAACCATAGACACTCCAACACCAAAAACTACATACCCACTCACTGATTCTTAGGTCTACACACACATCCACTCACTCACCTGTACAGTCACTCATACTTACAGTCACTCAGTACAGGACTATCATATGCACTCATATACCTATATAAACACTCACACACCGCCACTCATCCATAGAGGTACTCACACACCTAGTCAGTCATGCAAAAAATTAATCACACACCCATTTACTCACCTATACAGTTATACACACACCAGCTCACTTACTCATACAAATACTAGCACATTCTTACGCTCTTATACAATAACTGATACAAGCACACACGCATCCATACAGCCACTCTCACAATAACACACTCTCACTTATAGCCATTTAAATACTCTAACACACATATATACTGCCTTTTACATATGTAGTTACTCACACATGTACCACTGAGATATACATTCACTCACTAACACACCCATACACACACTCACCCACCCAAGCAGTCCATCACAGATGCACTCTTGAAATCATGCACCCAGTGAATCACCCACTCACACATCTATGTATAGAGTCACACACACCCCACCCACACAAACACTCAGGCAGCCATACAGATACTCAGAGAACCAATCAATAACCCATATAGACACTCATGTAGCTATTCGCAAATCCATGCATCCACTTACACACCAACAAACAGACGGATACAGACATTCACACAGTTTAGTCACTAACCCATGCATTCAGTAAGATACGTTTAATCACTCACTTGTAGAGTCAGTCACTCACGTACTAAATCATCCATTCAGACACTTATACACCCACTCATTCTTCAATACGCCTTTCCCTATATATATTAAACATATTTAAACTTTACAGAAACACACAGTCACTGGATGATGTCATCAGTGATGTCATCAGTGATGTCATTTGAGATGTCATCAGTGATGTCATCAGTGATGTCACTGACCATGTCATGAGTGATGTAATATGTGACGTCATCAGCAGTGCATTGCGGGGCGCGAGTTATAGTTAGCTGAACTAACTATAACAGGGGAATTTCACGGGTTTTGTACGAGTGCAATGTCCAACTAACTATAACTGTCCCTAAAACCTATGTTTTTTTCAGTGAATATATATATATATATATATATATATATATATATATATATATATATATTATCTACTGGCGGTCCGCCAGCAGATAGTTATAGTTACAACCTATTATCCATAGGAAATCCGCGACATTCTATTTGAAATAACTCTCTTGCCGGTTGACGTATCTTCGCGAAATTTTCAAACTTCGTGGGGCGCTCCGGTCCGCTCCTACCCTGAAAGTCTCGGGGTGATACGTCAAGCGGGGGCCGAGAAAAAGGGGGGTCCCAAAACGCGTTTTCCCCATGCATTTTCCCATAGGAAACTTTAGACACGGCTACAGCTCGAACTGCTGAACGGAATTACACCAAATTTGGCAAAGAGGTAGTTCTTGGTTCAGAAAGAACCCTTTTGTTAAATGGTGTAAATCCGTTCAGTAGTTGCTGAGAAAATCAAAAGTAAAAGTACATATATATCTATGGGCACGGAGGATTCGCGCACCCTGAGCGCACCCTGCGCGCACCGTCCCGATCACGAGCTGCATGTTAATTGGTTGTCAGCTGGCTGTCAACATTCCGATTCAGGAAATGTTGGCAGCCATTTTGTCCCTCGGTAGAACCGAGGACAGAAACAAGTGCGCAAAGCGCACAAAGGGGGAGGGTAGAAACACCCTGACCCCCTAGGTTTGCTCAGGGGTCCCACAAGGACCCCTGGGCAAAAAAAATTTTTTTTTTTAAAAATCGGCAGGATGCGCTCAGGGTGCGCGAATCCTGCCGAAAATCGAAGCGCGGTCTCCCGCGCTTCGATGTTAATTGGCCCCCGGGTGGCCCAAGTCCTGGGGGCATGGTGGGGGGGGTTAATTTATGTGTGGGGGCCTCTAGGGTCCCCCAAGCCCCGGGGACCACCACCCCCGGGGCTTTATGTACAATGGTGCGGGAGGGCTCTGAGCTCTCCCGCAGCCCCGGGGACCACCACCTCCCCGGGCTTCTTTTTTTTTATTAAAACCTGTGTGGGGGGCTCCAGCCCCCACACGCCCCGGGGACCACCACCTCCCCGGGGCTGTGCACTGAATGGGAGGGGGCCGCGCGGCCCCCTCCTGGAGCCCTTGATGGCCCTGGGGACCACCACCCCCAGGGCCGGCTCCTGCAGTGTCCCGGGGTGCCTACCCCCGGGACACTGCTGTTTGCAATGACAGGACGGAGCCTCGCGGCCCCCGTCCTGTCATTGCAAACTTGCTTTGGATATTGGAAGAGAGAGCAGGAAACCTGCTCTCTCTTCCAATATCCAAGCCGATTGCTTTCCACATGGGGAGCTGCATCTTAGCAGCTCCCCATGTGTAGCAATGCCGGCTCCCGTAGGACACGGGGAGCCGGCGGGACTGTGGGGGATTGGGGACCCCCCACAGTCCCCAACGAGAGGGCCAGCCCCGGGGGATGGGGTCCCCGGGCAGTAGGGCTCGGGAGGGGGCCACGCGGCCCCCTCCCCAAAAAAATAAAATAAAAAAACAAAAAACGATCGGGCCCACAGGCCCCGCCCCTTCCTTCACCACTCTGCAAACGCGCCCCTGGCGCGCTTGCAGAGGGGGAACGACTCCCTTGAATACTGGGGTCCCTGGGGCCAACTAGCCCACCAGGAACCTCCAGTATGCGCCAGGGGGCTGCCTTGCAGAGAGGTGTACAGAGGCCACGCCCCTTTTACACCTCTCTGCAACGCAGCTCTATGGCGCTTTTGGAGGTATATGGTGGGCTAGTTGCACCCCAGGGACCCTCAGGATTCAAGGGGAGTTAATCCCCCGACTTAAAACGCGCCACGGGGCGTGTTTGCACAGTGGTGAAGGGAGGGGGCGGGGCTTCAGGTGACATGTGTGCAAACAGGCCCCGTGGCGCGTTTTAAGATGGGGAATTAAATCCTCTTCAATCCTGAGGGTCCCTGGGGGCCAACTAGCCCAACAGGTACGTCCAGAAAGCGCCACAGAGCTGCGTTGCAGAGAGGTGTAAAAAGGGGTGTGGCCTCTGTACATGTCTCTGCAAAGCAGCCCCCTGGCGCATACTGGAGGTTCCTGGTGGGCTAGTTGGCCCGTAGGGACCCTCATGATTCAAGGGGACTTAATCCCCCAACTTAAAACGCACCACGGGGCGCGTTTGCACAGATGTCACCTCAGGCCCCGCCCTCCCTTCACCATTGTGCAAATATTCCTCTAAAATCAGCCGAAATCCGAATTCCGATTTACTCACCTGTTATCAGGAGAGACCTCAGTGCTGCATCTTTCAGCCCAGTACTGATCCTCAAAAGTAATTTTAACCGTACTTACCGGTAACTTGAATTTCCTTCATAGGCTAACTTTGACTGGTTTCACTTGGAAATTCTTCTAAGTGTGGAGTTTTGGAACTTTAAAATATTCCTCTAAAATCAGCCGAAATACGAATTCCGATTTACTCACCTGTTATCAGGAGAGACCTCAGTGCTGCATCTTTCAGCCCAGTACTGATCCTCAAAAGTAATTTTAACCGTACTTACCAGTAACTTGAATTTCCTTCCATAGGATATCATTGCCTGCTTTTTGCTGAAAAAGTTTCTAAGTGTTGATTTTTGAAACATACAAATATTCCTCTAAAATCAGCCGAAATCCGAATTCAGATTTACTCACCTGTTATCAGGAGAGACCTCAGTGCTGCATCTTTCAGCCCAGTACTGGTCCTGAAAAGTAATTTTAACCGTACTTACCAGTAACTTGAATTTCCTTACATAGGCTAACATTGACTGGTTTCACTTGGAAATTCTTCTAAGTGTGGAGTTTTGGAACTTTAAAATATTCCTCTAAAATCAGCCGAAATACGAATTCCGATTTACTCACCTGTTATCAGGAGAGACCTCAGTGCTGCATCTTTCAGCCCAGTACTGATCCTCAAAAGTAATTTTAACCGTACTTACCGGTAACTTGAATTTCCTTCATAGGCTAACATTGACTGGTTTCACTTGGAAATTCTTCTAAGTGTGGAGTTTTGGAACTTTAAAATATTCCTCTAAAATCAGCCGAAATACGAATTCCGATTTACTCACCTGTTATCAGGAGAGACCTCAGTGCTGCATGTTTCAGCCCAGTACTGATCCTGAAAAGTAATTTTAACCGTACTTACCGGTAACTTGAATTTCCTTCATAGGCTAACATTGACTGGTTTCACTTGGAAATTCTTCTAAGTGTTGATTTTTGAAACATACAAATATTCCTCTAAAATCAGTCGAAATCCGAATTCTGATTTACTCACCTGTTATCAGGAGAGACCTCAGTGCTGCATCTTTCAGCCCAGTACTGGTCCTGAAAAGTAATTTTAACCGTACTTACCAGTAACTTGAATTTCCTTCCATAGGCTAACATTGACTGGTTTCACTTGGAAATTCTTCTAAGTGTGGAGTTTTGGAACTTTAAAATATTCCTCTAAAATCAGCCGAAACACGAATTCCGATTTACTCACCTGTTATCAGGAGAGACCTCAGTGCTGCATGTTTCAGCCCAGTACTGATCCTCAAAAGTAATTTTAACCGTACTTACCGGTAACTTGAATTTCCTTCATAGGCTAACATTGACTGGTTTTCAGCAAAAAGTTTCAAAGTGTTGATTTTCACAAACTACAAATATTCCTTAAAAATCGCCTGTATGACTTAAACGCATTCTTTCAACTGTTTACAGGAGATGCACCAGTGCTGGATCCAGGATCCAACACTGAGTAAGAAAAAGTAACGATAACAGTTTTTACCTGCTAAGTGAATTTCCTTCCATAGGATAACATTGGTGATTCTATGAGAAAAAGTTTCAAAGTGTCAACTTTTAAAATACAATAATATTCCTTAAAAATCACGACTGTAACCAAAACGCTTTTACTCAACTGTTTACAGGAGATGTACCAGGACTGAATCTAGGATCCAGTCCTGTGGTTACAAAAGTAATCCATAAAGTAACTAATTGCATTTAACTAGAAATTCACATTGAGCTGAATGTTGCATTGTGTTTGAAAATGTGTTGCCCATTGCAACAACTGTAACTACTGTACTTAAAAGTCTATTGCCTATCTGCAAAGTATTTAAACTAAAGTAATTCATTCTGAGAAAGTATTTTTTGTAATGTAATGTATAATGTAATTACAATGTAATTTGACAAATAAAATATGTAAAAAAAAATTGTTTCTAAAAATGTAGTAAATCAGTATGAAAAAAATTAATATAAAAATTAATACATTTAAAAATTGTCATTTAAAAAACCTTTGAAATTCACTGAAAAAACCGTAGGTTTCAGGCACGTTATAGTTACAAATTAGCATTTTAAAAACCTTTGAAATTCACTGAAAAAACCATAGGTTTCAGACACGTTATAGTTAGAAATTAGCATTTAAAAAACCTTTGAAATTCACTGAAAAAACCAGAGGTTTTAGGGACAGTTATAGTTAGTTGGACATTGCACTCGTACAAAACCCGTGAAATTCCCCCGTTATAGTTAGTTCAGCTAACTATAACTCGCGCCACCGCAATGCACTGCTGATGACGTCACATATTACATCACTCATGACATGGTCAGTGACATCACTGATGACATCACTGATGACATCTCAAATGACATCACTGATGTCATCATCCACGTGATAATCTGATGCAGCTCCTCACACCCTAATATAACCTTTGATACACCCAATCTAAATTACAGAGTGCCATTCGCAAAACCATAGACACTCCAACACCAATAACTACATACCCACTCACTGATTCTTAGGTCTACACACACACATCCACTCACTCACCCGTACAGTCACTCATACTTATGGTCACTCAGTACAGGACTATCATATGCACTCTTACTCCTATATAGACACTCAAACACCGCCACTCATCCATAGAGGTACTCACACACCTAGTCAGTCATGCAAATAATTAAACACACTGCCATTTACTCACCTATACAGTTATACACACACCAGCTCACTTAATCATACAAATACTAGCACATTGTTACGCTCTTATACAATCACTGATACAAGCACACACTCATCCATACAGCCACTATCACAATCACTCACTCTCGCTTATAGCTATTTATATACTCCAATACACATATATACTGCCTTTCACATATTTAGTTATTTACACATGTACCACTGGGACATACATTCACTCACTAACACACTCTTACACACACTTACCCACCCATACAGTCTATCACAGATGCACTCTTGAAACCATCCACCCAGTGAATCACCCACTCACACATCTATGCACAGTCGCACACACCCCATCCACACAAACACTCAGGCACCCATACAGATACTCATAGAACCAATAAATAACCCATATAGACACTCATGTAGCTATTCGCAAATCCATGCATCCACTTACACACCAACAGACGGATACAGACATTCACACAGTTTAGTCACTAACCCATGCATTCAGTAAGATACGTTTAATCACTCACTTGTAGAGTCAGTCACGCACGTACTAAATCATCCATTCAGACACTTATACACCCACTCATTCTTCAATACGCCTTTCCCTATATATATTAAACATATTTAAACTTTACAGAAACACACAGTCACTGGATGATGTCATCAGTGATGTCATTTGAGATGTCATCAGTGATGTCATCAGTGATGTCACTGACCATGTCATGAGTGATGTAATATGTGACGTCATCAGCAGTGCATTGCGGGCGCGAGTTATAGTTAGCTGAACTAACTATAACGGGGGAATTTCACGGGTTTTGTACGAGTGCAATGTCCAACTAACTATAACTGTCCCTAAAACCTCTGGTTTTTTCAGTGAATATATATATATATATATATGAATCAACAAATGCCCTCGAGCTTCCAGGAAGCACTCGGCGGCAAGCCAACCCTCCGGCTTTCCACGATGTAACTTTCCGTCACTTCTTAGGTGAGTTATGTTGCCTGATCCGTTTCAGGGCATTCCGCCCCTTAATCATAGGCTGTTACAAGTTGTGAGTGTGACGGGCTCTTTTTAATCAGTTCATGCACATTTCTCATTGGTTACCAGCCCTCAGTGGGCTACACTCAGTTTGTGTTCCAATCTGTTGCATTCTGGGAATTGTATTATTCTTAAAAGAAAAGAGCCTTTAATTTCCCTTGAGTAGGTTCACAGTCACATCCATTATCAATGTCCATTATCAATCCTATAGTAGGATCCAAGAAGTTCTGGAAAGTGAATTATATCTGGCTCGCTGCGCGGAGAGGTTTCGAACAAGTTTCGATCCCCAGCCTCTTCGTACTTGTCATCATGAAGATGGTGCACTCCTGACGCGGCGAGGAGGCCGCGTTGCAACATGTGAATCAACAAATGCCCTCGAGCTTCCAGGAAGCACTCGGCGGCAAGCCAACCGGCTTTCCACGATGTAACTTTCCGTCACTTCTTAGGTGAGTTATGTTGCCTGACGCGTTTCAGGGCATATATATATATATATATATATATATATATTATCTACTGGCGCCGCCAGTAGATAGTTATAGTTAGGACCTACTTTCCATAGGAAAAGCGTTTTTGTTTTCCCAATAACTTTTGCGCCGGATGACGAATCATCGCGAAAATTTCAAAACTAGTGGGGCGCTCCGGTCAGCTCCTGTCTTGAAAGTTTCGGGGTGATTCGGCAAGCAAGGGCCAAGAAAAAGGGGGTCCCAAAACGTGTTTTCTCCATGTTAATTCCTATAGGAAACTTTAGACACATCTACAGCTCGAACTGTTGAACGGAATTACACCAAATGTGGCAAAAAGGTAGTGCTTGGTTCAGAAAGCGCCTTTTTTTAAATGGTGTAAATCCGTTCAGTAGTTGTGGAAAAATCAAAAAATAGAGGTCAAAAAATCAATTTCCCATAGGAAACTTTAGACACGGTTACAGCTAAAACTGCTGAACGGAATGACACCAAATTTGGCAAAAAGGTAGTGCTTGGTTCAGAAAGCGCCTTTTTTTAAAATGGTGTAAATCCGTTCAGTAGTTCCTGAGAGATTCAAAAATAAAAGTTTTGATATCTATGGCCACGGTGGATCCGCGCACCTCTCCCGATCACGAAGCTAATTGGCTGTCAACACTCCAAACCAGGAAGTGTTGGCAGCCATCTTGTGCCTCGGTAACCGAGGCACAAGAAAACAGAAAAACTAAGGCGCAATACAAGAAAAGGGGGCAGGGTAGAAACACCCTGACCCCCTAGGCCTGCTCAGGGGGTCCCAAAAAAGCATTTTTTTTTTAAAAAACGGCGAAATTTGCGTAGGATCCGCGAATCCCGCCGTGAAAAAAAAAACGAAGCGCGGGCTTCGTTAATATTTAGCCCCCGGGTGGGCCAGGTCCCGGGGGCATGTTCAACATAATTGCTGGGGCCCAGGGGGCCCCCGCAGCCCCGGCGACCGCCACCCCCTGGGGCTTTTCTGAAATATTTGCGGGGGCACACAGCCCCCCCGCAGCCCCGGGGACCGCCACCCCCTGGGGCTTGTTTTTTAAAAATAATTTACCTGTGTGGGGGGGCTCGAGCCCCCCCACACGCCCCGGGAAACGCCACCTCCCCGGCGCACTAAATATTTAAATATGGGGGTCCGTTACGGACCCCCAGAGCTCCGGGGACCACCACCTCCCCTGGAGCCTGTGATGGCCCTGGGGACCGCCACCCCCCAGGGCCGGCTCCTGCAGTGTCCCGGGGTGCCCACCCCCGGGACACTGCTGTTTGCTATGGCAGGATGGGAGCCTCGCGGCTCCCGCCCTGCCATAGCAAACTTGTTTGGTTTTGAAGGCCGAGAGCAGGGAAACCTGCCTCGCTTTCAAAATCCAAACCAAATTGCTTTTCCATATGGGGAGCTGCATGCAGCAGTCCCCGTGTGGAAAGCAATGCCGGCTCCCGCAGGAGGCGGGGAGCCGGCGGGACCGTGGGGGCATTGGGGCCCCTCCCACCGTCCCCAACGAATAGGGCCAGCCCCGGGGGATGGGGTCCCCGGGGCTAGAAGTGGCCCCCCTCCCCCAAATAATTTTTTTTTTTTTTTTAAAAACACCGCAAAGGCCGGCTTCGGGGGATGGGGTCCCCGGGGCCATAAATGGCCTGAGGAGGTGGGCCACGCAGCACCCCTCCATAAAAACAAATTTTAAAAGTTGGCATGCCCCGGGGGATGGGGTCCCCGGGGCCGGACTGGCCACGGGAGGGGGCCCACGCGGCCCCTTCCCGTTTAGATTTTTTTTTATTTGAAAAGTGGTCAGGCCCTGGGGGATGGGGTCCCCAGGGCCCAAAAAATGAAAATAAGGGGGCCACACAGCCCCCTTCTTAAAATTGTTTTTTTTAAAAAGACCGGCATCGTGCCGGAGGCCCCGCCCCTTCAGCAACACTTCTGCAAACGCGCCCTGTGGCGCGTTTTAAGTTGGGGAATTAATTCCCCTTCAATACTGGGGGTCCCTGGGGGCCAACTAGCCCACCAGGTACCTCCAGTAAGCGCCACAGGGCTGCGTTGCAGAGAGGTGGTCCAGGCGCTTACTGGAGGTACCTGGTGGGCTAGTTGGACCCCAGGGACCCTCAGGATTCAAGGGGACTTTATCCCCCAACTTAAAACGCGCCACGGTGCGCGTTTGCACAGTGGTGAACGGAGGGGGCGGGGCCTGAGTTGACATGTGTGCAAACACGCCCTGTGGCGCGTTTTAAGTTGGGGAATTAAGTCCCCTTCAATCCTGAGGGCCCCTGGGGGCCAACTAGCCCACCAGGTATCTCCAGTAAGCGCCACAGGCCTGCGTTGCAGAGAGGTGGTCCAGGCCACGCCCCTTTTTACACCTCTCTGCAACGCAGCTCTGTGGCGCTTACTGGAGTTACCTGGTGGGCTAGTTGGACCCCAGGGACCCTCAGGATTCAAGGGGACTTTATCCCAACTTAAAACGTGCCACAGGGCGTGTTTGCCCACATATCACCTCAGGCTCGCCTCTTCCTTCACCAAACGCGCCCCGTGGCGCATTTTAAGTTGGGGGATAAAGTCCCCTTGAATCCTGAGGGTCCCTGGGGGCCAACTAGGCCACCAGGTACCTCCAGTAAGCGCCACAGGCCTGCGTTGCAAAGAGGTGGTCCAGGCCACGCCCCTTTTACACCTCTCTGCAACGCAGCTCTGTGGCGCTTACTGGAGGTACCTCGTGGGCTAGTTGGACCCCAGGGACCCTCAGGATTCAAGGGGACTTTATCCCCCAACTTAAAACGCGCCACGGGGCGCGTTTGCACAGTGGTGAAGGGAGGTGGCGGGCCTGAGGTGATATGTGTGCCAATACGCCCTGTGTCGCGTTTTAAGTTGGGGAATTAAGTCCCCTTCAATCCTGAGGGCCCCTGGGGGCCAACTAGGCCACCAGGTACCTCCAGTAAGCGCCACAGGCCTGCGTTGCAAAGAGGTGGTCCAGGCCACGCCCTTTTACACCTCTCTGCAACGCAGCTCTGTGGCGCTTACTGGAGGTACCTCGTGGGCTAGTTGGACCCCAGGGACCCTCAGGATTCAAGGGGACTTTATCCCCCAACTTAAAACGCGCCACGGGGGCGTTGCACAGTGGTGAAGGGAGGGCGGGCCTGAGGTGATATGTGGCAAACACGCCCTGTGGCGCGTTTTAAGTTGGGGAATTGTCCCTTCAATCCTGAGGGCCTCTGGGGCCAACTAGGCCACCAGGTACCTCCAGTAAGCGCCACAGGCCTGCGTTGCAGAGAGGTGGTCCAGGCCACGCCCTTTTTACACCTCTCTGCAACGCAGCTCTGTGGCGCTTACTGGAGGTACCTAGGGGGCTAGTTGGACCCCAGGGACCCTCAGGATTCAAGGGGACTTAATCTCCCAACTTAAAATGGCCACAGGGCGTGTTTGCACACATGTCACCTCAGGCCCCCCCTCCCTTCACCACTGTGAAAACGCCGCCCCGTGGCGCATTTTACGAGGTAGTTTTAATCCCCCTGCCCTATTATGTACTAGGGCCTTACAGAGGAGGTCGTGCTAATCACAGGGGTACCCCAACGCATAGTGTTCCCTAGTGTATGTAGGTGTTTTCACTGTATTCTAAGTGTCTTTTAGCATAGCACTGGCTCTAGGCCTAGTTACTCAGAGTCAGTTACCACCAGTACCCGTCTGAAAAAGTTGTGGGCACAGGATGATTTTGCAACAAGGCCTCTTTCTGCTCCTCTGTTGGTTCTTTCTGCACATGTCTTGCTTCTTTCTGCATTTCTTTTGCTTCTTTCTCTGCGTTTTTTCTTCTTTCTTCACATGTCCTACCTCTGTAGGCATAGTTAGAAACTAGCATTTAAAAAACCTTTGAAATTCACTTAAAAACCATAGGTTTCAGGCACGTTATAGTTAGAAATTAGCATTTAAAAAACCTTTGAAATTCACTGAAAAACCATAGGTTTCAGGGACGTTATAGTTAGAAATTAGCATTTAAAAAACCTTAGAAATTCACTGAAAATACCATAGGTTTTAGGGAAAGTTATAGTTAGTTGGACATTTCACTCGCACAAAACCATAGAAATTTCCCGTTATAGTTAGTACAGCTAACTATAACTCGCGCCCGCAATGCACTGCTGATGACGTCACATATTACATCACTGATGACATCTCAGATGACATCACTGATGACATCTCAAATGACATCACTGATGACATCACTGATGACATCTCAAATGACATCACTGATGACATCATCCATGTGATAATTAGATGCATCTTCTCAAACGCTAATATAACCTTTGATACCCCCACTCTAAATTACAGACTGCCATTCTCAAAACCATAGACACTCCATCACCAATAACTACATACCCACTCACTGATTCTTAGGTTTACACACACATCCACTCACTCACCCGTACAGTCACTCATACTTATGGTCCCTCAGTACAGGACTGTCATATGCACTCATACACCTATATAGACACTCACACACCACCACTCATCCATAGAGGTACTCACACACCTAGTCAGTCATGCAAATAATGAATCACACTGCCATTTACTCACCTATACAGTTATACACACACCAGCTCAATTACTCATACAAATACTAGCACATTCTTACTCTCTTATACAATCACTGATACAAGCACACACTCATCCATACAGCCACTCTCACAATCACACACTCTCACTTATAGTCATTTATATACTCCAACACACATATATACTGCCTTTCACATATGTAGTTACTCACACATGTACCACTGAGATATACATTCACTCACCAACACACCTATACACACACTCACCCACCCATACAGTCCATCACAGATTCACTCTTGAAACAATGCACCCAGTGAATCACCCACTCACACATCTATGCACACAGTCACACACACCCGACCCACACAAACACTCAGGCACCCATACAGATACTCAGACAATCAATCAATAACCCATATATACACTCATGTAGCTATTCGCAAACCCATGCAGCCGCTTACACACCAACAAACAGACGGATACAGACATTCTATTTCTATTTAAAAGATTTGTAGAGCGCGACAGCTGCCCCAGCCAAGAGGCGTCCCGGCGCTAACAGCAAATAGGAGACCACAACGCAGGGGGGGGACCAGAGCGACCTACACAGTGGGAAAGAGAAAAGTTTTGATAGCTTTCCTGAATTCGAGGAAGTTACTAAGGCCTCGAATATGGAGAGGCAGTGAGTACCAGAGAATAGCCGCTCACACAGTTTAGTCACTAACCCATGCATTCAGTAAGATACGTTTAACCACTCACTTATAGAGTCATTTACACACCTACTAAATCATTCATTCAGACACTTATACACCCACTCATTCTTCAATACGCCTTTCCCTATATATATTAAACATATTTAAACTTTACAGAAACACACAGTCACAGGATGATGTCATCAGTGATGTCATCAGTGATGCCATTTGAGATGTCATCAGTGATGTCATCAGTGATGTCACTGACCATGTCATGAGTGATGTAATATGTGACGTCATCAGCAGTGCATTGCGGGGGCGCGAGTTATAGTTAGCTGTACTAACTATAACGGGGGAATTTCTATGGTTTTGTACGAGTGAAATGTCAAACTAACTATAATTTTCCCTAAAACCTATGGTTTTTTCAGTGAATATATATATATATATCTTTAGCTTTAATAGCTTTAATGACAAACGACTCTTACCTTGTTTCTAGCTCCCTTTATATGTGTTGAAACCAATGCATATCCTTGCTATGAGTTCAGAGTAAAATAGAATGTGCCAACAATGTATATAACGGGCTGCAGCGTTTGAATCAAAAATCTGAATTAAGTGGAAATGCTGTACTTGGAATGGATGTGTAGGAGAGTAGGATCTGCTTCTTATAGTTACCCCCACTTTTTGCTGATGTTTCACTGTTTTTCGACTTAGCCAGACTGAGGCCCTGCTAATCAGGACCCCAGTCTATCTGCTTTCTACTCTAAATTGACTGTATGTACTTTAGGTACACTCCAGATTGGATTCTGGGGTACCCTTGTGAGTCCCTAGTATATGGTATACTATATACCCAGGGCATAGGTACCCCAGAGGCCTACCAGGGGCTGCAGCATGTATTGTGCCACCCCTGGGAAGCCTTTTAAAATGACACAACAGGTCTGCTACTGCAGCCTGTGTAAGGTGGTGTATCCATCCCTTACTGAGATATAGGTTCCCTATATCTCTCCATATCACTGCACATGTAAACCTATCAGTCACCCCTATGGCAGGCCTTAACAATCCTGAAGGCAGGGTGCTGGGTTTCATGTGAGAGGGTGCCCATGAATGAGCAGAGCCCCTCTGGTAACTGGGCGGCGCTGGGGGACTGGCCGGAGAGAGGGTTGACCACCATAGGAGATCTGTATTAAGATGGCTCCGTGATTCCATATGAGGTATTACAAGACAGATATGAACTGGCTCGGGGAGACTACTTACTACACCTAGCGCTTGTAACGGCCATCCAGGCGCATTGGAAAATGGGACTCAGGGAACCGCCCACCTCCATGGTTTGTCAGTATGTGGTCCTGGCTGCTGGCACCATCAAGGCAGTTACTTGCCTATATCGTCGAATGACAAGTGAACGACTGACCCCACTAGTAACGCTCCGGCGGCGGTGGGAAGTAGACCTAGGTGATGAAATTCCTGAAAAGGCATGGGCGGGACTGGTGGAACGTGCATGGAAGAGCACTCGGAACGCACGCTTCCAGCTGGTACATTTCTTTATTCTTCATCGGGCATATCTTACACCTGAAAAAATTAATAAATATTTTAATGTGACCTCAGCAATGTGCCCGCACTGCAATACGATAGGGGCGGATTTCTGTCACATGCTGTGGAATTGTCCTCAACTTGGCACATTCTGGGAAGACGTGGTTGCTCTTTTGCTTGCTGTTACAGACAGGGACATAGAACCCACCATAGGCCTCTGTTTGCTGCATTGGTTCCCCCATACCTCTAGGAATAAGATAACAAGTAAATGTATAGACCTGGGGCTTTTACTGGCGAAAAGGGAAATAACTGCCCACTGTAAGGCCACGAAGGCCCCTAGTTTTCAGAAGTGGCGTACTGAATTTCTTAAATGGGCGGAATGCGAGGGAACCACGCGACTGCAACTGGCAACCCGCGCTAACAGTGATAAGGCGATGGAGATGGCGAGGGCGTGGGAGGCGTTAGTACAATTATTGAAAGCACCTCATACTGACACTGATGACGACTCGAGCACAACAGGGTTGGAGACTCCTCCTCGAGGGATTACACCTCCTTAAGAGGACGGCTACAATGCTTGCTCTCATGACACTACCTCTGACAACACAGACTGGCTTTCTGGATTACTGTGGTGGGCACACTTACTATTGACACAACTATGACTTGTCATTAAACATTGTTTACAAATCGTTGTTACGCCATCAGGGAGGGGAGAGGGATAAGAGGGAGGGACTGGGATTGCATTTCGTGTTATTTGATACACTGAGAAATAGATGGTTGCAACCATATGCTATGGATGGAGACGATACTACCAGAAACTCTGATTGATGTTATGATGACTTGGGAGCTGATAATATACTTTGAACAATGTGTTCCATAACTTCTAATGCATAATCGGAAGTAGGAGATTCTCTCCAGACAGTAATTCTTTTTCATAACATGATGCTGAGTGTACAGATATCTCTGATATAAAATGCATTTGTTTGTTTGTCGAAAAAAACAATAAAAATATATTTAAAAAAAATAAAAAATGAGCAGAGCCTCTCTGCAGCTTTCGGAATCTTCATTCCGGGGTTGTTTGTGATGCAGCCAGACCATATACTCTTAAGTGCATTATAACCAAACGGTAAATGCTAACTTTGGAGTGGCTGCATGGAAAACTGTCGTGTTTGGTGTCAAACACCTTGGAATCATACCCCCACACCAGTAACTGGTGTGGGAGTATGATCCCACCCTTCTAGAGGGAGAGACATGACAGCACCGGTATACCCGGTACCAGCTAACAGAGCCCTGGCATCACAAAATGGATGCTGCAGCCACAGCCACGAGTCTGCCCTCCTGCTGCTGGTTGAAACTCCGGCAGGGGAGGCCTGGACAATAGGTTTCCTGTCACAGGGAGGTGTGACCACCTCCCAGACAGGCTCTAGTGTATTGGGGCTGGGTGGGTGCACTCTCAGAGTGCTTTGAAGTCTGCTCTGGGGGCACATTTGGTGTCCCTGTGCATAGTCCAGCTCAAACCGGTTGCAGGGGCACACAGCCCCTGCTCTGGTGCGAAACTGGACAAAGGAAATGGGTGTAGCCACCCCTCTTTCCTGACCCTCCCATAGGTGGGTCCCCAGAGTTTGTCCAACCCCTTCCTTGGGTATAAAGTAGGAAACCCTGACTACAGGACTTTAGATTACACCTGGACTAAACTCTGATACCAGAAACCAAGTACTTCGACGATCTGCACGACGCTGGACGACTGAAGAATCTCCCTTGGAGTAAAGGAGTTACTCCCCTGCAAGGCAGGCACCTTTAACGCAACTGACCGGTTGGCATCTCCGAGCTCTGACGGACTCCGAAGAATATTGCCACACAGGAGGTGGGTTTTCCTAGGTCTCTGAGGTTGATCTGTGCCCACAGCAAGTCTGAGGCCCGTATCCCTCGTGGAAGACCGTGCAACCCGAACCCCTGGACACAGCGACCATTTGCAGAAGCATCAGCTTTCCGGCGATCCCTGAGGCTGAGCTTTGGGTTACTTGTAGCCCTGACCCCGAGTAGTAATTGCACCGAAGATTGCAGGCCTACACTCAACGAGTGTTCCGTGGGCCGCCGTTTTGTGATTCCTCTTGAGGTCCCTTCGCGATCCCTGGTCCGTTGACCTGTGGGTCCCCAAGAAGGCAACTCTAACTTTTATTGAGCTTCCCTGGTTGCTCCAGATGTGCCCTGACTCTCCATTGCTTGGGGAGTCCCCAGGACCTTGCTGGTCCGCACAGAAGCTTCTTTTCTCTTCCTGCGTGGGTTGCTGTTGCCAAGGCTTGTTGTGGTCAATCCGATCACTGACACCCCAGCACTCGACATCCTTTGTGGGACAGCTCGAATCCGGCTCCTGGTTGTCGTCGACGTCTCCAGGACCCCGTGGCTGCAGAGTCAAGCTTCACCTCTTCGCACCTGAAGCGCCCGACATCGGTGGGCATTCGATTGCTCTGCTCCTGGTCACTGGCTAGTGACCCAGACTCTGTCCCATCTGCTTTCAGGTTCTTCACATCTTCGATCCAGGCTTGGATCACACCGGACACTTTTCTCCTTCACGGCAGCAGCACTTTGCAGCAGATCGCCATTGAAAACGACGACGATTCCCGACACCCTTTGACACCTATGCACCCGGCTTCCCTGGGTGAGGTAACTCGAGTACTCCGGTGCTCCCGTGGGTATTGGCCCTAGAACCCCTTAAGTCTAAAGGGGTTTGCTCAAAGTCCTCTCCTAAGTGTCCTTTTGCTTTAAAATTCCAACCGCGACTTTCCGCATTGAATCCTACGGCGCTCGCGGCTGTGTTCTCACACTGCACACGTCCCCTGTGGGTCTCCTGTGTCACTACCTTGGGTGGTTCCTTGGAGTCCTAGCGATTCTACGTGCTCTAGGCACTGTGTCTAGTCAAGTCATGGTTCTTATACCACTTTCTTAGTATATGGTTTGGTCTCCCCCTGGAGCCCACTGTGTATTGTGCTATTTACTGTCGTTTTAATACTGTGATATTGTGTATCTTGAACTCTAATCTCATAAAGGGATTAGTAGTTAGTGTTTAGAAATAAATACATTATTTTATATATATCTTGTGTGGTTCTCCTTTCATTTAGTTATTCAAGAGGTTATAATCTGGTAAACCAAGCTGCTTTACACTCCTTCAAGACATAGCCTGAAGGCTGCTCTCCATAGCTACCACTAGGATAGCTTTCAATAAAGGTTGTCTTTAAACCTATCATCAATAAGGGTCGTTTGGACTGGTGCAAGGTGCCCACTATAACTAGTGGACAGCATATGCCAGGCCAACTTCTCACAGATGACAATTGGATGAGCAGGTGAATACTTCATTCATATTGTAATACATAATTAATCCGCCAGGCCTGCAATAAATGCAGATAGCTTCTTATCTATTGCTGCGTTTGACGCATGTTTCGGGTGCCATAAGGAAGAAAGTGTTACTTCTGGGCCACATTATTGCATGATTGCAGGGAGTTTGTTATGTATAGGCCAAAGTCTAAAGTATAAACGTCTAAATATATCTTCTGTACACCTGCTGATGTTATAAGCAAAGACCAACCACTCTTTTGAAACATTGGTTTAGTCTTGAAGTTATAGACACAAACTGACCTACTTAACTCGTTTTAAAACCCGACTATACTTTATTTTTCTTAAAGTGCCAGCTTATTGAGTGATCTCAGCTGCATTTGTGATGTCTCTTAGTGGATAAATAAGGTGCTAGGGATGGAGTCGCGAGTCACGCGAACAAGGCTGTGAGGTTTAGAGCAGCGGTTCTTAACCTTTTGACTTCTGTGGACCCCAAATGAATCATTATTGGAAGCCGGGGACCTCCGCCTGAGCAATTCCCATGATTTGAACCACAAAACAATACAGTAAAATACAGAAATAAGTATACACCAACAAATGGCCAAATATTGAAATAGTTTGTTTAATTCACAATCAAATATAGAAAAGTTTTCTAATTTTCAATTTTGCTTCTTTATTGGTATATACCTTATTAATTTTAATATTTAATTTTCTAAACAGTCCTGGACTCCCTGACTAAACCATGCAAAACCCCTAAGGGTCCTCGGGCAACAGGTTAAGAACCACTCGTTTAGAGTGTTGTACTGCTAAATTTACTCTTTTAATCTATGTCTATACCAGTGAAAGATATGAGTGTCAAATTGAGTAGTCAGTTCACTGATACAGATGGTGGTGTTGTGGTACAAGCACAATTTGCATTGATTTCTACAGTGGAGCTGGAACTTGGGGTGTGGGAGGTGCTGCAGCACCCCCCCATAAAACTTGAAGGAGTTAAAATGGAGTATGAACCGTGAAGGGACCCTTCAAATGTTTTTCTTCTGGCAGTCTTTGTTGTGACAGACTGTCACATAACACACTACACCTTTAGTGAGGAGACATTATTGGGTAGCAACCCCACTCTAAACAAAAGAAAATCCAACACCACAGGTTTTCAATTATTGGGAAAGCAAAATCATTTGTGTTCTATAAGTTTATGGAAATATTTGTCCAAGCGGGTAGAAATTGTCTTGTATCGGGACTTCTTCTCTTTCTATAAGAGAGCACTATCCAAACTGAGTCATGCTGCATACTGGTGCAAAGTCACCGCAGTGTACAATCAAAGTGATTGTGCTCAGCGGAGAAATCACAGGAGTAAAGCATCACTTAATATGCCTTAATTTAAAATATTGGGATAGCCAATCTTTTACTGCACTTCTGTCGGATCCCGACAAACGCCACAGAAGTTGAGGATGGCCATGTGCCAACCAAGGGCACTATCAACATACAGCGCATTTTCCTTGTTTGCGCCAGGCTCAACGTTTAAAAGGTGTGCCCAGTGCAAACAAGGAAAATTCAGCATAATAGGATGAACGTGCTGCCCTGGGGGCAGCCGCAAACTCGGCTGCCCTGAAGGGAGCGCATTCATGTTAAAAACGAGCGGCTGCTCTGAAGCCGCTCCGTGTTTCACAGTGCAACCCGCTTGCACTTTTAAGGGGGATTAGAGATCCCCTTGTAGGCGGGTGCAGTCCATGGAACCCTTTCCCCTCTCCAGAGGGCTGCCACTAGGGGGCACACTGATAGTGCGCCACCTTTTAGGTGGCATACTATCAGTGCACCTCCTGACAGCTTCTTTGCCTTTGCACCCGCGTCTATAATACGATGCGGGCGCAGAGGCAAAGGGATTCCTTCATTTGCATGGGGCCACGCCCCCATACAAATGAGGGAAAGCCCTCTGATGATAGCGCTGGTGCTTTATGTGCACCAGCGCTATCTGTTTTACTGACGAGAATGTACAAGCGTCCACAGCCCATTCTGTAATACCAAAGTGCCCCGGGGCGCGCAAAGTGGGAGCAAATGCCCATTGCTCCCCCGTAGCACTTCTGTAATACGGCCGCAGGGCTACAGAAAATGAGGTATAGAGTGGGTGACACCTCAATGGCCTTCTTCCACCTCTCTAGGGTCTCCATAAACGTGATGGAAGTGGGGGAAGGAAGGTGCTGTGGCGCCAAAACTATCCGCTGCCTCCATGAGGCTTGTGTAGATCCGCTGGAAGCGAGAATCTGAGGGAGACTCGATGTTAGGCACGAGGTGTGCAGAGTGCAGGGGGAAAGGTAAGGAGTGCAAGAGAAAGCAGGAAGGCATATCAGTTAGGGCGACAGAAAACATATATTTTGTAAACCTGTAAAGGAAGCAATTACAAAGGCCTTACCTACACTGGGGAGACTGACATAACGCCCGTTATCCACAAGTGATTCAAATAAGGCAGGAAATGATTCATGAGGTGATTGAGGGAGTGTGGTAGGACATGAGGTATTTTGTTATATATTTTTAAAGAAGAGTATGGAGAGAGCTGTTGTAGTGGCAGCAAACTACCATATATCAATGAGGTGAGCGGGGTTAATGGCAGCATTGAGCAGAAAAGTATGGGGGTCCTCCATTTGAACACACATATACACCAGGCGTGGCCGGCACAGGTAAGAGCGGTGGGGCGGGGCAGGGGCGTGGGGGGGGAAGTCGACAGACGACGGGATAGGTAAAATTCAATAAAAAAATAAATAAATCCACTTACCTTGCGCTCGCCTCATCGCTGCCTGCGTCAGGCAGACAATTCGTAAATAACACTGATTTTTAACTTCAGAGCGTACATTTTATAAACTGCTATCATTCTTTGTTTTCAGATGCAAAAAGGGATTTCCACATGGTGGATTAGGAATTGTTAATGCAGTTGCTGGAGGCCATGAAGACACCCTTCCAGTCCACCAGGTCATTTCAGACTGTCTTTGGCTGAATTAGTAACAAATAAAGAAACAGAGGGCTCTGTTGTAATCCGACAGACTGCAAAGGAAGGCTTCTGTCACATTGGCTGCCTTTTTTTTCCCCCGGAGTTTTATATAGCGCAAACTTGACCCGAAGGTATCGGGTATTAGAGTGCTTTACATGAGCACCAGTTGCTTTTTTTTACATAAGGACACATTAATTTTTGTTAGGCACAGGGAGATTAATTGATTTGCCCAGAATCACAGGATCTTGAACGTCGTTGCCGAGACTCGAACCCGGTTCCCCAGATTTGAGGTCGACCGCCCCAGCCGTTAGGCTACATCCTCTCCCCACTCTGCACACCTGCACCTTACGTTGCAGGTGTGCGGAATACAGCGCCTGTACCTTGGTCAGACTCCTCTCCTCTGCACCAGTGGGCAGCTCTGTACTATTAGACTAGAGAGCAGTGGTCAGACTCACAGACGTTCTGGTTGCCAAGATCAGAAAGCCGGGGACTCGGACCAAGTAGGTGTACAGGCGGGGCAGGATCATTGACGGAGGTTTGACTACAGGGCTACCCCATCATGCCTAGCGGTCCCCTGTGAAACGGTTTCTCTCCTCAATTTGGATGGAGAACCGCGCATGACAGATCAAACATCTGTAGCATTCACATAAGGAGCAGCTACTCTGCCCTTATTAACTTACAGGATAGGGACTCCCTCTCTCTGTTTTTTCCAGGGTGGATGACCTTTGCCCTGAAGAAAGTCCAGGACCTTCACGGCCGACTCAGGACTGAAACATGTTAGGCAATAGGGTCATAGGACCATAATCACTCCCATTGACCCGATTTTTAATTATTTTAACACCCCTGACAGACCCAAAAATAAAGGGAAACCGGGGCCTGTCTGAGGTTTTTTATCTTTAATCCCCTGGTCTTCATTTTCACAAGAGCTCCCAACACTGTGGAAATGAGCCCACCCCGACTTGTAGGCGTCGGGGTGACCCGATGATGAAGCATGACACCACTAGGGTGTGTGAGGGTAACTAAATAAAAAGGAATTGCTTCCTTTCTCACCTCTTGGTGAATGTAGGTATATATCCTCACACAGACACGTCCCTCATCGCAGTTAGGTATCTCAGTTCTCTGACCACATGTTGGTCTATTGGAGTATTTTTTGTGGTTCAATGCCAAGATCAAGACCTGTTGGCCTTTCTGCCACTACCTTCTTCTATTGTGTTGGTGTCCCTGAGGAAAAACACGCGTTCTCACTTGTGTCCAGCCAAAAATCTCTCCGTATGTTCGGCGGCCTCAAGGTACGGTACCAGAATATCGTCAGAATATTGTCTGACGTAAATATTCTGTTCTCAATATCCTTTAGAAAAATATCATACTCTATATTTTTGTAAACAGTACTTAGGAGACAATATTTTTTAGCTAATATTTCTTGCATACAATAGCCTTACATACAACCTGGCCTCAGAAACAGCATTGCCGTTCTGCATGTTGGGCACCTTTGCCTATGCATCAATTCAGTCCACACCATGATATCACTGTTTATACCGTATATTTTTCAAGCAGTTGCATACACAATTCATTCAGTCAATACCTATTGCCTGGTATGACCATTTTTCAGTACTTTTTTTTTTTTTTTAACCAATATCCTCTTGTCCAACCCCTCACCCAGTAGTAGGGGTGGGCGAAAGATCACAGAAAAAAACTCTTCTGCTATATTCAGTTCACCCTTTGTGATAGCTTTATGGGATATGAAGCCACTCACTGATTACTGAATCATATAACAGCCTGGCTAGTGAGGTATCTCATTGTTAAGCACCACCAGGTATAGCCAAAGTAAAACACCTGTCAGCCTCATGATGAAAAGGAAACCTCCTGGCCCTAAGAAACAAGCACTAGCAAAGCCAATAATGTTGGCTAGCATTTGAAGTTGTTACGAAAAAGAATTAAAAAGCCTAGTGAATGGAAAACTAAAACAGAAAACACTGGCAAGGCAAATAGGTCTGGTGTTGGCAAGCCTCCAATGTTATTTTTACTTAATTATTTTTGCAACTGTATGCAATAGGCAGTAAAAGTTTAAATGTTATATAAAGTAAAATTCCATCCTCTAAAAGGGGCGTGCATGTGTTTGCGAAAACAAATTGTAAAAGTCTTTTAAAAATACATGCAGAAATAGAAGCAGAGACCCATAAGCCTGGTCACTGATACTGACGGCTTTTAGGCAGATGTGCACATGCACACAAGCACAATGGCATCACTTACAGGGAAGAGAGCCAATGGGTGAAGTGGCTTGACCCACTACTCATGCTGGGTAAAGTCTAGAACCTAAGTTTCCAGCCTAGTTCTTCCGTAATGAGGCAGAGCACATCAGAGACATCTCAGTAGCTCCAGCAGTTTACTGCTTGGCAGCCAGGAGCATGGCTTTCAGCTTGCTTGCAGCTTATGGTCAAAGGCGAGGAGTTTCAATACTGCCCTCCCATGTGTCATGTGGTGGTAGGCAGAAGCAAAATGTGAATGACACTTGAACAGACATGAATGAAGAGAGATGGCTGAAATATATTTATATTTATTATGTATTTTATTTTTAGAAAAACAATCTATCAATCAATAATAATCTTTATTCGGCAGTAATCCCAGCCATAAAAGATACCACAGTTAAAAACAGCATCAGAAACGTTTGTTAACAGCATGTCATCCAGGTGTACAAGATCCTAAATTGTCTTTGGCCTCGGTACAATTCTATTAAAATGAATCCATAAAAAATACACATACAAAAAAAAACCTGTTACAAATTCATTAAGATCATTAGTGCAAAAATGCAGAGATCCCTCTAAACATCAGTCCTGTCTCGAGTTTCTTGATTTAAATACTGCTCTTAAAAAACTTGAGATAATAAAAATGGTTCGAGCATTTGACATTAATTGCAAATGTAAAAGTGCTACACGAGCCTGCCTAAACCCCATTTCTTTTAGGTAAGCTTTAGGATACAATCGCCTGGGAAGGGTATAATATTTACATAAAAATACAAAATGTAAGGCATCCTGTGGAGACCTATTGTCGCAGCCACAGGGACCTCTGTCTTCTATACGCTAAACAAAACCTGGAGGGGATGCCAATAGATGGAGGAGCATATTTAATCTAAAACGTGTGATTAAAAATCTGTCATTGTCGCTGGTTAAAATGGATCGATAAGTCTCCATACCCTGTACTGACTTAACTAAGACAAATCCTCTCACCGTAGATTATCTGAATTCCATGCTCTCGCTCGCGGTCTGCCATGGCTTTTTTAAGAAACAAATCTTTGACCAGATTTTTATCCTGTTTCCTTAGTTGGTCATACTTTATAAAAATATCGGCTCTTCCCAGAGCTGATAGAGTTTCCTTTATATACCTTAGCCACGGAATTTTGAGAGCATTGTCAAGTGAAAGGCAATCCTGGATTACTACCTGGTTAAAAGATGCCTCTTCATTAGACCAGACGTTCACCCAACACAACAGGGGCTTAACAGGGACTAAATCGGATATATACTTAATACCTAATTTATCGTGTACAGTACAAGACGGAGTGCCCTGAGGAACTCTCAGGATCCGTCTTAAAAATTTGCTTTGCGCCGTCTGAATTTTATCAGCCCCCAAATACCCCCAGATCTCTCCACCGTACAAAACCCTAGAGGTGCAAAAGGATTGATACAATTTTAAAATCACCCTGTACCTATTCTATGTGCATAATTGGCAATTGCACCCAACAAGATTGCTGAGGTTGTTAAAGCTGTATCTAGGTCATATCTAAAAATGGTTGTTTTCTATACACAATGTCTCTATGATATAAATCATTTAGTGCAAGATATGCTAAAATTGCACTAGTAAAAAGTATTCGCAAATTGATCACTGACTTTTTACAATTCCATTCTGATTTTCTGAACCCACCTATATATTAAAATATAGGTCAGTTTGCATGATAGGGAATCGCAGGGGGTCCCAGAACAACATGCCTACTTATTATTCATCAGTAGGTCACAATTTCGACCTCCTAAGATTGACTACAATCACAGTAATGGTGTCATTTCATAAATTAGCCCGATTTTTATAAAAGAAATGGGGCTGCTTTAAAAGTTTTTCATTTTAATGAACTTTAGTGAGAGCTGGCAATGGTCACCTGTTCATCTGCCTACTTCCTCTGAATCTGCCACTCGGATTCCCAAATGGACCTCTTGCCTATTGAGAATCAATTACCACATCAACTTGGGAGTCGGTAACTGATTAATGATTTGACCAGAGCTACAGTTTCACACTATTGATGCATATTACTAATTTGCAATTTGAAAGGAATCTGAAAACATGCCCCTTCCAAATTGCAAATCGGTAATCATTTACAAATTCATTTTGCTATTCAGAAACGCAAAATAGGTTAGGTAAATAGGAAAAGCTAAGTGATTTATCAGTTGCAAAACCTCAAATTCAGTGGTATGTGACAACTAAATTGCTTATTAGATCTAGCCCTAAATGTGTGATGATTACATGCACTTTTGAGATGTAAATTAGTTCATCATGTATTACAAAGCAAGAACTCCACAGGAAGTTGAATAATACACCAAAAAGTCAATAGTATGAAGCAAGCAAGAAAATATCCCATTCTTATGTGTATTTTAAAAGATTGTTAACAGGGGCGGTTTCTACTTTAGGGCTCTGGGGCTCCGCACTTCTGAAATTCCTACATCTTTTCTGCAAAAAAATATAGATTTATTTAGAGATATGATCTCATATCGTATCTCTAAAAAAAAAATCAATAAATTTAAACCTGAGCTGCCTGTCTCAGGCTGTCTGCCTCACCTCGCTGTGTACAAGGAACCGGAAGCCAGGTAGTAAATCCGCTTTCTGCAAAGTGACGCACGATGCAGGGCTTAACTTTCTAAAGCTCTTCAGTGCCATGGGAGTATTTGGTGATAGCCACTGTAGGCCAGCGATGCTGCTGGCGTCATGGTAATGGCCATTGCAGGCTGCATCCCTGCATGAGGCCAGATGTCATTCCTGGGAATAGATCCCTCCCTTTCTCATTCGTCATAGGGTGGGTGTAGGAAATTGGGTTACTGAATGAGGGGGGGGGACCCTACTCAAGCAGCAACCACAATTCTTGTCGGGGTGAAACACAAGCAAACCCCAAATTAACCTGTGCTTAACCCTCTGGTAGTTTGGCACAAAAGCAGTGAGGCTTAACTTAGAAGCAATGTGTAAAGAATTCATGCAGGGCTTCAAACAGTAATAAAGAGAAAGCACAATACCAGACAAATCCCAATTTAGAAAAATAGAGTCAATTTTAATGAATTATTTAACACCAAAACAACAAAAATCCAATCAGGAGAACTGGAGATATACAGTTTTTAAAGATTTAAGATAAGAATTGCTCCTAACGGCACAAAGCGCCACTCGCCACTATCTGGTCATGCAAGATCTGGTGAAAGCCACAAGTTCATACTGACAGTGCAGGAGCGCAGGTTGGATACAGGGAGCAGGTTAGTCCAATTGAAAGAGTTGCCTTCAAAAGTCTAGCACGTAGATTCCGGTTCGCAGTGGAGGGAGCTGCAAGTGGCAAGGAGAGACGGTTGTCACTGTAGTGTGAAGAGCAGGCGGGGCATCGCGGATGGCTGTCCCTGTAGTGCGAAAATCCTGTTGAATGTTACGGGCAGCCATTGCTGGAGATTTGCATTGACGTTCACTGAGGGCAGTTGATGTTGTAGCGCAAAGTGCAGATCAGATTTCGCATTGGCTTCGCTGTAGCACAAACAGTCGGATTCACTGGAGCTTTGCATTGCCTGTCAGTATGGGTGGAAAGATCTTGGCACAAACAGGCCAGTTCGTGATTGCGAATAGCTCAGAACTTCAGGATTCCTCCTTTTCTTTGAGGAGAAGCTCCACTGATGCCACACCAAGAGTCCAGGATCTGAGGAGCACCTCTTGGGAATCAGGAACTCACTCCAGCAGAGGTTAGCAAGGCTCGGGCAGGCCCAGTTGCAGGTCCAGGCAGCAGGTCAGCTGGGCAGATACAGGGAGGCCTTCGGAGCGTATTATGTCCTTGTAGCTCAGACAGGAGGTTAGTTAGCTGGAGTCACTTCAGACTGGGATGGAGGGTGCAGGTTCAGTCTTCCTTCTCAGCAAGCAGGGCAGGAGGGTGTCCATCCTCTGAAGTGTCCACAGGTCCAGGAGTGTACTGAAGAGTTGGGTCTGAGGGTCCAATATATATACCTGGTTTCAGCTTTGAAGTAGGAGAAGCTTCTAGAGGTTTCCACCCCCAGGGGTGCTTGGAATTTCCTGCCTCCCTGCCCTGGCCCCAGCTTGTCTGGGGTCACAATAGATTGATGTGAAACCCGTTGTGGGTGTGCTGGGGCAGAGCTTTGTGATGTGCAAGTGTGGTAGGTGACAGCTCCCCCCAATCAAGTCAGAGATGGCCCATCCTGCCAAAAGTTATTCCCCTTTGTCTCACTGTCTGGAAGTATTACACAAAGACCAACTGCACCTAGTCATATGACCCAGGATACAGGCTGCAATCACCTAATGGATGGGACAAGAAAATGTCAGCTTTCTAAAAGTAGCCTTTTCAGTATTGTGACTTAAAATCCAACTTAACCATTAAAGAGGGTTTTGAATTGCAATTCTTTAGAAACCAAGCTCGACTTTCTTACATGTTTCCAATTAAAGTATCACTCAATTGATATAACCCAATGTGATACTATGGCAGAGGTAGGCCTTGCAGTAGTGAAAATGAATTTAAGAGTTTTTCCCTGCCAGGACATGTAAAACTCAAAAGTACATTTCCTACTTTGTGCCTACATTGCACCCCACCCCCCTGGGCTATATAGGGCTTACTCTAGGGGTGACGTATAGTTATTAAAAAGGAAGGTTTAGACCTGCAAAAGGTTTATTTTGCCTGGTTGAAATGGCTGGTTAATACTGCACAGGGTGAAATTTTCGGCCTGAAGACATGTTTAAAAAGACTACTTAAGTGTGTGGCACAATAAGAGCTGCAGACCTGCATCGTAATATGTCGGTCGGATTCCTTTCTGACCACCTCATTATGATGGAGGCGGTCGGAAAGGTATCCGATCGGTCATTCCAACTGGCTTCCGACGGGCTCGGAGAGCCTGTCTACCAGTCGGAATGTGGCCAGTAATCCCAAGGGCGCCTCTTTCTGCCTGAGGGACTACGATGTCGGGTTTTGGCAGCCTTTCCGTGCTGCCTGTCTGACACAGAAAGGCTGTCGGAACTCCACTTTAGGGTCCCCCAGCAGGGTCCCCTTGGGTGCACGGCCTCCGGTTGGAGGCCGAGGGGGCACCTGTGGTGCCCCCTTGTTGATCCCTGCACTCCGTGGCAGGCACCTAGAGGTGCCTGCCACGGGGTGCAGGAATGAACTGCACCTCCTATTTTACAATGGGAGCATGCATTTCTGGCCGGAATACATGCTCCCATTGTAAAGTATAGGAATGCAACCAAACAGTGTTCGGTCGCATCCTAATTAGTCAGTCAGGACCGCCGACTGGGTGTCGGTCAGTCCCATGACCGAGACGATGTCGGGCGGAGGAAACTCCACCCGACATCGTAATAGGGCCCTATATGTGGTTGCATCGTAATAGGGATTGCAGAACCGCCTACCCAAGGTCAGGCGGTTCCTTTACGCCCTCCATCGTAATCAGGGCCATAGTGTCCTGATTTGTGGAATACCAGAAAACTGTCAAAAATCATTAAATGCTATGAGTAGTCATGCCTAGAAAATGGTGCTCATACTTGGTGCTTATTAAGGTCCTGATTTATTTAGACTGATCTGTGCAGTGGTTCTACAATGTTTTATCCTCACCCTGGACATGTTTTGATTTTACAGACAGACAGATGTTTATGGTTTCATAATTCTGGGGATCTGGCTCTGTAATATGGCATTAAAACACATTGGAATGGGTCCTTCTCGGGCATTTATTCATGCCTTAACAATAATGCCAAAAACACAGATTGATTTCCGAACAGTGAATGTTAAAAACGTTAAGGTAATGTATGTCAAGGATTTAGTTCATGTTTCTATTTCACATGTTTTACGTAATCATGTATTCCCTAAGAGTGTTAGCTGCTTTGCAACAAGTTGTGTTTTTGTATTTTTTGTGTGCATCTTATCACTCTTTTATAGTGCATACTGTGCACTGAATCGCTCCAGGTGGTTATGACAGGCTGAAAATGAGTTCTGGCGTTGATGCGGATCAGTGACATAAAATCGATCCAACATATCGAGAACCACAAATATCAGAAATTAAATATTGAGAACAAAAATATAGACTCCGTGTACATAACTAAAAAAATCACTACTATGGAGCACACAAATATCGTTAACAAAAATTGTGATTTATACTTATATATCGATAAAAATATCAGAAAAACAAATATTGATACCTAGTATAAATAAACATATACCATGACAAAAATATGGAGTACCAAAATTATCATCTAAATAACAAATAAATTCAATAAAAAAGCCAAAACCCCTATTTTTACACCAAGCAATTACTTCAAAAAAATCCTAAACTTATTAAAAAAAAGTATAATTAAATTAAAATATATTGCAGTACACCAAATTAAACATTAACCCCATAAAAATAGTACACCTACAAAATATACAATAAACACACCTAAAGCATTAATATTAACTATAAACATTTAAATACAAATAACAATATAAAATATTATATCAAAACAAATACTTTTATATTTAAATAATTAGAATTATATATATAATACTACCAATAGCAAACATAAATTAGCGTTTACCAAACAAACATTTAAGTGATAACAAAATTAAAATTGTATTAAACCAACCAATGAAATAACACTATAAACAACTTTAACCAATCAAACAACTCATCCAATTAAACAAACAATATAAAAGGCACACTAATTAAAGCAAATAATTACTCCAATAATGACAAACACTGTAAGGAGAGGAAGCTCTGGAGGGTTCTCGCTACAAACAACTCTACACGAAAATATACATCTCCACAACTACATATCCAAGTAAGTTACACTTACATTTTAATTAAAAAATAAATATTACTAAACTAAAAAATTGTTAATTAACATGTAAATCATAACACATTCAGTAACTTTTTTCGTTTTACACAGACTACCTGAAAGAAAATAAAACAACTTCCAAACCAACAAGCTGCTCCAAAATCTCAATTTTAACAACGCACCAATATTATAAAATAAAGTAGGTATACATAATTAATAAATTAGAAACTCACCCAAAAAACAAACCTAACTCCCTAAACCGTGACAAACTAGCTAAAAATACCAATTTAACTTACTCTAACTTTTTTCCTCTTTCAACAGAAAACAAACATCTGCTCCACGTTTAAATGAGCTGAAAGGAAAAACTGTAAAACCATGCAAAACATCTCAAAAAAACATACAAGTATGTATATAAAATAAAAGTAACTGCATTTTTAAATATATTAATAACTAATATGCTAAATTGAACTATAATATATATTTATACGATTAAACTACTTACAGATATAATGAGAGAAAGTGCCAAATGTATCACTTCACAAAAAGGAAAGCAATTATTTAGTCAAATGGGCTACACCCACAGCCAAGAAAGTGCATCAACAGAAACTATAAACTGGAAATGTATTAAATATTATTCTAATGCATGCTATGGAAGGGTAACTACAAAAGACAGTGTTGTAGTTAATGTAAAAGAGCACAACCCCCCCCCCAAATGTTACAGAAATAGAAGTTAGAGAAAGTTTACAAGACATAAGAGATGCAAGCACTAGTACTAAGGAACCCACGACCAAAATCCTTAAAGACATACTACACAAAATCTCTGAACACATTACTGGCCAACTTCCATCTATCCCCACTTTAAAACATCTAAATACGTGCACTAGAAAAGTCACCAGCGACACACCACCTGCTCCTAGGAGATACCAGGGCATAGACATACCAGACCATTAAACAATTACACATATAGAGGAATCCTTCCTTTTGCATGCCAATAAAAATAATGAAAAACAAATGCTAATATTCTCCACTGCAAACAACTTAAGGAAAGTTACCCAATGCCATACCTTGATGATGGATAGGACCATACATGGTGAATATCAAAACACCAATATCCCTTACATATATGCTTTACTCCCTAATAGACTAAGCAGTAGCTTCTATGAACTCCTAAACTATATAAAACAACAAACAAATAACTAATACCCCCAGAAAATAATCATAGATTTTGAAGATGCTATGATTCAAAAATTCAAAAAATATACCCCCACACAGCCATACACGGCTGTTGCTATTACTTTAATCAAAGTATATGGCAACACCTCCAAAAATCTACACTAAGGGCCTTATTCTAAGTATGGCGGTCCAGAGACCGCCTTACTCGCGGTGGCGGTCTGACCACTGCCACACCTGCAGGTCTGCCTGCTGTATTAGGAGTGTGGCAGTCGAACCGCCGCAGTACCATCATCACGGCAAGGATCCAGGATCCCAAGGCAGTGGCGGTGTGGATTGGAGGATGAATTTGTGGCGGTGGCGATGCCACCACTGCCGAGCAAATTATGACCTGCCTTTCCACCAAGTATTTCATGGCGATGATCCCACCATGAAATGTTTGGCGGAAAGGTAGGGAAAGGTTCCCCCAACAGAGCCCCCGGGCAAATCTGCCCATGGGGGTTGGAGCTGGGGGTGCAAGATGTGTCCCCTCGCAAATGCATGGTCGCGCGCACTGTGTGGCATGCACAACATGGTGCACGGACGAGCATTTGGCGCTGCCATGGCGTCAGTATGCTGTATAGGCTCTCCTATGAGCCTAACATACCACTGCCATGAGACCGCCGCAGTACCGCCAGCTTGCCCAGGATAATATACTCGTAATCCCGTGGGCCGGCTCACCAGGCCTTGGCGGTCTTTCTGGGACCATGGCGATTCCAGTCGAAGACCCTCAAAGTTGTAATAAGGCCCTAAGTGTAGAATATGCCATTAACAGCCAATTCGCCTTCGAAGTCAAAAATTATCCCATTAACCTATGTCCCTGTGACAGGGGTAGTCAAGCACTATAACTTACTAATAGAAAGCCCTTTTTACCAACAAAATGAAGACCACTGTAGTTTCCTATTGGACTATTTTGAAGATATATGGTTTGTCAGACTGCATCGATCAGGACACAGACAGCAAGCAAAAATTCCAGATACCATGGTAGAATGTCTCTGGCAGCACCCTGGCACAGAAAGACAGAGCAAACAATGCAGTGGAAGGATGGCATAATGCCTTCCAATCCACACTAGACAGAACTCAACCTACATTATACAAATTTATCGAAGCATTGCAAAAAGAACAAAGCTACCAAGAACTGAGAATAGAACACTCTGTTACCGAAATTGGCCCTAACATAACAAAAAAACTAAAACAATTGACAACATGCTACAAAGTAAAAGCCCAAATTTTCATGAATAACAAAGGACTAGACTACTTAAAATAAGCAGCCAAATCTATCCTCTAAAATAAACATTAACCTAAATAAATTAAAATCGTCAAAAAAATAAATTTTAAAAATATATGTGACATCTTATTATTATACTAAATTTGGGGAAAATCTTAAACACTAAGGGCCTGATTACGAGTCTGGCGGTCGGACCGCCGTGGAACCACCGACACCACCAGGGAACTGCAATTCCCTGAAGGAAGCGTGGCGGTCAGTGGCTGCAATATGCTTGGCGGAACTGCCGCGGTCCCAACAAGCATATTACAAGTTTTCTCTACGTTGGCGGTGACATGGAGGTTCCTCCTCCATTTCAACCCTGACGGAGAGGAAACAAAGGGGGCCCTAGAGGTCCCCTTGTGCCTCCTCTGCTTGTGCATACACACAGGGGGGCAAAATATGTGCCCTCCTAGTGTGCATGCAAATTTTGTTCCTGCACGTCATGGACTTTTCAGTTCATACCGTGCAGGAACCTTGTGAGGCGTTCCCATTGCAGTGCCTTTTTCAAAGGCACAGCGGCCTTTGAGAGAGGCACTGTCCCACACTGATTAGACTGCCTTGGGAATGCTATGCCACCTGCCCGCCAGACTACAAATAAATTGTAATCTGGCGGACAGCGGAGAGTCCCAGCGGTGCGGGGGTGCGGCGGTGGAGTACCGCCTGCCCTTGCACTGCTGAAATCCATTATCGGGCCCTAAAAGGGTGACATTTACTATTCCTATTCCAATCTAAACCAATTTGGAGAAAGTGTTGGACACTAAAGGGGTGACATTTGTTATTCCCTCTCCAGTAAGAACCAACTCAGGGAAGGTGTTGGACACTAAAGTAGTAACATTTACTATTCACACTGCAATCTAAACCAACTTGAGAAGGTGTTATAAAGGGGTAACATTTACTATTTCCGCTCCAAACTGAACTAACTCAGGGAAGGTGCTGGACACTAAAGCGGTGACATTTACATTCACACTCCAATCTAAACCAATTTGGGGAGTGTGTTAGACACTAAAATAGTGAAACCTACTATTTCCACTCCAATCTAAACCAACTCATGGAAGGTGTTGGACATTAACAGGGTGATATTTACCATTGCCCCTCCAATCTAAACCAATTTGGGGAAGGTGTTGGACACTGAAGGGGTGACATTCACTATTCCTACTCTAATCTAAACCAATTTGGGGAAGGTGTTGGACACTAAAAGGGTGACATTAACTATTCCCACTCCAATCTAAACCAATTTGAGGGAAGGTGTTGGACACTAAAGGGGTGACGTTTACTGTTCCCGCTCCAACCTAAAGCAATTTAGGGAAGGTACTAAACACTAAAGGGGTGTCATTTATTATTCCCACTCCAATATAACCAAACTCAGAGAAAGTGTTGGACACTGAAGGGGTGACATTTACTGTCCCCACTTCAACCTAAACCAGCTTAGGGAAGGTGTTGGACAGTCATGGGGTGAGATTTACTATTCCCACTCCAATATAAACAAGCTCAGGGAAGGTGTTGGGCACTGAAGGGGTGACATTTACTATTCCTACTCCAATCTAAACCAATTTGGGGAAGGTGCTCGACACTAAAGGGGTGGAATGTACTATTCCCACTCTAATCTAAACCAATTTGGAGAAGGTATTGGACACTAAAGGGATGACATTTACTATTCCCACTCCAATCTAAACAAGCTCAGGTTTGGGCCCTGAAGGGGTGACATTTACTATTCCTACTCCAATCTAAACCAGTTTGGGGAAGGTGCTGGACACTAAAGGGGTTACATTAACTATTCCCACTCCAATCTAAACCAATTTGGGGAAGGTGTTGAACACTAAAGGGGTGAAATTTACTACTCCCACTCCAATCTAAACCAATTTGGAGAAGGTATTGGACACTAAAGGGGTGACATTTACTTTTCCCACTCCAACCTAAAGCAATTTAGGGAAGGTGTTAAACACTAAAGGGGTGACATTTATTATTCCCACTCCAATATAAAAAAAACACAGAGAAAGTGTTGGACACTGAAGGGGTGACATTTACTATTCCCACTCCAATATAAGCCACTTTGAGGAAGGTGCTGGACAGTAAAGGGGTGGCATTTACTGTTCCCAATCCAACCTAAACCAAGATAGGCAAGGTGTTATGTAAGTCTGTTTTTATATAGCGCAGCTACTCACCCTTACGGGTCTCAAGGCGCTGGGGGCCGGAGTGGAAATTAAGTGAGCTATTGCCCAGAGTCACATGGTGCTGAGCTGAGCTGCCGCCGGAGCCGGGGATCGAACCGTGAACCCTGTGCTCCGAAGTCAGCTGCCCTGGCCGCTGCACCACACCTCTCCACACTGAAAAGACAGTTAGACAGTAAAGGGGTGAGATTTACTATTCCCACTCCAATGTAAACCTACTTGGGGAAGGTGTTGTACACTAAAGGGGGGACATTTATTATTCCCACTCCAATATAAAAAAAACACAGAGAAAGTGTTGGACACTGAAGGGGTGACATTTACTATTCCCACTCCAATATAAGCCACTTTGAGGAAGGTGCTGGACAGTAAAGGGGTGGCATTTACTGTTCCCAATCCAACCTAAACCAAGTTAGGCAAGGTGTTAGACAGTAAAGGGGTGAGATTTACTATTCCCACTCCAATCTAAACCAACTTGGGGACGCTGTTGGACACTAAAGAGGTGAAATTCACTATGCCCACTCAAATCTAAACAAACATATTGAAGGTGTAAAAACCTTAAAAATGTAAATGAATTCAATCCAATTCAAAATATAACTTTTTACCTACAATATCATATTTTACAAATACAAAATGCATAATTAATACTACACATTATTACGCTTAAGGAAATTATATATATATATTTTAAACTACTATTATTTATATAAAAATGTAATAAAAAACTAAGGGGCCCATTACGATGGCGGGCGGAAGCACAACCGCCGTGCTGGCGGATGCAGAAACCACCAGTTACCGCCGGCACGCAGCAGTCCACACGCCCGCTCAATTACGATGCGAAAAGCAGGCCAAACACCGCCGGCAAGCCAGCAACACCGTCCGCCATCAAAGTGCGCCCGCACACGTAGCGGCGCAGCACAACTGACACACACCGTCCGACGAAACACGTCCCGCCCGGCGCATAAATTACGATGCCGCAAACAAACGGCTCCCACGGCAAAGAGACACCGCACGTGAAAGAGAGGCGGAAACACGGACGCAGAGCACGGACAACGAAGAAGCGGCACCCCGGGCATGAATCCAGCACTGCAGGCCCTTCCCATGCTTCTGCTGATGCACCACCAAGGACGCAACGTACCGCGGAGACGCAGGTAGGCACACACACAACAAGTGCACGCAAACAGCGCACACAGTGCAAGGGCGGAAAAAGCGGACAACCCCCACCAGCGCGTGTACACTACACATCCACCATCGCATCCACATATGACACACAGGCCAAATCGTAACATCGCAGAACACATGTGTACACACCACCTGGGACTAGGAACCAACCACCCCGTCACGGCCCCAAAGCGCCGATGACGCCGCCACACATGCGCACAACGCAGAGGCCAACCGCAGCGCCATGCATGCGTCGCACACAGACACAGGGACACAACCAAGCAGCACACACATCAGCCCCACCCCGAACGCACATGACACGTGACAGGCCGGCCACAGACATGTCCCCAACGCCCAATTCACGGACAACACCCAACGCCACACAAACGACGCACACATGTCAGTGAAGACACGCAACTGCAGGACACACCCCAGTGTAACAAACATGGCGTAGCACACAGCGGCGGCAACACCAACTAGGAGAAGCAGGGCCCCTTCGGGAAGAGGAACGCCAGTACCACACTGAAAAACCCATACCACCCTGCACATATGAACAAGACACATGAAACGGAACACCAAAGAGCCCGGGGACCGACAACAGGTGGCCCAAGAATTACATCCACACACAAGGCCCAACGCAGAGCGGAAAGGCAGCCTGCCGCCCACACAAGGGAGAGCAGACAGCACTGAATGACCTTCCATTCCAACACCGAAACCACAGCCCTACGACAGAAGCCGGTGAATACAGCCATTGTCCAAGAATAGACCAACACAGGCATGCCGAGGAGACCGACCACAGGGCAGATAGCGCATATCACAGAAGCACACAACGGACGGGGAAGAAAGAAGAAAACACTCCCCCATGTCGGCCACATGCAAGTTAATTGGAAGGAGTCACACAGCACTGACCTTGAACTGTCTGAGAAGCATGTGGGAAGAGGGCCCGTGTCCTCCAAACAAGCCAACAGAACACAAGTCCTGTCTCCCCACGACTACACAGAGCTCACAGCAACCCCGGAGCGTGCACATTGCAGACTGCACACACAGCCGGAGCACGCCACCTCTACGAACCGCTGCGAAATGGCAACCGCAACACACCTACCCAACTACGCCGAACAGCTCAAGCTGTACCAAACCAACACGATACATACATTGGGATGCGATCTCCTGTCCCTGCTGAACGTAAGTTACCGACTGACTTACCGCATCACATTGTTCAGCTGCGTCATGCCCGTCTTCTACTGTCGGAGGTGTCCCTACCAGCATCCCGTCGAGATATGCCTCTCCAACCCGGCATGTCTGAAGGCGGACCTGCTACCACTACTCCTCCCTCTGGACGCACACGACAGGGCCTGCTCTGCCTATGGGGGCATGGCGTATGTGGCCAACATCGCACGCGCACTGAAATGGAACCACTGTGCCTCCACACGACGGATCATCGAGAACAGCTACATCGAATGTCACCCAGCATGCCCCATCATGGTCCTCCAAGGGACAACCTACGAACAACACCTTGACAGCCACCATCCGCTTCATTGGCTGGCAAACATGTACACCACCAATGACATGGAAGCCCTGCTGGACGGCATCGCATACCTGACAACCTGTAAATACGTCGGACCACAACGCAGGTTCCCCGAGTGACCTATGAAGTCCAACCCCGCACCCATGCTCAGCTTCCGCACGGACTGGCCAGTCACCACCACAACAGCCATACCAAACGACCGGCAACTGTAACCACACCATCAACGACATCGCCATGACATCGGATATGACCGGGACATGCACACTGTTCCCCATCACATCCAGGAACACCGCATGCATCGTGGGAGGCAGTGGCATGGGCTCTGTGCATCGCACCCACATGGACGGAACTGCACGAACAACCAGGACACGACATGGATCCAGCGCACATGGACACACACACCGCTCAGTGGACATGAATAGGTCGCCTGGAGTCTGTGGGTGCTGCACCCCTCCCACCCCCGCCCCGGGAATCCCATACCAGGACCTTTGCATGGACGACAAGTGCATACAACAACAACACGACCCCAGTGACTGTGACATGTCCAGTAACCACCACAGTGCAACAACAAGTGGCACGCCGCTGCATGCACGCAAGCACATGCCCTGATGTCATCTCACATGCACGCGTGCATGAGGAACAACCGCAGCAAACCTGTCACATGGAACTGAGATGGACTGTGCCCATGATGCCGAGCGGTCTGGTAGGCTACATGTATACCGTCTGTGTCAAAGTCCGCAGCTCCGCAGCTATACGTAAATGTACATTAGCACAGCCTTGGCCAAGCAGATGTAACCCCACACCCTATCCCATTTGTTATCATGCTCAGTATATCCTCAACATGTATTCCGCTGCCAGTAGTGTCCACTATACTGCATCACAGAGGACAGAAGACTCAATATAATGTTTGAAACCAGAACTGTCTCCGCTGACTCATTTCACAAGTACGAATGAGAGAGGATGAGAGTATGTGAAGTACACGGCAGTCGTGACATGACCATGTAGTCCACTGGTATTGGATGTCAACGCAAATGAGTAGCACTACTGTGGAAGACACACATGTGTCGTGTGAAGTCGTATGGACGCAGTGCTCAGGTGGGTGGGTGCGACGGGTAGATGCGCACATGCCAAGTTGGAGCACGCCGTGTTGGGAGGGGTCATGAACAGTACACCACCGCTTCCCTGGGCATTGTGAGAGGACACCTGTCGGGGGGAGTGAACACGTGTGTGCACAGCAGCCGGGCACACGTACAAAGCGGTACCAGGCGCACCTCAGCCCACCCTCTGTGGACAAGCTGGATCCTGTTGTGCGCCCGCCATGCCCCTTGACAAGGCACACACAGCCCCAGTCGACCAGGTGTAACCCCAACATAGTCAATCCGCACAGGCGATACAGGGCACGGGATGGCAGTGGAGCATGGTGTGTGAGAGGTCTCCTCGCGCTCCTCCTGGTCATATCACGCAGGCAATAGAACCTCAACGTCTAGCATGGCACAAGTCAAATGGAAGTGTAGGGGGACGCACCACAGCACGAGCAGCACTGACGTCACGGGAGGTGGCTCGCACCATCCCATCCATTGCCCATCATACCAACCACGCCACATGCCATTGCGACTAAGTGCAAGCGCGTGCGCCACCACCCCCGAGCCCTCCCCAGAGAGGCCAAAGAGTGAATGTGTGGGCCATCAGCCACAGACGGACGCGGCCTGGCCGCAAGGGCAGCCACAGCCACTGGGTGTCACAGGTGGCGGATCCGGAAGGCGAAGACTGTGATGCATAGTCCATGCAGGCCGGGTCTCCATTTGGGGCACCACGCAGGTGGATGGCATCCCGCCACACATCATACCCTGGACCCACACATACACTCCTTGCCCTCTCTGGTGCGAGCTTGGGGCTGCCTGTGCAAGCGCTAGCCTCGCAGGTGAGCATGCATATTGGGGGGCGAGGGGAGGACATGAGGGCTGGGGCGAAGATGACTGTATCACTGTCAGTTAGTACAAGGGATGACCCAGATGTGGAAAGGAAGAGACGTGTCCCGTGTGTACTGCAACTAGTCGCCAATCCAACTACCCCCCATGTCCGGAATGTAAGCCCGCACCTAGGCCCGCCCATCCGCCACATCGAACATACCACCAGCACGACAACCTTCCCATTCGAAACACTGACTGGGGGTGGCGACCAGTGAACAATCATGTGTAGCCTACCCACGCGTACATGTGGGCCCTCCATGATCCATGTCACCTGCGGCAAAGACATGACATGCGCAATGAGGGAAGTGAGGAGAGCTGTCCGCCCCACGCGCAGAAGGTGCATCAGCTCCACAGACCCAGCAGCGAGTCCAGCAGGGGTCACATGTGCAGGGGCAGCTGTGCCTGGTGTGAAGGCACATGCATATAGACAGCACATCGACCAATGTGTAGTCTGCCCACATCCACAGTCCATCATCATGCGGACATAGGAATTGAACACAGGGCAACACATCTTAGTTGGTGCACCCACCGTGACCAACAATGCGCAATCATCGACGTACCCGCCCTGTGCATGGCCCCCACCCAACGGAGGCACATCCAGTGCCACCATCCCACACACACAAGCCTTCCACGGAACATGCTGTGTCCAATGGTCAGTACAGAGTCAGCGCCCATCTGGTGGATCCTGAACAGGAGACACATGCACACACATGCCAGCTCCCACTATGTACGTCTGCCACCTGGCACGTGCAATGTAACCTCTCACCTGTGACGTGTGACTGCAAGCACACAGCCGTCTTGGCATGGGGCTGTCAATGTGGACACCAGTCAATGTTTCGGGAGCTGTGATCCGTACAGTGCTGTACATAGGGTGCAGTGCTGACACCTACTACTGTCTCATATCCCCTCGTGCCACAGGTCCCACTTGTATTGGCCGCTCAGCCCGTGCCCACATCGTCGTCGTCGTGTGCCATACTCATCCAGCCTCGGAAGCAGTTCCATGCTCAGCAGACACTCATGTTGCCGTGGCGTTGCCGCTTGACGAATATGCAGTCAGTCCCCATCAGCACGCCCGCAAGTCATTGGGGCCTAGATCCCCATGTGCATGCACATGGCAGTGGTATGTCTCACTTGCCATTGCCATTGTTGGGAGACCTGTGTAAGTGTATTGTGGCCGTGCCGTCCCAGCTTGACAGCTGGGCTGTGGCTCATGTGCTTGCTCAGTCATGTCAGTGATGTGTATGCGAAATTGCTATGTGCCGTGTTGCTTTGACATGTGTCCTCTGCCATTTTCCCCAGGCGGAGACCGAACATTGACCGCCCATACCAATTGCTGGCGGACATGGACGATACAGAGGTAATCAGGAAGTTTCGGCTGGACAGGCCAACTCTGCATCGACTGTGTGCCATGTTAGAGCCCCATCTCCGTCCCCGCAGGGTGTATCCGACTGCTGTCACCCCCACGGCTAAGGTGATGGCCGCCATGCATTTCTTCGCCACTGGGTCATTCCAGCACACAGTGGGCAGTGGAGGAGGGATGTCCCAGCCCATGTTCAGCAAGGTGCTGAGGGATGTACTGGCAGCCATGATGCTGTACCGGAACAGGTACATCAGATTCCCCAGGGCTCGTGAATTGGCGGCAGTGAAGGGTGCATTCTATGCCCTTGGCAGAATCCCACACGTCGTGGGAGCCATTGACTGCACTCATGTTGGCCTTGTTCCACCACAGGCCACTGAGCACCTGTACCGCAACAGGAAGCACACGCACTCCCTGAATGTGCAAGTGGTGTGCCTTGCGGACATGGTGATCACCCACGTGTGTGCCAAGTTTCCAGGCTCGGCCCATGACGCACACATAATGCGCAACAGCATCTTGCCACGACTGATGGCCAATCTGCAACAGGATCGTGCCTGTATTGTCGGTGAGTATGTGGAGTGGTGTAGCGTGCTGGTTGTGCGATGCTGTCCCCTGTCCAGTTGGAATTGCAATGGTTCTCTGTGTCCCTCACACCCAGGTGACTCTGCGTATCCGAATGGGGCATGGCTGCTCAGTCCATTGAGGAATCCTCGCACCCCAGCAGACGATCGATACAATGAGGCACATGGGAGGACCAGACGTGTGGTCGAGCGTACTTTTGGCCTCCTCAAGTCCAGGTTCAGGTGCCTGGACCGCACCGGGGGTGCACTGGCGTACTCCCCACAGAAGGTGTGCCAGATAGTGGTGGCGTGCTGCATGCTGCACAATCTGGCCATTCGGAAGCAGATCCCCCTCATTGTGGATGACGGAGATCAACCAGGGCCCCAGCCCGCAGACCAGGACAGCTCGAGTGAGGTGGACAGCGGAGAGGAGGAAGCTGGGAATGTGCGCCAGCAGCTCATCGCCCGCTACTTCACTTGACGGTGAGTGTCCATGTACGACGGATGATGTGTCTGTATCTGTGCAGGTGTGTGTGTGCTGTGTCAGGGTGGCCGTATGTTCACTGCGTGCAGTGTGTCAACGCTCCATGGCCAGGGTAGTATGCCACTGTTGGTGACTGTGGCATTGTGCCCTATTGCTCTGTGCGATGTGTGTACATTGCTTGTAGTTGTTGACATGTACTGTGTGATGGGTGTGTGACACACTCATTGAATGTGCTCCTGTTCTGTCTCCCACCCCTAGGTCCCTACAGGCCCTCCGGATTCCATTGCCATGCCACGCATCAGGTGCCTTTCCGCCCAAGGTGGCCGTTGTATTCCGTACAAATAAAACACAGGGCACAAACAGCAGTTAGTGAATAAGGTGCATTTATTACAAACTGTGACATGTGATTGTGTGTAAGGTGATAACAAAAGTGGTGCGTGCAGTGACAATGAGCTGTCGGTCATGGCTGCGTGATGATCAGGGTGTACCCACTGGTTCTATGTCCATAGTCCAACACACACATGCCATCCAGCTGGCTGTGTGGAGTGGGATCGTAGAGCAAGTCAATGCAGTGGCTGGTCAAGGAAGGCTGGCGGAAGGCTGGCTGGCTGCCTCACTTGCGACTGGAGCGTGCGAAGTCCTCCCGGGAGATCTGTTTCCTCTTCGGACGGCCCCTTCCACGTTTGGGAGGGGGGTGTGTGGTGGCGACCTGCTGGTGGTGGGTGAGGTGTGCTCACTGGCTGTGGACGCAGGGGAAGTGGACACTGCTGCCCGAGCCTGCGCCCTAGCAGGTGGTGGCGGAGGTGGTGTTGCTGGCCTTGCCTGTGACCCCACCGCCACCACCAGCTGGCCCATGAGGTCCACGAGTTGGTCCATACGGGACACGAATTGGCCCATATGGGCGTCCATGGACCTCAGCACCCCCAGCACCTCCCGCGTGTCAGTAGCAGACCTGGCCCATTGTCCTTGGGCCTCTTCATAGGCCCCAAGGACTCTGGCCATTTGAGGCAGGGCATGGCTCCCAGGGGAGGCTGGCGTTTCCCTGACCCTGCTCCTCCTACCAGTCCTGCTGCCACCGGCCCTGCCCACTAGCCACATTGCACACCACGGTCCTCGCTGTGGCTCCCAGGGTGGATCCAGTCGGCCGGGCCACCACCTGCGCTGGGGCTGGTGCCAGCGAAGACGTGGTGGTGGTGGAGGCGGTGGTGGTCGGTGCGGCGATGGTGGCGGTTGCGGCAGTGGTAGTGGCCGCAATGACCGTGGGTGTGGCCGCAACGACAGTGGCAGCAGGGGACTGGGACTGTTCAGCATCCCTGGATGATGGGTTGGTGGGTAGGAGGGGTCCTGGGGAGCGGCTGGGCCCTGCCACGCCAGATGGGCCAGCTTGGTGGTCCGTGTCCGAAGAGGAGGACAGATCCTCCAGATCCGTGTGTCCTCGTTGGGGGCTTGTAGGCTGGCTGTGCTGGCTGCTGTCTCCATCCCCAGCATCCAGCAGTTCGTCACCTGTGGAGAGAATGAGATTTGTTATTGTGTTGCACCTGGCGAAGTATGTATTAGTCGTCTGACATTGGCAGTTCGTGCACTCTCGTACATGGGTTTCCCGGAGGCGAGTGTGTGGCTGTGGCATCTGTAGTTGTGTGTGCTAGGCAATGGGACTGTGTGCTGTGCACATGTGGCATGGGACGGATTGGCCATGCCGATGGGTGTGTTGCTGTGCCCCTACTCATTGTGACTCTGGTGTATGCGGGCTCCTGGCCCATCCTGGGTCTGGTTTGTACTTTGCTTTTGGAGTTCATATGGAACGCTTAGGAACGCATATGGCAACATGGGGGCCATGCCCCAGATTCGCATTTGGGAGGGGATATGCTTTTGGGGTTCAAATGGAACGCTTAGGAACGCATATGGCAACATGGGGGCCATGCCCCAGATTCGCATTTGGGAGGGGATATGCTTTTGGGGTTCAAATGGAACGCTTAGGAACGCATATGGCAACATGGGGGCCATGCCCCAGATTCGCATTTGGGAGGGGATATGCTTTTGGGGTACATGCTGTGAGCCATGGGTGCCGAACGTGACATGTGTTGTGGCAGCATGACAGTGCATGGTCTGAGGTGTGTGCATGCCTGACATGCCCTGCATATTTGCTGTCTGTTGTGGTTACTGGACATGGCATTGGACGCATCGTTATGAGTGAGTGATAGTTGTGTGCCAGCCAACGTATTGCAGTTGTCCCATCTCCTTGGTGTGCGTGCTGCCCTGTGCCATGTGCATCACTGCAGTGCTCGGGGGGGTGTGGCCCATGTTGCGTGTTGTTGCTCACAGTGTGTCGTGCGCTTAATTGACTTCTGGCACATGGTTGGTCATGGGCATGTATCTTAGCGTGACTGCTGTATGTGTGGCAGCTGTGCGGATGACATGCCTTTCATGAGACTGGGGCTGACGGATGGGATGGATGGTATGTTGTATGTGCATGGTGTGTCTGTGTGTTTGATGGGTTCAGTGGTGTTCGTGTGCATTTATGTTGTTCCGCTCTGTTGCGTCTAGTGTTGTTTGTCTTACATAGGCGTAGTTGTGGGGTGTGGGGTTGACAGGCAGTGGGGGCTACATGGACAGGACTTCAATGGTGTTTCGGTTGTGTGTGATGAGTTGCACAGTGGCTGCCGTGTGGGACTATATTCAGTGTGGCTTGTGCATGCAGACGTGGCTCCTTGGGTGTTGCTATGTCTGTGATGGGTCATGTGGGGTGTGAGTCTGTTGTTCATGTCCGTGTGCACATTGTTCACTTGTTCGTGACGGTGGGCGGTGCTGCGTGTTCGTCTGCTACGTGACATGTCCCATGTGTTGGTGGTGTTATGGTCCTCATGCCTCCAGTAATCCAGCCCTGTCCAGTTTCCCACCTGCAAGTTGTTCGTGCGTGCACTGTACTGGATGCCACATGGCTCTAAGCGGGGGTGCTCCATGTTGCAGGTCTGTGGGGGTGGGGGGTGTAGTGGGTCGTGGGGGTGGCTGTACACCCACTGACACCGATTGCTGTGGACCGTGATGTCTGCCTTTCGGCTGTCGTTGTGCACTGCGGTGGCTGACACGTGGCTGTGGGGTGTGGGGGATGCTCCTCCTTGCTGTGCTGTGGGACTGGGGCCTGGTGTGTGTTGTACTTGGGCTGTCCACCGTCCCACCCACTGCACTTTGTGTTCCTGCCACTTACCTGTTACTTGTCGGTTAGTGCAGCTGTGGCGGACACATGGGTGTGGTGGGTGCTCGTTGTGGCGCTTCTGGCATATTTGGGGACCTGTTGGTGGTTACGTGGCTGGCTTAGTGTACACATGTCCCCACGCATCTTACAGTTGTTCGGTTTGGGCTGTGTGTGGTGGTGTCTGTTGCATGTGTGTGTGATGTGTTGTGTATTGTGTGCTGGACATGGGGGTGTTTGTCCCTGGGAGCTGTGGCATGGTAGTTGCGCATGTGAGTACATAGCGGTGTGCTGGTATACATTAGTTTGTACTTACCAGCCTCCACTCCCTGCTAATCCGGCGAGGATCTCCGGATGTATTACGACTCGCACCTTCTCCTCCCACGCTTTGAAGGTCTTAAAGAGCGCGGGATTCCCTCCGCCAGTGACGGCAGCCAGCTCTCTGTTTTTGCCCTCCTTCTTCTTGACCAGGCTCTTTACGTCATTCCAACGTTTGTTTATCTCGACTCTGTTCCTGGGCAGGGTCCCGACTGCATTGACCTGGTCTACGATCCGGTTCCACATTCTGTTTCTGGTGGCTAGTGGTGTGTGCTGGACCATGTTCCCATAGATTTGTGGGTACACCTTGATGATCTCGTCGACCATGACCGTCAGCTCCATGGGCGTGAACTTGGGCATCCTTTGTGGTGCCATGGTGTTTGTGGTGCTGGTGCGGTGTGTGTTGTGTAATGTGCAGGGGGTTTGTGGTGCCGGTGTTTGGTGGTGGTGGTGGTGGTGGTTGTGATGTGTGCGTTTCTGTGGTGTGCTGCTGTCCTTGCTGTGTCACTGTGTCCTCTCCTCTCCTCTCTAGTTTGCAATGTAGCAAGGGGTTGTGGTCTGTGGGAGTGCTGCTTTTGTACTCACCTATGTGGGTGTGTCCTCATGGTCTGTTGTTTTCAGGTGTGTTGTGTCTGGGGTTCTGGCCTTTGTATTTTTTGTTTGTCCGGGGGTGTTTTCGGGATGTGTACTGTGCTTGTGTATTTGTGTGTGCCTTGCTGTGTGGACTTATTGGCCATGTTGTGTGCTATTGGTTTTGTGTGCGGATGGTTTCTGTGCAGGTACGTTGGCGCCATGGCTTCTGCCGTGTCGATTCTCATCGGCGTTGTTTGCGCTGGCGGGCGGTATATTTGTTGTTTTTCCGCGCTCATGGCGGTGCGATCGTAATTTCACGTGCGGTGTGTCGGCCGTGTGGGCGGGCGGTTTTGTGTTGTCGTGCGTGTTTCCGTCCGTGGCGGGCGGTTTGACTCCGACTCGGACGATGGCGGGCGGTATTTTGTGTGATTTTTCGCCGATGGCGGTTTTCGGTTTGTGTACTCATAATGGCGTGGTCGGTGTTCAGGCGGTGTGTGCGGGCGGATTTTTGCCGCTTCCATGCCTGGCGGATTTATTTGCGCCGGGTATCGTAATGGGCCCCTAAGTTTATTATTTAATAATAAAATTTCAAAAGAAGTCATTAATATTTTCTACCATTGAAAAGATTTCTAAAAGTACAACTACCTTTCTTTCAAAAAACTAAATTTTCTAAAAACAATTCTCAAAATGATTACAATTTTTTGACATTATAACAATTTTTTAATTTCTAAATATTATATTAATTATTAATACAATTACAACAATCCCATAGAAAAAAATTAATACTTTTAATGTAAACATATAAATGAGTACAAAAATAAAATTATTTAAACATTTTCAAACATATTTTAAATATTTTTAAATATTTAATATTTTATTTAAAAAACATTTACATTTATCTAATTTTACATGAAATTTAAAACTAAAATCAAAATATAATATAAAAAATAAATTTTCAAATGAATAAAAGAAGTTGCATATCTAAAAGTATATGAATTAAAAATTACATTATACATTTTTTTAAAATCTCCCTACCCTTATCCCCTATTAACCCAACATCTTGCTACTAAAGGAAAATTTCAATTCTTAACAAAAAAACATTAAAACAATTAAAATGTACACATTATAACAATTTATTAGATACAGATCATTCTAAAATTAAATCATATACAAAAATATAAACACATAGAAAAAAAACCAATACATTACATACTATTTTACACTAAATAAAATATTATATCCAATGATATTTACTAACATTGATAGTTTTTTACATCTTAAAACGATATTTTTACCTTTGATATTCCTGTCCATGATACATTGATGTATATATAAGATCCCAATATTCTTGACATTATATTTCTGCAATGCAATATTCTTTCCAATATTTGGTCCAAACACCGTTGAGGCTGAAGGCAGTGCGAGTTTCTCACAGTGCCTGTGAGTGGATTGGTCTCACTGCAGAGCAATGCCCTCCTGTTGTAATTGAAATTCTGTGTAAATGTGTGTGAAGAGTGTACTCAGTTGTCAAAATATTGACAAGGCAAAGGTAAAATGCTTACATGTATGCAGTGTATGTTTAGGGGCTGTGAAGTGAAGGAGATGCGAGGAAGTACATTCATGATAGAGTGAAAAGTGGGTTCTGCAGAAGAAAGAGATAAGGTTTAAGATATGTAGACTGACCAGATGTGGAGAGAAAAAGGGCACACTAGTCTAGTATAGAGTGGGCATAACTGAAAACCAATAGTCCTTCCGCAGGTCTCAAAAATATTTAATACGCAATTTCAGAATTGAAACATTTTCAATATTAATTATTTCCAACAAAATCATTGTTGTTACTCTTTTATGTTAAACAGCTAAGAACCATTGACAAATACAGTAGTCCTTCCAGAGTTTAGGTGTATGTCGGTTGAGGTGTAATATACCTGGATGCAAAAACAGAAGACTCAGAGAAAAACCAAAATTCTGGTCTTGTGGGACATTATGGACATCACAGGAATTTAGTTTGCATGTTTGAGCCATACCCCTTTTAGGGACCCCCACTTTTTCATCCCACTTAAAGTTCTGTGTGCAAATATTTCTATAGGACTTATTTGCAGCGAGCAGCTGTGGGTGCTTTCCCAAGCCTGACTAGAGCATTTTCTTCCAATGTCGATACCACACAGAATGCAACAACCTGGACAAGCACACACTTTAAAAGACCTGAAGTTGTCAAACTGTATAATTTGCACACTACAGTAACTGTTGAACATATTAATACAGAAAGATATGGGGCAGTTTTAATGTGTTTAAATATTTTAAGACTACACATTCACAATTGCTTTACAAACCTTCTTTTCTCACTAAATTCTTTATTAAAATTTGCTTTAAATGCACCATTTGCCAATCTTTTTTCAAATTTATATCGGGGTGGCGGAGCCCCCCAAACCCTATGTTTGTCCATCTAGCTTGCTTACTTCGCTCGCTACAAAAAAGTCATAGCTAAGTTTTATGCCCCACTATTTTCAAATGTCACCAGCTGCATTGATTGTTAATAGTAGGTCTCACAGTTAAATACGCTATCAAATATGACCTAACATTGCCTAAAGGCTGAATGTACCTGGGGTGCTTCCAGTCTTCCACTGTTCACAAGAAAAGCAACTTCCATCACTGATCGAAAAATGATCTTTGAAGCAAAAAATATCCCTTTAGTCCACCAAAGGTCTGTCTTCTGTTAACAAAATGCAAGCAATCTTTCAAACTACGCAAAACCTTTTTTTGCCTTCTGCACCTCCCAAATAGTTGCATCGCTAGAAAATGCAGAGAACTTTAATTCTTTTTTCTTTCATTAATTAATTGACATTGAGCTCCTCCTGCATCAGAACTCCTTTTGTCCCACTGCAGACGAACATTTAGCAGAGTATGATTCTAATGTACTTCAGACGGATTCTATAAATCTTCATTTTTACTCAAGCCTACTTATAAATTGGCAAATATTTTCACAGCCGTGTCAACAAGAGTCAATGCTGAAACTATTGTTCCTAGTATTAGGAAGTTGATCAGCTGTTTAATTGCATCTGGTGTATTCTCTGGTAATCTGAGGAAAGCTAGGGTTTTTTCGCTTTCAAAAACATATCTGAAGACAGAGATCTGGACCGATTATCACCCAGTTGCTGACCTGCATTTGCTAGGGAAAGATCTTGCAACAATAATCTGCATTCAGTTGCAGGCCTCTCAAGGCGAGTGAGCCATCATTTTAATCTAAGACCCAAACATTGCTCCGTACAGGTCTGGACTGGATGTTTGGAACGATGGGATGGTCACGTCAAATTTTTTGTTGGGGTCGTTGTCTTTTCCGATAATGTTGAACCTTTCTGCAAGATCATCCCCATAGATTTGCAAACCAAGTTAAAACCTTGGGATTGTTCTGAGATTAATGCATGAGTCTCTCTAATCAAATTCGCAGGTTAAATCCTAATGGTTTAAATTATGCCTACCTCAGAGGATGCTGGAGTATCTGCTTACATAGTCCCATGACATCATAGTAGAAACATTGTTGATGTATACCTTGGACTATGTAAATTACCTGGACCAATTGTATGATAACAGTGCCTACAAACCTCAGGAGTGTATTTGATTTTGGGACCCCCCAAAAGGGATTCATTGTCCTGTCGATCCCTTTACTGTGAGTAAAAGTCTGGATTCATCTTACGAGCCTGACTCTTGTCTATAAAAGTATCAGGGAAGGGCTCACAAGATCGTAGTCCAAAAAATATAAAATATGCCCCAAACCTCACCGACTAATTGATATCTTGATCATGACTGTTCCCACTAAATCTAAGTCTTGGGCCAGATGTTTGTGCACATGGGTGTGATTTTGCATGAGCTAGATTGGTGTAGTCACCTACAGGTGTGTGTGTGTAGTCCTGCGAAGGGGGTGTTAGCACTGGGCTTGGGTTCACATTTTGGTAAATAGTCTGTAATAATTTCACCCTTATATGATTGCTATATGTGTCTTTTTTTTAACCAGCAAATGCCGACAATGTTCATTTTTTGCTCTAAGTGCCACTTGCATATTTCATAGTCCCCTTTCTGATACTTGTAAGGTCACTGAATCTGGTTCATGCTGGTTTATACTGTTTTAATCAAATTTTAATAATCCAATTATATAAAAATTCGGTGCATTCAGAGTGAGATAGAACCCATGGTGATCAATACAATTTAGATTGAGGACTGTCAATGAATTAAACACAAACAGATGATTAAGCCAGGAGACCACAGTGTTCAAGTTTATTTATTAGCATAGAGAGTTAATACAGTCCAGATTTATGCTAAAATAAAATAAATTGAAACACAATACAAATATTTCCACCTACAAATCAGGTAACATACTCAGAATTCTAAAACTATTGCAGTTGGTACTTGGATACCAAACTGTAAAATGAAAAATCTTAATTTTAGGGACAGCATCATTTTATTAGGAAGCTGGGTTTAAAATAATACTGTCCCATAAATGATTGCTTTTTTAAACATATTGTTGTATCACCATTCTTATAATCATAGTATCAGGATTATGTCGTTCAACGCATTAGTACATTTTTGTTCATCATATATGCAATTCATCGACATTTGTGTCCTTTCCTCTTTTGTGTCTATAACTTCAGAGGCTATACTATTTTATATAACCGCTTAACTCTTAACTATGGTCAGATTGACCATTTATGGTGTATTTTGTGTCTGTGAATTCATCGATGCAGGGTGAGGGGCTGGGGCCGCCCGATGTCAGCACTTTCCCCCTCGGTCCTCTGTACAGTCAGCTTTAATTTTATATTTGATGCATGAGCTTTGTGACTTCTTCTTTTTGATTTTGACAGTGTTTTACTATCTGGGACTGTTGTCCTCTATGCCTTTATAGCTGAAATCCATCACAATGTCATCCCACGCCCAGCAGTGTTTAAATTCCTCAGTCCCCTTTTGGCCTCTGTGTTAACAGTGTGCTCTCGCACTCAACTCATTTTCTGAAACCATCTTCCCATTTGGTCAAATCTGGTCCTCCTTCTTTTCAACTCATTGCAATTTGCCTTTTCCCTAAAACTCGTACTCAAATCAGCAAATTTGCTTGTGACCTTCTTATACTTTTGGTGGGTAGACTAAAAGTTGTCCATATGAAGTTAATTTGTACCATTTTGAAACAGGTGTTTCTAAAGACCCTTGGCACTGCACTTAGTATATTATCACATTCATCGCCACCATCTTGCGACCCAGATCGGTCCCACTTTTCTCTTGGTTCCACTAGGGAGCATTTCATGATATCTATGAATACTTTTTATAGCACAGATACTGATTTGGTCGTTCTGCCCTATGAATTTTTTCAGGCTCTTTATTTTCCTTCCTCTTCATTTATTTTTTGTTGCTGTCATGTTTTGATGTTGAAGAAAGCGTCCCAGTGAGAGTTCATGTTCACTAGTTTGAGGGTACTGCCCTCATATAGGTCTCCCACTTGTTCCAACCATTTCTCATTCCGGGTCTTTAAACTTTTACCTCCTACCCTATTGCTGATTTTAAATATGTTTACTAAAGGGATCTCTGAGGCATAAGTGGTCATTGTCCATGTAAGTCCTTGACAGCACATCCAACAGTACTGAAGCATTTTAAATTATCTCGCTTTTCATCTGTGGGTCTAATTAGGATGTTTATCACTCTCTCGGTTAACTTGACATCAGCTCTCCTATGCCCAGCTGCTCTGATCGCATAATCTGACTTTACCATAATTCACCCAATGTGTGCTGCCATGTAATATGTATTGTGGTCTTGTGCGCCAGGCCACCTTCTTGAGTTGGTAGCCTTAATTTAGCCAAAGCTACACTGTGACTCCCATTTCCTCGAACTAGGTCTGCTAGTACCACGTCTAGCTCGCTGAAGAAATCCTATGGGATTCAAATTGAAAGGATTGTGAAACAATGCAGACACCTTGGTAGAACCACCATTTTTGAAAGTGCCATCCTACCAGTTACTGAAAGTGTTAGAGTTTTCTAAAATGCTGCTCTTCCTCTCGTTGCTGGGCAGGACGTTGATTTTCATACCACCCTACCTTTGTCCGACTCCTCAAGTGGACTGTACCTTTTCTGCAACTGATTGATCACTGCATTACACTGATATATTAAGTGCTCCACTTACTCAGTGTCCCTCTGTTGGTTGGATTTTGGGTTCTGATGACTTACCGACTTCTCTTGCTTGGAATGCTCAATTCACCAAGGAGTAGCCCTGTTTTAATCTCTGCCGGCTCTTCTGTTTCCTCACCGCCTGGCCGTGATTGATACATTGTTTCTTATCGTTTAGTGTACAAGGAGAGGAATTCTCCTTCTTAACCAGCCTGACTTCTAATTTTATCACCAGTTATTGGGATTTCTCTAGACTTAATATTTCCAAATCGAATAGCATTGCCTGTGATCTTTTTGAACTAAGTGTAAACTTTATTCTCATTTGCTTTCAATAATTAGTTTTGTCCTGAGGGTGACCCTTTGATCTATACACAGGGGTCGAAAAGTCGACAGCTAAAGAGTGTCTCTTGAAGGATTTTTGAACTGTCATTGTAATATATGTAGGCAGTGCCTGGCCCTATTGATTTCATCTTCCCTGGACACAATATTTTTTGGTGGACTGTTATCATACTTATTTGATGCAGTACTTGTTCACTGCACTGAGCACTGCGTAAACCTCACTTTTTACTTTCTTGCAATGATAATTCAATCATGTTGTTTATGTGTCTTTTATACATTCGAATGAACTGTGTGGTTTGAGTTACATTATTTCTTCTGAGGGGGACCATAGCGGCTTTATGGTAATGGTGCTCTGACATTCTCGTCCACTATGTCTATCATATTATGATAAAGTCATTACCCCAAATATCTAAATAACATGGCTTCACATCTTAATCCCTTAAGATTACGGGTATATTTTCTCTAATCATGTCCCCATGTAGTGAGAAGATGCTAGATTTCTTCCAGTTAGTTTGGAGCCCCAACACTTTTCTAAAATCCTATTGCTTTCATGGTTCTTGCTGTTTCCTCTTGAATATCATTAGTGAAAAGTATCATATCATCTGCATACAGCGATATGACATTCCTCTCCCATCCAATCGTTATCCACCTCCCTGACTCTGTATGCCTGTAAATGGTTATATACAATCATGACTATTAGCAGGGACAGGGGTCATGTCTGTCTTATCCCTTTTTTAATGGTGTAGGTAGCTGAGATAACCGGTCTCTACCTAGTTCTAGATATGGGGTTTGCAGTCATCAAAGGGGGCCTGGATTTAACCCACATTGTTCTGGGTGTATTAATTTGGGGACCAGTGGGAGTAGACTTTAGCCAATTCTTTGTTTGAACATTGACAAGCTCTGTGTGATGTAATTTCTCTGCTTGGCTTTGGTATGGACATTATATTAGTGGTTTACAGGTCACTGGCAGTAAGGCACGCTCCCAGCAGTAAGGCACGCTCCAGTAGTGCCACGTTGTACAGTACAGCTGATTTTGGGGCCAACACATTCATTTATGTGGTGTAGAATTCTGGCGGAAGGCCAATCGACCCCGGTGTTTTACTCCTGGCCATTCCTTCTATATCCGCTTTAATTTCAGCTACTGTCATGTCTGACGTTTCTTGTGATAGTGCCTCTAATTGAGCTCTTTCTCTGTCTCCTTATCTGTTGCTCTTTCGTGTGCTTTATTTAACTGAGAGTAGTATTCTGAGAATGTGTGAGTGAACCAAATCTCCTTAAACCATGTATGCACCCGATATGTGGACCCCACCCAACTGAGGCTTTGCTAGCAAGGCCAGTAATCGTCTTGCCTTGTCCCCTCATTGTGCGATCTGGTTTGGTATGTCTTATAATCAAAGCGTCCAAGCTTTTCTGTTAAAAGTGCCAGCTTCTCCTTCTTCTCAAGTAATCCTACCTATAAATGAGTATTTTCAGTCTTTTTCCTCAGTTTCTCTAATCATACATTCATGAACTTCAGTATCCTTCCTTAGTGTTTGTCTGACTCCTGTGATTTGTTTTAATGCAAATCCCATGTACTACTGCCTTAAAGGCATCTAATTTCACTAATGTATTGGAAGCTATTTCTTTGACTGAAATACTGTCTTATCTCATCTCGCAGTGTGATCCTGAAAGTGGGATCTTTTAGTATTGCGACCTGTAGTCCCCATGTTGGGATCACAACCCTCGTTTTTCTCCATTGTATGGTCACCAGTAGTGGTTTGTGATCCGATAATGTTTTACAGAAATACCCTGCTTGTAGCATTTGCAAGGTGACTGACCCGCTTCCTACTCGTTTTATGTCCAGTTGTTGCCCATTCATCCAAGACCCGTATTATCCTAAAAACATAACTCTGCTTAACTTCCTTTCCCTAGGACTGAGAGGTAATGGTCCTCTATCCATAAAGAATCTATTCATAGCATATAACTATTTTATCTATTACCAGCCTCTGAGCTCAGAGAGATTGGGGGCTTGGGCTTCCCCTACACTTTGAACTCGCAGCCTCCGCCGGCTGCTCACAAGCATTCAATCTTTTTCAATATCCATGACAGTAGATATCATCGGTTTCACTTTAGTGCACCATGCTTATATTTTCCTGTATCGTTCCTCTCTGTGGTCCAGCAGTAAACCAAGTCGTCCACATATATTGGGGATATGTGTTCCATCTCATCATTGTGGTTTGAGTTTAAGTCAGATTTAGAATATTCGTCCATTGACCCTGTTGTATGTATTGTTGGACTTTTCTCTTGTAATCTTTCGGCTGGTTCGACTGCTTTTCTCTCTTTCTGCTTTTTGAGGTGATGGTTTACCTGCTTGTGACCTTCTATGCCTTTGTTTCCTAAGTCAACTCTGCTTGTGTGGGATGGGAGGGCTTGATTTGTCCGCGACTGTTGATCATTTCCAAGTGCAGTCCAAAGTCTCCTGCGGATCTGGAAAAAATCTTGTGACATTGTCTATAATTACTTTTAGTTTTCACAGGTAAAGCAATGCATATTTTATGCCCATTTATGAGAATCTTTTTTGACCTCTAAAAATGATGCACTTTGCACTTGGACCTCAGCTGTGTATTAAGGGAGAATCATTAATTTGTTATTGTCGATTGTGTAGTGTCCTTCCTTCCTTTCTTGCCTTTTGTATTATGAGATCGCTATCCCTGAAGTTTAGTACTTTTGCTACAACTGGTCTGGGTTGGGCGCCTGGAGATGGAAACTTCACTGAAACACTATGCACCCTTTCAAGTGTGTAAAACGTTGATGGTCCTTATGGTGCCACCTTTTGTGCCAACCACTGCTCCAAAAGGCAAACCATGCTCGTTCCTTTTGCTGTCTCAGAATTCCCACTACTCTTATAATGCTTCGTTATACCCACCCTTCAAGGTCCTCTGCTCAGTATTCTAAAATGCATATTCTTTCTGTAATACCTCATACCTGATTGCACATGTATTCTGTTACTAGTTGTAGTTCTTTCAGCGTAGTTTCTTTGCTCTGCTATTTTTCTTTGATTGTCTTTAAGAAACCCCCAAACTACTGCTACCATGTCAATTTTGTGTTCCAATGTTTTCTAGGTATCTTTTATTGTCCAAGTATGGCTTCTAGTCTTTCATTTTACTCCTCCATTTTTGTGTCACTGTGTAAGTTTTCAGTGTTAATTGTTGTTATTTGGGCCTTTATAATACCTCCATTCTTCTGGAGCATTTACTTCAGGGCTTTGTTTCTTCCAGTCTGTTTTCTCCCAGCAATGTGTAATTATAGTGTGGTTTCTCGTTATTTTGGTACTTTGTTCACTGTTTGCCAGTTCTCTTGCATTACGTTTGACATTAATTATTCACCCACACCAGCCAGGTTTATTACTGCTGTACTCTTTTGGAGGTGTTTCTCCTCATGTCTACTTTGTTCTTGCTATTTAATTTCTGGCTGTAATTTCAGTTCTGTGGTTTTGTAGTTTTTTGCTATACGCAAACCATGTTCCAGCTAGTAGGCCTCTAGTTGTGTTTGCTTTCATGCAACTCCTATCAGTCCGTTCTATTGCAAGGGCTCCTGTCACAGGTCGTCTGATAAAGCAAGTGGGGGTAGAGGGGTGAAAAGAAAAGGACTGACTCCCTTGGAGGTTCCCCCAATAACATCCACCTTAGGACCGCTGGTACAGTAAATTGTGTAGCATTTCACCTGTCTGTACTGAGCTCAGGAGAGTTCTGTGTGCAGACAGTGGCCCATGGCCTGTGCTCCTCTACTTTGTGCTGTCCCCCCTCTGTGCCGCTATTCGTGGTGCCAAATTTCAGTCCTCATTCGGTTAAATGTTGGTTCGCGTCTCTGACGCTCACACTCACTCGTTGTCTCCTTACTGCAGGCATCTACACGAGTAGCTCGTGAGATACTGGTAGCTCTCCAGCGATCTGTTTAATAGCTCTCCTGTGTGCAGCCCAGCCTACTAAATTAGAAGCTTTTGCTAGGTTGAATTAATATATGTATTCCAAAATTGAAGAGCGTGTACTCAACGCAAAAATGTGTCCATTCATCCAATGCATCAGCTATATTTGTCTGTGTAGTCCATCCAGAAGAACTGAAGTACACGTAACCTGATATTTGGAGGATTATGGTTGATTTCCTAAATATATTTCATATATTTAAAGCTCATATCTGAGAGATAAATCACGAGGCCCTGGGAAGACTATTTACTAATATTATTACCTTGGCTCCAGGGGCATTGCAGCTATGGCTATCATGTAATAACCATGAAGTGTCATTCTAAATCATTAAAAACATTTTCCTATTGCTGGTACCCCTGCCTGATTCCTTGTGGCAATCACTGCTGGTAATCTTGCATCTGGTGGCCACTGATGTAATGTTGTCTGACGTGATCACTAGTACTACACTAAAATTATTAGTAGCTTGGTTTCATTTTCAATGATCATAAGCAGCTCTTATTACAGGAACGATTATGTCTCTTCCTTTCTCACCCGATAGAGCGGCTACTTCCGATTCTATTTCCGTCACTATTTCACGGACTCCATTTTGTCAGGCACCGCCGCCAATTTTCTGTTGCATTTTTCACCACTGTTGCTCTTCCTTTTAGTGTTTTTAGATGGCTCATTTGTCTCATTCTGTTGTTGCCTCTCTGTGCTTTAATTTCATACCACTGTCTCAGGATTAGTGCTGCTTGGGGCAGTATATCCAGAGCTCAGCGAAGGAGCTGCCTTACACCAGGAGCTCCAAGCAATAAATAACTGATAGGAATACAGTTGTGGATAAGACACCTGCACATGAAAGCACAAGAGTAATGTTTAGAATGAGAAGAGGTTCACTGCTGGTCAACACTTGCTGATTGTCAGTGAGTTGTTCGTCACTGGTAACCCTGAGGTTGAAAACATCTCCTTGTTGCTGTTTCAAAGTGCATACATTTATGCTCTGTGTTGCTTTTTGTGCATTCCTTCTTCTCAGTTGATCTATCTGCATGGATACAGCTGTGCACGGATTACGAGGGAATTCACTGGGGCCTAGACATTTAAAGCCTTTTTCAAGGAAGTGTATAAACTGGCCTCCAATGGCACATTGCACTATTTCTGAGTCCATCCACACAGCCACAGTATCAAAATATATCTGACGTCATGCTACTCTTCCCTATGCCTAGGCATTAGACATCTGAAAATATTAGATTCCCCTTGGAACTCTGAACTCAGTTAGTGCTCATCTTGAGCCTGATTGCTCTATGTCCTGCCAACACTGCCATCTGAGGCATATACTTTTCATCTATGTATCTTAATTATAGCATTTAGTGTACATGTGTGTTGTGATGCAGGACTCAGCACTTTCTGATCAATGCTGTCATAAGACCTCTCTCAGCAGAGAGATAGATGGTGGTCATGCAGGAGTCCATCTTCATCCTCTTCATCCCCTCAAAGGTTTAAATGTTCCCAGCTTCATCGTTTATATTCTTAAATTTCATCAAAGTCTGAAATTGAACGATTAATACAACACACCAATCTTTATTTTTCTTTCGACAAGCATACCTTTTTTATTAGGAAATAATACATAATTAATTCAGCAGTAAAACACTAGTAGTTGTCAGAAAGAGTAGCAAGCTCTATTTTTTCTAAATAATTGATGCTGTTAGTTAGGTGACCGTTACGTTGTTTTTATTTATTTATTATTATTTTTTCTTTTTATTGCATTTTAATCATTTCCGGCCCCCCTCCCCCCATGCCCCCTGGCCAAGCAAACAGTACAAAAAAATACATCATTCCATAAAGCAGCAAATAAATAAATAAATACATAATTCATATATGACTCAAATATAAAATATACTATACATATTAAGACATCAAGTGGCACGTGCCTTACAACAATACTTACTGACGGGCTCTATCCATAAGACACACTAAGCTATTAATCCATAAAGTGACTCATGCATTTCACTATTAATACAGTACAATGGGTACAAGCTCTAAAGCATAATATCATATACAAGACCCGGTAGCCAAATCAATCCCCCTCTGATCTCAAAAGAATCCAATCCCTCAAAGGTGCCCCTGACCGCAGCCCTTTTTTTCGAGCTGTTTTACCTTTTTGCGCATACACTGCAGTTTCCATATGATATATAATTAGAAATCGTGCCAACCATTGCTGAAACGAGAGGGAAGAAGGGTCATACCAAGCTGTTGTTAAACACAGCCTCAGTACTGCCATTGCAAAAAACATAAATGCTTGTGCATAAGAGGGCACAACTTCATTATGAACCCCAAGTAACACAAGCTGAGGGGTTACCTCAATTTTAACACCTAATATTTTATCCCAAAAATCACTGATCTCATTTTTAAGACTCTCAAGTACTGAAGAGCCAGCCAACATATGTACCAAATCTACCCCAAACACCTGGAATCGTGGACGTCTTGTGCCCCCCTCCCCAATTTCACTATTTTCCCTTGAGTTCTATACAATTTGAACCATGTTTTAAAATGTTGGACTTGTAAATTGGCTGCTATTAAAATTGAATCAACCACATTATTCTCTTGTGCATGCAATTTTTCTTGCCATCCTCTCGCATGATTATCAATGTCATCTAATGTCAAGCTGTACATTGACTGATACGAAGATCCTATTGAGGTCTCCCCGCCAATAACTGATTCCACAAACTCAACCTTGGCGAACCCCATCAATCCCCCTCCCTTTCATCCCAAAAATCCCGGATCTGTAAATATTTAAAGAATTAATTATATTCTAGCTTAAATTTCAGCCTTATAGCCTCAAATGTATCTATGATCCCACATGAGACAAAGTCACCAAGTCTATATGGGCCCCGTTCTATCCACCTGTTAACATGAGAATCACAAAAAATACTGGGTAAAAGGGAATTACTATGCACCTGTGAGTAATTATTAAAGCGACCAATGCCCACTTTTTTCCGAACAGCTGCCCATATATGAAATGCACAACACAGTGTCTTAAATCGTACCCGCTTAAAATATCCAAATTCTATCTGCCGAAGCAAACACCCCCAGGCCTTTTCTCCAAGTAGTAGCTCATATATCGTGGAGGAACTATTCACCCCATTCCCCATCTCTTTAACTTGCAGAAGGATAGCCATCTGCTGGATTGCTGGCGCCCATTAGTATTGTCTAAGGTTCGGAACTGACCAACCCCCCCGTTCTTTTGGGAGGATCCTATATTTTAATGCCATTCTGGACGTGGTACAAGCCCACAAGACTCGTGATATTATTGCATCTAGCTCTTTTAACCACATATTCCCCAACCCAAGAGGTATAGCCCAGAAAAAGTATAAAATCTTAGGTAAGAATATCATTTTAAAGACAGCCATAAGTTGTTTAACCTCCCAAAATCCAGCATAGTTTTTTTAATCAGGGGATCCAAGTTAATTTCCACGATCTTCTCAATTTCTGCCTTGATATTGACACCCAAATAAACTGCAGACTCAACCACCCATCTATCCACAAATTCGATTTCCCCATTAATAACAACTTGCCTTATCTTGATTCAATAAATAGCCCGCAAAACTCCCAAATCTGCCCGCCTTCTTTTCAATTTCTATCAAAGCAGACCTGGGGTCAAGGATGATGACTGCCAGATCATTGGCATATGCCGAAATTTTTGTTCCCCACCCCTGAAAACACATTGGAAAAGTTGGAGAGTTATTCCTTATATTCCTAATAAATGGATCAATGTAAAGAGCAAACAATAATGGGGAACAAGGGCATCCTTACCTTGTACCTTGTTGCATCATCACTGATTGTGAGTACCCCCGATTATTGAGATCTTAGCCTTTGGATTCTGATAGAGGGCTTTCACAGACTTCAGAAACCCGGGGCCAATACCTCTATTTGCCATAGCCGCCCAAAGATACGGCAAAGAGACCCTATCAAATGCTTTTTCAGCATCCAAAAGTATTAACGCCATAAGGTCTCCTGATGTTTTGGCCGCATCAAACTAGGTAATAACCCTACGGATATGGTCAGTTGTATCCCTTCCCGGGATAAATCCATGCTGCACCAGGGAGACTAAAGTGCTAATTACAGCAGATAATCGCATTGCCAAGATTTTAGAATAGATCTTAGCATCGCTGTTCATCAACGTGATCGGGCGATAAGAGCCTAATTCCTGGGCAGGTTTAGTTTTCTTTAAAAATACTTTTATATTAGCCATTGCCCATGAGTCAGGTCTGCTTCTCTCTGGACCTGTTGGAACAGTTCCCAAATATACCCTTTAAGGGGGGCAGAATAGGTCTTATAGTACTACCCCGGTATAAAATCCATCCGGACATTCTTCCCTGATTTTAAACTAGCAATGGCCATCCCTATTTTCTCCTCTGAAATAGGGAGTTCTAATGACAGTATGTCTTTCTCATTTGAAGTTTCACATAACACTGAATCCATATGTCCCCCCATATCAGCAGCCCTCTCCCCTGGATCGATAGTATACAACTGCTGATAAAACCTTTGGAATGCCACCTGTATTCCTTCTGAATAAGATATTACCCCCATCTGAGGATCCCGAATTTCCATAATCTGTCCCTGAATGATAGATTGTCTTGTTCGGTTTACCAACAAATGATCCACCCTTTCACTATATTCATAAAACATTTGTCTCCAGACAGTATATTTATCAGCAGCTTTTCTTGCGGAAATGTCTATAACTGCAGCCTTAGCAATTGCAACTTTCATTTGTGCAGAATCAATATCTGACCCTGCAGAAACTGCATCAATCAGGAAAATGTCTGCTTTTGCCAATGCCTCATTGAGATCAGACATAAGAGATTTCTCTTTCCTTTGACTTTCCAAACTAAACCTCAAAGTTCCCCCTCCCCCACCTGCCTTAAAGGCATCCCATATCACTCTAACTGAAGCGCTGCCTAAATTATTAGTCATATAAACCGGGATCCACTCCATCATATACTCTATATACTCTGCATCCAGTAATAATGCGCTTTCAAACGACCGACTCCGGCGAGGGGAGCCATTTTTACCTCTAACACCAAAGGATTATGATTTGACATAACCCTAGGGTATTTAGTGATCCGAGATGCCTTCACCAGTCCCTCTGATATGTAGAAATAATCAAACCATGCATATACCCGGTGGGGAACAGAAAAGAATGTAAAGCCAGGATCATCTATTTCCTTCTCAGCCCACACACCCACTAAACCGTGTGTGAGCCCCAAATCTATCAGGGATCTACACAACTTGGGCTTACGGCCTTGATAAAATTTAAAACCCGCCTTGAGAACCCCACAGACTAAATTGATATTAAAATCCCCACATAGGATAAGCGAGAGTGGCCATAATGCTAGTTCATTATTCAACCAATTAAAAACTGCAGGATCATCCACCACCGAACCATATACAGAGCAAAGTGTAAGAGACCCACTAGGGAAACAGCATTCTGCAATTACCCACCAACCACATTTGTCTGTACGAAAGCAGGGAACATTGCAAGCACCCTTCCGTGTTAAAATAGCTACCCCCGCGTGAGTGTACCTTGAGAGGTGCAGCAAACAACTTGATATCCAACACCATCCAAGACATCCCGCTGTGCATTCTCTATATGCGTTTCCTGCATGCAGACTGTATCTGCCTTCAAAAATTGTAAATTGACAGCCACTCTTTGTCTCTTTAAGCAATTATTAAGCCGACATATATTTACAGTAGCAATCCGTAAATTATTCATAAAATACAATGAAAAAAGGATGCCACACCGTGTCAACAGAATATTTCTCTAATTCCTCACCCACATGCCGCTTTAACATAAACATGTGTCTATCTGCTTGGCTCAACCCCCACGCAAACCAACCCCCCCCACAACCCCCGCCCACCACCCTAAGGAAGCACACCCCCTCCCACCAACAAGCCGCCACGTAGCAACAGGTCTAGCATGACCCTAGTGATGACACCCACTGTACACCACCTCCACTGCCCTCCCAGCCCCAGCCTCCCATCGAAAAAACTCCTTAGCTAGAGAAGCGGAAAAAACAAAGAAAACACAGGAGCCCCCCATCAAAACACTCTACCTAGAGAAACACAGAGAAGGGGAAGCTACAGGCCCACCCAACAGGCTATATCCCAACTACCATCTTATCAGCCAAGCCCTGAGCCCGACGGCCCCCCTGAAATATCCTTTAAATATTCTTGAGTATTTATTTCTGAAGTAAATGTCCTGGCTTTCCCTTTAAAGATAACTTTTAAATGAGCCGGATTCAACAAGAAGACCTGACTTGCCAGCCACTGAAAAGGGATAAACATCTGTTGCAATGGCCACCTCCTTTCCACTGTGACATGGCGGAAATCTGGGCGGACAAAGAACGTATGTCCTTCAAAGGAGCATTTTGCCTCAGGCCGGGCTTTGTCATATAGTGCCTGCCGGAGAAGGAAATTACCGAAGAAAACCAGGATCGCCATTGGTTTCTCAACTTGATCTATTTGTCAATTTTTTGTCATTATTAATGGAAACCTCTGAACCTGCTGTACTTCTGAATCCCAGTTCCAGTGGGAGAGGCCCGGGAATACCTCTTTTAATAAGCCCAGCATAAATGCCTTGATATCACTCCCTGCAACATTTTCTGCCTGACCAAAAAACCTGAAAATATTTCTTCATTGGCAATTTTCAAAGTCCTCTAGTTTCCATTGGAAATCGACCAATTGAGATTTTTGTTATTCGATCTGCTCCTGCAGGGCTCCAACATCCGCTTCCCCCACCATAGTCCGGTCCTACACGGCCGTGACTCTCCCCCTCCATTTCTGAACAGATCTTGTGGACATACCGGATTGCCCCCTGAAACTTTTTAGTAGCCAGATGAGCACTCCGATTCTCTGACCGGGCTTCCCCTTGCATCTATTTCAGTGTACTATAAATAAGTTTGATGGAATGGGGTTCTACTGAACCTGTGCCCATTAATAACTCATCCGGAGACAGACCCCCTGTCCCTGCATTATTCTCCTCATGGAACTGTTGGGTAGCCGAATAGTCCCATTTTAACTGCTGAGCGACATTTGGGACTGGTACTTGCGCCTTCCCGGAGGTTCTGTCCTTCTCTTTCCACCTTTTCAGGGCCAGTTGTCATTTCTGAGTAACAGGCTTACTAAAAACACTGTTGAGGCTACCCCCAGAGGCTCCTGAAGCAGACTCCTAATCCGATATCCTTCCGCTTGAACCAAACGTATTAGAATCATTTGTGAGCAAAAAAAACGTATCCCCTTGCTCTGGGGAAGCGCCCTCTATCAATTAACTCAACTTATCAGGGCTCTTCGATAATCTCTCTATATATATGAAGCAGGCATGTCACTTTTCAGACCCCCCCTACAGAATCCCTGGCTTGCTCTTTGCCCCCACCCCCATCGAAATTCCTTGGGCCATAGCAATTGCCACAGAATCTAGCCCTAACAAATTATTCTCCCCTGCTCCTTCTCCAGGGTTCAACCCCTGAATCTCCTTCCGTGAAACATCCTGTGCTGCAGCACCCTGTGTACTTTCCGGGTCAACTCGCTTCAAAGGCTGCTTTGAGCCCGAGGCAGCAGAAAAAATCTCAGGAATCAATGTCTGCTTCTGTCCCGACGTACCTGCATTGCCCTTGTAGAGAGCCACCCGGCCTCTCCCATATTTTGTTATGTTATGTTAAAAAACATTTATAAAGCGCACGTTCACCAACGGTTTCTTGGCGCTAAGCGGGGTCAATCAGTTGCTGGGACAGGAAAATGGGGATTTCAATTGTAGGCCTGAGCAAATAGCCATGTTTTGAGAGACTTCCTAAACTGAGTATAGGAAGTGGACAGACGCAATTCGGGGGGGAAGAGAATTCCAGAATTGAGGTGCCAGAGACGAGAATCTTAGACCCCCGTGTTTTTTACGTTTAAATGGACAAGGGGTCAGCAGATTCATGTTTGCAGAACGTAAATCGCGGGAGGGGACGTAGCGCCGTACTTTAAACGCGATGAAGGCCGGACCACGATCCGAAAGGGCTTTGTAGATTGTGCATCACCCAAACACCCCTTGTGACCGGGCTCGTTCCGAGGGTCCAAATAAACAGGCCATGGTCGCACGTGACCACTGGCTGAGAAGATACCAAGTGTCCCGTGTATCTCTATCTCATGCCTCTCAGCGCAGGCCTACATCGCCACCGGCCTAGCCCGTCACACTGGTGATGAGGGAGACACCGACCCTTACCCTCCCTACTGCAGCCTCACTCACCGGTCCGCAGAGCTGCGAGCCTGCCGCTCACACCGCCAGTCTAGATCGGGGACCCCCCGGCAGGGTGAGTCGCCGCCCGCTGCCGGCCTCAGTTCCACACGCTGCTGCCCGTATCCTGCTGTGGCAGTGCGGTGCGCATGCTGATCCTGCCCCTGGCCGCGGCGGTGACCTGCAGCGGGTCCGGAGCACCGGCTCTTCCCTGTTTCTGCCCGGGGGCGTGGTTTCACACCTGCCTCCTCATCGCCGCATCGTCAGGGCTGCTCTGAGGCCTAGAGAGCAAAGGCCCGCCCTGCCTGAGTCCAAAGAGAGGCAACACCACACCGGTGGCCTGACACGAGGCCTAGTGAGGGTGTGCCTTTCCCCACCCTCCCACCTCGGCCTGGAAACCGATTTCAGCCACCTGTGCCCTGCAGCAGCCCCAAGCAAGCCTGCGACTGGCCCACGGGATCCTGCAGCAGGCTAGTCTTGCACATCAAGGCCCCCAGTGCCACGTGGAGGCGATCACGCCCAGGACGTCTCGGAGGGGCAAGGAAGGCCAAGCCCAGGCGCAAGAGAAGGTCAGTCACAGGCTGCAATACTAGCAGTGCCGCAATAGCACCTCATCCACCTTCCGCAGCGCTACACCCACAGCACAACCATCTGCACAGCACAACCATCTGCACACCATGGGAGATCCACCGCCGCCACAACCACCCGCGCAGGTGCCACCAGCATCATTTTCGCACGTATTGGTGACAACCATACCTCCTTTCAGCCAGCTCACCGACCCCGCCACAGCCGCGCCCAGCTGGAAGCTCTGGTTAGGTTGCCTCAACCATTACTTCAGGGGGATCAGAGAGACTGATGGAGCAGTGAAGCGCTCCCTGCTGATGCACTTTGGGGGTGATGAGCTCTACAAACTATTTGAGACGCTACCAGACACAGGGGCGGATCACGACTACGACGCAGTGGTCAATGACCTCAACAGGCATTTCGACCCCCAAATGAACCCAGACTATGAGCGGTTCAAACTGCTTCAAGCCCGGCAAACTGAGGTAGAGAGGGTAGACATGTTCTACGCTAGGCTGAGGAGGCTTGCCCGCATGTGCACAAACATCAATCAACCGGAGGAGATCCGTGCACAGATCATTCAGGGGTGCAACTCCGTCACGCTGAGATGCCAGATACTCCGCCAACCATGCATGTCCCTAGACAAGATCCTTGTCCTGGCACGCTCCCACAAGCTGTCGGACAGCTGAGCAGAGGAGATAGAGGCCGCCCGAGTTTGCAGTAACCCAGCTACTCCAGCGCAAAAACCAGTTCACGTCAAGGAAGAGACCGTGGAGGCAGTGCAAAGGCACCCCGGACCAGCACACGCGCGGGCCCCGCCCAGCCGGCCTGCAGGGAAATGCGGGTACTGCAGTTTTGACCACAAGGCACAGGACCGGTGCCCGGCAGAGGGCAGACCTGCTCCAAATGCGGCAAAGTCAACCACTATGCTAGCGTCTGCCGCGGAGGAGGTGGGCAATCCTGAGGCCACGCCACAACTCTATGCCACCTGACTCTGGAGGACCCCACCCAAACGGAAGCATCCTGGAGACAAGGAGCTGCTGCCTACTAGGAGGACGACAATGAAGTGTTCGTCATCTCTTTCGCCGGACAGTCAGGCTGAAAGGAACGCCCCCTCCGATGTGCCACGTGCAGGTCAATGGAACTACAGTTCACGAGCTGATCCGTACAAGTGCGTCCGTGAACGTAATGGACTCAGACCAGTATGAAAAACTGTCCCCTCGACCACCCCTTGCGCCTAGGTCAGCCAAGATTCCCAGTATGGGGGTACTGTACCACTACTGCTCCTGGGTGTGATCGAAGTCGATGTCTCCAGCACGGAACACTCCATCAAGACAAGGTTCCAGGTAACGGAAGGCCAGAAGAGGATGCTGCTCGGGTGCCACACCACTGAGGATCTGGAGCTGGTGTTCTTCGCCAAGCAAGTCCATGACATACACGCGGAGGACATCCTAAACGAATTTCCGCAGCTCTTTCAGGGTTTGGGAAGACTCAAATGCCACCAAGTGAAGCTCCATATAGACAAAACGGTCAAGCCAACAGCGCTCAGACACAAGCGCGTCCCATTTCACCTGCGCCCCCTTATGGAGAAAGAGCTACAAGACCTGGAGAACCAGGATGTCATCGAGAAGGTGTTGGGGCTCCCCTTCTGGGTATCCCCACTGGTGATATCACCGAAGTCCAAGCAACCAGGGGACATCCGGCTATGTGTGGACATGAGGCTCCCCAACCAGGCTTTCTGGAGAGAAAGGCATGTGACCGCGACGATGGACGACATCGTTGCAGACTTAAACAGCGCCCAGTGGTTCTCCAAGCTGGACTTGAACTTGGGGTACCACCAGCTGGAACTGGCACCAGAAAGTCGCTACATTACAACTTTCTCCATGCACGTGGGCCTCGGGAGATACACTCGGCTCATTTTTGGCGTGTCCTCAGCCGCCAAAATGTTCCAAAATGCCATCAAGGAAACACTCTCGGGCCTTGGTGGTGTGATCAATCTAAGCAACTACATCTTAATATATTCCCAGAGCCTGGAGGAACATCACGTTTGGCTGCGAGCCACAGTACAGCGCCTGGCACACTGCGGCCTCAAGCTGTACAAGAAAAAATGCTCATTCTACCAGGGGTCAATCGAGTTCTTTGGATATGTCTTCTCACGAGATGGGCTCCGTGTAGATCCACGCAAGGCGGAGGCCATCCGAAACGCCTCGGTTCCCCAGAACCCGACGGAGATAAGAAGCTTCCTTGGCATGGTAACGTACTGCGGGAGGTTCTTCCCCGGGCTGGCCACGCTGTCTGAACCCCTGCGCCAGCTCACGAAGTCCAGCATGCCATGGGCGTGGGGCCCCAGAGAAGAAACGGCGTTCAACGGCATCAAGAAGGCGCTACTCGACCAGACGACCATGGCGTACTTCCATCCCAGGAAGAAAACAGAACTAGTTGTGGACGCGATCCCCGTAGGGCTCGCGGCGGTCCTCCTGCAAGAGAACGCCAAAGGGACCTGTGTCCCGGTCGCATACGCCAGTTAAGCGTTGTCTCAGACGGAGACCCGCTACGCTCAAATAGACGCGGGAGGCCCTGGCTATCAGGTGGGCGTGCCAGCATTTCCACCTGGACCTCTGCGGCCACCAGTTTCTTGTGATGACGGACCACAAGCCGCTGCTACCCTAGTTCAATGTGTCTTCTCGCCTAGCGCCACTGAGAATAGAGAGATGGGCTATCCAGCTCCAAGCATACTCGTTTCACCTGATCTACAGACCAGGGGCCTGACATCCGGCCGACTTACTGCCAAGACACCCATCATCTGGCAGCGTAGGGGGATCCACGGCGGACGACAAGCATACCGAATGCTTCATAAACATGGTGGAAGCCAACGCCTGCCCGGTTGCCGTAACGCAAGAAGAACTCCGAAGCGCCACGGACGCAGACGACACCCTCGCAAGGGTGAAAGAGACTTTGGCTCGAGGACAGTGGCATCGATTCCTCGACGGCTCCAAGTTGCTAGCGGCCGAGGAACAGAATGTCAGACGCCAGCTCTGGAGAGTGCGGCATGAGTTAGGCATCAGTGGGTCCGGCCTGATCCGACGAGCGCAAAGGATCGTCGTTCCGAGAAGCCTCCGCAGTCGAATGGTCGCTCTCGCCCATCAAGGGCACCAAGGGGCTGCAAAGACAAAGGCAAGACTACGTGCGAAAGTGTGGTTCCCCAACGTGGACGAGCTGGTGGACGAAGAAGTCAGGTGCTGCCATCCCTGTGCAATCACCGGCAACGACCCAGCTCCAGCGCCCGTACTGACGGAAGAACCCTGCCTGACTCCCTGGACAAAGATCAACATCAATTTTGGGAGTTTCCCGGATGGGCGGCACACAGTGGTGATCATGGACTCGTTCTCAAAGTTCCCGGTAGTATTGTATAGTATTGTATTGTATATAACATTTATAAAGCGCGACAAACATCCTGCGGGTACCCTGGCACTAAAGATACATGAACACAGACCAATGTGGAGCGAGAAGGACAGAACCTAAGAACATTACTCAAAAACGACAGGATCAGTTTCTGGGGAACAACCACGTTTTGATCCTTTTCCTAAACAGGGACAGGGTACTACATTGTCTAATTTCAAGTGGAAGTGCGTTCCAAAGTTTCGCAGCAGCAATACTAAAAGATCTTCCTCCCAGTCTGGCCCTGTTGAACCTGGGTACCTTTGCCAGGCAGGCAGAAGAGGAACGAAGGGTCCGGGTAGGAGTATACCAAACCAATTTCTTCTGTAGCGGCTTAGTGGAGCTTGTGCCTTCCATGGCATTTGTCCACGTCCAGCCAGTACTGGAAAAGACCTTTGCACTGTTTGGGTTCCCAGATTAGGTCAAGTCCGACAACGGGCCACTGTTCCAGGGACAGGACTTCCACGACTTCCTGGCACAAAGGGCCGTCAAGCACCGTCAGATCACCCCACAATTGCCCCAGGCCATCGGGGAGGTGGTGCGGTTTATGAGGACGCTGAGCAGAGCCCTTCGGATCAGAGTAGATCAACACCAGGGCCCCGAGGTGTGCCTGCATCAATTCCTACTCGCATACCGACAAACACCTCCCCCATGACCGGGTGCGCTCCCGCCTCCCTACTGCAAAAACGATCACCGTGGGATGTCATTCCAGAAGAGCCCGAGTGGACACTGCCCTGCCTGGACATCGAGAGGGCCCATCAGAAGCGACAGGCAACGAACGAAAAGGTGACCAAGGATCGGAGAGCAAGGACTCCGACACTGCATGTAGGGGCCCGAGTGGTGCTCAAAAATCGCCATCCAGGATGGAAATTTCACACCCCATATGAGCCCGAAGTGTGGACGGTGACCCGAGTGAATGGCACCATGATTACGGCCCAACGCGGCTGACATACAGTAGTGAGGAACGTGTCTTGGTTCAAAGCTATACATGGGGACACCGCCCACGCAAACCTCTCCCAAGGAGAAGGGTGTGAGCCCGTGAGTGATGATGATGTGCTAGCCATGGCGGGCAACCAGAGCCCTGCACCCCCTTCTCAGCCGACGGCAACGACGGCACCAGAGGACAGCAGGAGAGAAGGTTTGCTGCCGGAGATGTCGGTGAGTTCTTCAGGGAGCACGCCTGATAATAATCCAGTGGGGGAGCCAAGGAGTCAGCGCTATCTGCTACAGCCCAACCCAGTGCCAAGCCAGAGACTGAGAGACTTTATGTGCTGAGCAGTAAATGCCTTTTGTGACCGTTTTTTCCTTTCTGTTCTCTCTTCTTCTGTTTTCCTCTTCTGTTTCTCCTCTATTGTTTCAACCCTCTGCTCCTCTGATTAGAACTAAAAGAAGAGAGTGATGTAGAGAGCCACCCGGTCTCTCCCATAATTTGTATTACCCAAACACCCCTCGTGACCGGGCTCGGTCCCAGGGTACAAATAAACGGGCCAGGGTTGCACGTGACCACTGGCTGAGAAGATACCAAGTGTCCCATGTATCTCTGTCTCATGCCGCTCGGCGCAGGCCTACATCGCCACCGGCGTAGCCCGTCACAGCCCTGGAGCTCCTTCTGCAGTCCCAGCTTCCCCTCCAGGTCCCGGATTTTGTTTTTCAGCAGCATCATGCTCCACGTCCTCAACTTTCCTACCCCGATCCGACGGGGTATAGACTGAGCACTTGTGCCAACCGGCACCGCAGCAGTCCGCTCCTTCTCCTTCGCAGGTTTATTCAGCCTCAGCGGCATCTTTCGTCATAGGTATTGGCTAAACCAGCAGCCCAGCTTCCCCAGTACACCGTCAGCCAGCCACGCCAATGCAGCTGCCAATCAGACCCTCAGTGCCTTCGCTGCAAGCAAGCCGCTCAGATATTGTACTCAAGCTACTGTTACTCCCTGTGAAATCTCTTGGATACCAAAAGCATTTAATCCTTTCCTACTTCACCATTTCATCATTCCAGGCTGAAGCTGAGGAGAGTAGTCAGTTTAGCATCCTAGTCAGACGCCATCTTGCCCCGTCAAACCGCAACACACCAATCTCATTGCTTCATTTGCTGAACCTCTACCGGCATCCGCATGTGCATTACCATTGCCAGAGCCTACTGACTTGCCCATTTCTTTATACTTTTAGAGTGTGAATAGAAGACGCCGTTTTACTTTTCACAGCATCTGGAAGTGGCATTGTATTTCTATGTACATTAATTAGGATGCCATTTGCTTCCCTGTGAAATTGCTCCATATGATATAAACAACTCCTCGTCGACCATCTGGCCTCACTGTTTGGCTTCTGCCAACATCATAAAAGAAGGGGTAAATCAAACATGGGTAGGGTGATTCATGATGGACATTGGACCTACTTACTGCTTTATTGTACTTTGTTAAGGTTTTGTGCAATGTCACAATTATTCCATGTTAAGGTTTGCATTAATAATCTCAGCTTTATTTCATATTTTGCCACTGACTTCACTGCCTCAATTGCAACTATCAAGTTTAGGTTTCAGTTGTATTTTGTATAGACTTCAGCAGAGTGAAGCTCCACCATAACCTCAGTGATTTTGCTGTTGCCCCGCCACATTTACAGGTGGTTTCTTATGTCAGAGACTCAGCAGTTTTCCCAGTTGGAAACCCTGAGCATTGCTGAACTGAATTTTTCCACCCAGTACCACAACAAGATACTTGCAAAGCAAAATGTCAAAATACTCCTGACACTCCGCCTGTGCTACAGGACCACCTGTATTTTGCTTTTCAGCAACAAAGTCCTACTTTTGAAAATCTTTAAAAGAGAGTGCCAGACGCCGGTGCACCACCACATGAACATTCACCACAGAGATCCCTGCTAGCCAGGTGGGTTTCTCTGAACAAGGAGAGGCTGTCCCCCGACAGTGTAGGGTGAAAGCCATGGCCTCTGCCAATCTGTTGGGCTGGTGGGCTGCACACCAGGTTCTAAATGACGTTCAATGTGGACATGAAGCCAGCAAAACCTGGCACAAACTATGCACCCATCCTTTCGTCCATCCATCCATCCATCGCATCAGCTATATTTGTCTATGGAGTCCATCCAGAAGAACTGAAAGTGCAACCCAAGGGACAACACAGATGCCTCGTCCAGTAAAGGGTGTCTCCACAGAGGTACAGAAGGCATAGTTGAATGGATATTGACGATCACCCTAGTAAAGGGTCATGGATCAATCGTGTCATATCAATGGGAGCTTAAGTCAGGAAGGCAGCAATCTACCACCTATGGGAGCTGAGTATGTACAGATTAGATTGAAGACAAAAAGGAGAAGGCGGAGAATCCAGTGATAGAAGTATGAATGGCATGACTTCACGCTCAGGATGTACACAGCCTTAGCAGACCAAACAGGGGAAACCCTAGGAAAATGTCCTTAATATTTGGCCTTTTTGCTGGACGCCCATAAGAAGTAGATGATGAGGCCAGTCGAGGGAGGAGGGGTGGTCCTAATAGGGGTAAACTTCTGATGCAATGAAGCCATCTAATGGGACAGGGATGAGGATCGGATGAAACAATGATGAGGGACTGGCTGGAACCTGACACAAGAAGAGAAAGAAGAAAAGCTGCCTGAAAACACCCTCACTATCCACCACAAATAAAACAATGTGCTTTTTAAAAAATGAAACTGATACTGAATAACATAATGTCTCTAAAAAAAATTCAACTCAGATTTCTTTTTTTTAATATCAACCACTTTCACAACCTCAAACCCATGGCGTGCGACTTAGGGGTTGGGCCAGTTGTGGAGCAGTTTTCAGGAGGGTGGAATGTTTTTCATCCACACCACCTTGGGCAAGATGAAGATGCTAACTGTGAATGAGAGAGATCCTCGGCAGTGCAGGTCCTCTGTTCCCATGAGGAAAACCTGTGACCAATGCAGCCAGCCAATTGGAGCAACCCCAGGCCCTGTTATAGTGTATCCACAGGATAGCAACAAAAACATATTGATTTCAGTGGGAGCTTTCTTAATACCCTTAAGATGCTAATCTTGGTCTCAGACAAAGCAAGGTTGCTGCAGGCTCGCTGTTTATGCCCCAAGCAGCTAAGCTTAGGAACTGAGTGGCAGGTCGGTAACCATCTGCCCACCTAACTTATAGTGGTGGCTCCTTCGCAATGGCGGAGGAGCGTCGCCCCACTGCCTGGCTCAAAGCCAGCAAATGTAAAATAAAGTGATGCTCTTACATTGTTTTATTTTACATTTGCTGGCTCTAAGTTAGTGGTGTTGGGAGGGGCGGGGCTTAGGCATGGGAGGGGGGAGGAGGAGTGCTACGTGCACTCCACTCCCTAAGTGCGCATATGTGTTTTGGCCGGCCGTCTCAGGCCGACCAAAACACACATGCACACTTAATTTTTCTCCTGCCCATTAGGTTTTCTCCTGTCCAGCTGCATTGAGCAGCCTGGTCTGAGCAGGGCATCTTTCCTGCCTGCTCAGACCAATCCCCGCACTGCTCTGCAGTACGGGGATTGGATAGAAATCTGGGCAGGGCCGGACTGGGAACAGAAACCGGCCCTGGCAAACTGCTCAGCCGGCCCCCCCTGGGGTGAGGGGGGGTGCGGCTGAGCTGTTTGCGAGGGCCGGTTTTGGCCGATTTTGTTACAGGGGGCCGAGATTGCCGACCCCCGGTAACAAAAACCGGCCCCCACCCTAGCGGCCTACCGGGGAAATGCCCGGTGCCCGCTATGGCCAGTCCGGCCCTGAGTCTGGGTCCCAGCGGCTGCTGGGACCCAGGAAGAGGAGAGGCGGTGAATGTGATGCAACGCTGGAGGCGGCCGGCGGCAAAAGGTAAGTTTTTTGGGTTTTTTAATATTGTATTCCCCCCCTGCGTGATGCCTCCCGTGCGACCTAACCCGCCCCACCACCCTTTGTTTATGGCAGCCGCTGCTGCCGGCTTAAATGAAACAAACAACCATAAAAGCATACTGAGCGATAGAGGAACCAAAAACAATGAAGGCTCAGTTTAAGCACCGTGGATTCACAAAATTGCATGGATCAATAAAAGAGCACCAGTACAATCTGGTACAGTCCACTGCAGAACAAGAAGCGAGGGGTAAAGGCATTGTGGAATAGATGAATTCAGCTAATAATACATCTCCCAGGGACATTGAGCACTTGCCCCAGGACTACAAGGCTCAACATATCAGTTTGAACGAATGAGAGTAGAGGCCAGAATGCTAAAACTCAGTCAGGTCGCACACCACACCTCTTTAAAGAGCACTAGATCACAATGAAGTAACAGTCCATTAGCAAGCTGCCTTTTTTATCACTCGTTGCCTTTATGCTTGTCTTTGGCCCTGTACAGCGCTACGCTGCCTTTTTCAGATGGATTTGCAGTATACAAATACCACATACATTCCCACATACATATGTTCACCAATGCTAGCAGTGAGGCTTTCGGTGCTGGCTATTTTCCCTGCACCTACATATGGGGCGCTCAATGTCAGTGAGACCAATTTCTTTAACATGGCACTTCGCGCAGCAGCCTTTAGCTTTGTGGGTGTCTTCAGCCCCCATACTTCTTCCACTAGACCCAGCAGGAGGCACTGCTGTACTCAGTTGATTTCGCTACGTGTGGAGACAAAGAGAGAAAGAAAGATTCGGCAACCAACATAGGCAGACGGGAAAGGGACTACCTTATGCCACAAGCAAATGGGACATATCTCCAGAGCGGTAATGATGATCAACAAACACCAGACTGAATAGTAAGGGATGAAATGGAAAAGGAAGGCTGTGCTATTGAACATTAAATGGGAACTTTTAAAAAGAGTGTGGATTCTTGTGTGCAGGAAGAGTTAATCGCCTCAGTACTTGCTGCAAACCAAAACATGAACTTGGCTCTAGAACTATGGATTGAGAGAGCAATACATTGGCATTCACTATGACCTGACTCCCAACATGAAATCTCTGGCCACCAGCCACTCTAGAGAAGGTTTAAAAGCTATAATTCAATTCAATAATCTTTATTCGATTTTAAAAACCATAAAAGATGCAAGTTTGTACAATTCATACATGCATAATAATTTAAATCAAAAGCAACCATGCCCAAATTCTTCCGGTAGCGATCAAATTGCTCAAAATTCGTTTTGGAATGAGTAGCAGATACATCAATTGTAAATATAAAAACATACATTTTGATGCTGATGCTGTTGTGTGATTTTCTATCATATAAGGGACATTAGCTCAAGGCGGGAATTAATTAAGTGCAAGTGCGAAAAAGTGCTTATACATACTCAAACAGTGTACAATATTAAAAACACTTAAAATATAGACAACAACAACTAGTTAAAATGTCATACCTTTTCCCTTATGTATTAGATTAACAGCAAATAAGTATCGACTTACACTAAAAACAATTTTCTGGGATGTATCAGTTTTAAAAATCCTAATAGCTCCTGAATGTGACCTAATTCCCAGATTTTGACAGATGGGGTTAATCCATTTTTTCCTTGGAATGGCGTACGCTGGGCAAAAAAAATAGCGAGTCATTTTCTACTGCATTAAATTGGCTTAGGTAACAATAGGCCTCTCTATCATCACTATTATTGCGTAACCATTCAGCTGTGTTGCAGTTAACCTGTAGGATGTCGAAGCGAATCTTCATGTACAAGGACTAGGCTAATTTTGGTTGAACTTCGTCCAAATATTGTTAAAAAAAGGGGAGTGGTTTTGTTAATAAGAACTGGGATGTTAACCTACCTATTTCAGAGCAGTGATGGATACTGTTTTGCATATACGCCCATTATGTATTTTTTGAAAGTGGCGTTAGTGAACTGGGTTCATCCCGCTTATAGTTTGTAAGTTCTTCTGTGGTCCACAAACGGACCCAGAATTACAGAGGTCTCAGTATGGCCTGTTGGTCTATGCGTTTTATGTTAAAGTCCTGGATGATAGGAATCATGGGTGTACGTACAGGCAGCCGTAATAACATCCTTTGGAACTTATTTTATTCCACTGTAAACATGTTCCGCCTAGTTGCCCCCCAGAGCTCTGCACCATAAAGGGTTGCGGATTGTGCCCTGTATTTGTAGACCTCAAGGGTGGAGACACTGCGTTGGTTACACTGTTCTGATGTTTTTTCAGTATTGGCATGGAGATTTGGAGTAGGATAGCCTTGCTTTTATGTAAGTGTGGATACAATGTCAGTTTAGTGTCTAGTGTGATACTGAGGTAGTTGAAGTTGGACACATAGGGGCCGATTCCGATTCGGGCCGGAAAACGTACCGACCGACTCGGAGCCGGAATTTATTCCGACCGACACGTACCGGTGCAGCCCGACCCACAAAGTACGATGAAAAGCGTGCAAAATCCGACCGACTCGTACGGAACACAATACGAACGACCAAACCGCGCGGAAAACAGCTATCCGGCCGGAAAAGCACGCGAATCGAACCGACCGACACGCACCAGGAAGAATCCCGAACGAAACGTACCCGTGAACTCCGACCCGCCAAGTACGATGCAACGCGTGGAAAACACGACCGAGTCGCACGGAGCTCAAGCCGTACGACCGACACGCATACAAAACAGCGAGCCGAAGCAACCCAATACACCGCGACCGACGCGTACGCAGCACATAAAACAGCACAAACACAGCGTGAACGACTCGGAGAAGCTCGCACGAGACAACTGCAGGCTCCGACTCGGTCAGAAGAACGTCTCCTACATGCACAAAAAGTACAAAGGGAAAAACACACAAAAAAAGGCCAAACAAGCAATTACAAAGCCAATAAATACTGGGGGGGGGAAACAGGGACCAAAGACACACCCACAACTCCACCCATATAAAGGACACAAATCTCTACCATGATCCTTTGCAAATTCAAATTACCTGCCAGCACAGAACACCAACAGACAGCAACCACACACACACTCACAGCTCATCCATCACACAAGCCACACACCATCAGCACCTCAACAAATAGCACCCTCACATACACCCAGCAAAACACACACTCACACACCCTCACTTGCACACCAACACACATCACTCACCACCACCACCCATCACCATGCCCCCCAAGAAGAATCCAAAGTTCCTAGATAGTGAATTGGAAGTCCTGGTAGATGAGATCCTCAGGGTAGAGCCACAGCTGTTTGGTACACTGGTCCAACAGACCCCCATGTCGCAGAAAACCAAGATGTGGGCGAGGATCGTCGACAGGGTGAACCCACAATCACCATGTTTGCGCACAAAGGAAGACATCCAGAACAGGTGGTATGATGTGCGCAGGAGGGTCAGGGACCTACTAAAGAAGGATTACATCTTGAGCCAACACACCGGCAGTGGCCCTCCTGCCAAACCACTATACCTCAGGCCCTGGGAGGAGAAGGTGCGGGCCATCCTACCACCAGTGAGCGTATATGGACTAGAAAACATCCCAGAGCCTGGTGAGTACACAACCAATATACCCAATATTGTGTGACAATACACACACATCACTGTCAAGGGGATAGTCAAACCATGCACCCTTAGCAAATA